>JAYESA010000004.1:259067639-259515139 GCA_036927795.1 Iris macrosiphon | reverse complement strand
CAATCACAAGCGTAAGGCGAGGGAAACAACTGTGGCCGGTGAAATGTCCTCTCCAGGGCATCACTGTGCCAAGATCATTATCAATTGCTGCTGCAACAAAGTGGCAACACCCACAAGCAGGCAGTCGGCCTTCCAGCGACTGCACTGCATTAGACAGCACCCATCCGGCAATAACCCGGACATCAGGTACAAATACCAGAGGAGGAGGAGTTACCCTCCGCCTCGTGCTACTCGACTCTGAAGCTTTTCTCCCCCAAGGGAGAAAAGAAGTCAAGTACCTCCAGTCCATCACTCTCCGCCAGTGTGTTATGAAGGCGACCACCAGGAGGGCTAACAACGGGACCTGCGGAGGGCATTTTCCAGGGCACCCGCTCAAGGAAGAAATTGTCAGCTATTGGGGGTAGTTCTTCTACAAAACCCCTGGGGATGGCCCATGTTGAGGGTAGTATTTCCCTCGACTTACGCAATAAACCAAAGTTCTGAGAAGACAACGATTCCCCAGGAACGGACTCTGAGATCTCTGGGGGTAGCTCGCCTCGCCAGGTTGATGTAGCCTCCTACGCTGGGGGTAGTATTTCTTTTGAGTCTGAGAAGGAGACGGCGCTGCCAGCTTTCCCTGATGACTACTCTCTCCAGGGGTCTGAGACGAAAAGTGCTGCATCTACTACCCCGTCTATCTCTCCCCACGTGAGAACGGTATACATGGCCGAGGACGACCATGAAGACCCCAACAACCGCCAGTGTCTCGAGACCCTCGAGGCCATGATACAGACGATGGGTGCATCAATACAAGTCTTAACCCAAAAAATGCTCGAAATTAAAGCAAATATGGCTTCTCAACCAGCAAAAACCCCTGGACAAGCAAATTTGGACCCAGGGACCAACGGAGATTCAAACACAAATGCCCCACTTGCGGGTAGTAATCCTCGCCTGCCTGGCTCATCTGTACCTTCCGCGGGAGATGAGGCCAAGGAAGCAATAAAGGAGGTCCGTGAAATCCGGGCTCGCCTAGACTCCATGGGCAATCGGCACTCACTCTGCGATCTCGGGGTGCGACAACCATACCCGATAGAATAGAGGAACATACCATATCTGCCAAAATACAAGCCCTTTAACATAAACACATTTGACGACAAGTCCTCCCCTCTTCGGTTCATGAGTTACTTCGAGATTACAACGGGGTACCTACCCCGCAGCGATGCTATCCTTACCAGACTCTTCGTCGGGGCATTAGCGGGGGTAGCTTTCAACTGGTTATGAAGTCTCGAAGATAATTGTATCTCATCATTCGATGACCTCAAGTGTTTGTTCCTCAACATATTCTATGAAGCAAAAAATGATATGACGATGTCCTCTCTGATGGATGTCGCCCAGGGAGAAAGAAAACTAACGCAAACTTATATCAAACGGTTTTGACAAACAACACTAAGGTTGCCCCTGAAAATCCTGAGGACACACTAATGGAGATGTGCTAGAAAAATATGCTTTCGATGGTCAGCCTCTGGATGCGTGATAGCCAGTTCAAAGACTGGATGGCGTTCATTATAAGCGCTGTCAATGCTAAAAAGAAGCTCAAAGACGCCCAGTATTTGGGAATCCATATCCCTACTACTGAGAAAAAGGAAAAGCACCCCAACAATAGCAGTAACAGCAACCGCGATGCGAAAGAGAAGCAAGTCATGGTTGCTAATGTGACCAAGAAATCTGAGCAAAAACAGGCAGAGGATCCAAAATTAAAGGAGACATATTCTTTCGACGACAGTGATGTCAAGCCCATCTTCGATATGTTGATGCAGGAAGGTAAAATTTGCCTCCTTGACGTCAAACGTCAGCCTGAAGCAGAGGAGATGAACAACCCAAAGTACTGTCACTTCCACCAGTATGTTCACTACCCGGCGCAGGAATGATACACCTTGAAGCGATACATCTAACGGATGATCGATACCAAGGCTCTCTTCCTAGATTTTAATGATGTAACGGTTGCCGCTAACATGGTGCCCCTCCATTTTCGGTAACTTTCCATCAACGAAAGCCTAGGACGGAGTCACATGATCCCATGGGCGACAATGGAGGTAGTCAATCTTCCCTTAGCTTGCGACTAAGCAGTCGAGCTGACACCTCTTACTACCCTTCGGGGCGAGATCATGTGGGTCCACCGAATCTGGTCCCAGACTTGACGCAGCAAGCAACGTCTTCTGTCGTCAAGCCTAAAATACGAAAAAATCAAGTCCTGTCGCATGGTTTCTTCCACCGTTGAGGAGGCCTGGGCAGGGGTAACCAGGTCGGACCTTACTTACCAGCGAGATTACGAAGCTTTCGACATCAATGCACCTCCAACTACTGCACCTGTCGTGTCTGATCTGGGTCCATCTCAACCCCCACCAGCAGACAAGTCCAAACAAAAAGAGGGATGCTTTGACAAGCCGTTGCGTAAGAAAATGACTCAAGGATTGGAAAAGCCCTACAACTTTCATGTCTTGGCTCAACTCACCAATACCTCGGTAAAGTTATCGTTATTTGAGCTTCTGCGACTTTCCAGAGACACTCGAGCCGCCCTGAGCGAGGCATTATAAAATGTCGACACTTATCTGACGTATGTCAAGCCACCAGCTGAAGATACGATGACATGCTTCTATTGTAATAATGTTATGGATGCAGTATCCAATATTACAGCTTAAGAATAACAAGCATGATTGTCCCCGGTACTATACGGGGTATATTGGTGCTATAAATTTGGACCAGATGCACATTGACCCTGGTTCATCAACCAGCATCATCCCGAGGAGTCTGCTGTAAACCTTGGACATCCCGATGCGCCACCTGGCAGCTACCAATACTGCCATTAGTGGCTTCAATTTAGGAAGAAGCTACCCTCTAGGCAAGATTCGCCTGAAGTACCAGATCGACGACCTAAAAACAGCGGTCACTTGCTACGTCATTGACATAGATGTATCCTACAACGCCTTGCTCGGATGCCCCTGGATACACCAATATATGATCGTGCCGTCAACTATGCACCAATGCTTAAAGTATGTCGACGATCATGGCATTATCATAATAGAGTTCGCAGACATCTACCCATTTAAGGGAATCGAGACATACTACTCCAACGCCATCCTCTACAAGCAAACCCACCAAGACAAAGGTGGCAATGAGGCCGATGATGAGGTCGAGGTTACGACAACATCGAAGGAGCCCATGAGAACACATCTCAAGGCTTGCACTCCCGACGCAGCCACTCCCCTCGTCATCAAGTTGCACAGGAAGGCACCAAAATCTCTGGCACCTTCCACAATGTCCAAACCTCTGGTCATTCGCCTTCATTGGTGTAAACCCCTGATTTTTCCTAATTATTAAATCTGGGATTTTTCCCAATTTTCTGGAATTTTTCGGGAATTTTCTGTAATTAAATTCAAGGTTTTCAATTAATAAAGGATTTTTTATTAATTAATAAATAATATTAAAATATCATGAAAATAACATTTTTGGGTGTAAAATAGAAAACTGGACTTGGGGTAATTTTCTGGGATTTTATTGGGCCTCAGACCTATTTTTAAAAGCCTAAAAACTATTTTTTATAATTAATTAATTATTACTGTTATTATATTATTATTATTATTATTATTATTATTATTACTGTTATTTTATTTTTTATTTTTGAGTTGGGCCCGGCCCGGCCCAGTGGGCCGAGCCCAGTGCTTCCCAGCCCAGCCCGGCCATAGGCTAGCGGGTCGGGCGGGTCGGTCAGACCCGACCCGGCGCCCGACCCGACCCGGACCGCTGTCACCGTCCCCAGTCGCCCACGACTCCGATTTTCTCGCCGCCGCCGCATTTTCCGGCCGGCTAACCGCCTCCACGTCGCCTTTCCCCCGGATCCCGCGGCCAACGACGCCCCGGCCAACTCTCCACCGAAGCCCTATATAAACCCCTCGTCTCCGTTCCCTTTCCCCCGCAAACCCTAACCCTAGATCCACCGACCCGACGCCGGCCTCCCCTGCGCCGACCACCCCCGAGCCCGCCGTCCTCCTCCCTGCGACCGCCCTGCGCAGCGCCGCCATCCAGAGCCCCTCCACCCTGCTCCTCTCTCCTCCCCGACGATCCAGACGCCTCCCCGCCGTTCGAGAGCCGCCGAGTCCAGCCTTCTCCGGTGATCTTCCAGCCAGCTGGACACGCCGCTGACGCGTCCAGGACACGATACGGATACAGAACCGCGTGTCGGACTCGAAAAACCCCGATCCCGAGTCCGAGGCCTCCCCTCGGTGCTCCTCCATCAGCTTCCCGGTAGGTGCCCCTATCAGAATGCACTGTCCTTTCCAAACCACTCCCCTGTCCGACCGGGACTGACAGAATAAAGCTCTGTCAATCCCGGGATAGCCTAGAAATTGATGGGTTATAGTTTAATGACTTGTTAGTTTTTGGGATTGGTTAATTAATTAGTGAATTAATACAACGATCCTCACTACGTATATTAATTTTATATATATAATAAAATAAAAACCTTATTAAAATATTACATAAATTAGTAATTATTTAATAGATAATTTCCGAAATGATTTTTAGTATTTAAATACTAATTAGTAATTATTTAATATATAATTCTGAAATGATTTTCAGTATTCAAAATATAATATGTTTTCCAAAATATTATTTCTCTTATAAATAAATTGCTAAAAACAAACGATATTATTTTTATTAAAATCGTTCTTTCCTACTATCCTATCAGAAACAAAACGACAGTTTTACCATAAAATATTTTTCTACGATAAAATAAATAAAGTTTTATTATTACTAAAAAGGGTTTTGTTTTACTAAATCACTAATACAAATTATTATTATTATTTTAATCGATCGTTGGATTTAAATCATTAACTTAGTTAACTAATCAAGACAGATTAAAACCCTTTGTTTAATTCTAAAATCAGATTATTAATAATTGTAGGTCCCTGTAACTAAGATTGAGACCGTCGCGACTTCTCACTCGCGTCACCAACCAACTCCAGGCAAGTTTCATATAATTCAAAACTGGTATTTTAGTTGTAATTAAATATGTTGCATGTCATATAGATATATTGAGACGACACTTGATTTCACGGAACCGACTGATTGACTGATTGATTGATTGATTGATTGACTCATTGACTATTGCCTTGGGAACTGGGGAGTAAAGTTAGCACCCGTGGTCAAAGCCCCCTTATTGCCTCATTGTGGATAGCTGAAGTCCAACCTCACTGGACTGACGCCGCACCGTGTTCATTAGAACACAGATTGCCTCCAACCCCAACCGGCCACGGGGTGCTACCTTTCTCAAAACACTTTTAGAGATTGTAGTTTGTCAACATTTGCTTCATCGACTTTTACTGTTCTTGTCTCATATTTGTTGCATACAAAAATATAAATATTGTTCAAAACTATCTCATTGCATCATTTTAATTATCGTTAAGATGCTGGAATTGGATATATGTTCTTGCTCCCTCCTGACTGAAGATTAACAATTTTAGGTGATTGCGGTGACGATGAGGCGTATGATACCTTTTATGGTCCGGACCAGAGTACTGAAGCCCTAGCTGAACCTAGCCAGGAGGCCGATGTTTAGTGTTTCCCTTTTATTTCCAAATTGTAATAATCGGGGTTGAAGTAATAACCCTGGACCATGTTTTGTTTAATCTTTGCTTGTAAAAGAATTTCTCTCTCAGACTTAGCAATAAAAATTGAATTTCCTTCATGTATTCTGGATGTCTGTGTGTTACTACGGATTGATACAGCTTACTGCCGCCGTCTCACAACGGTGCAGGCTGGGCATGATCCGACTGGACCCAGATTATTGGGATCGGGTCGTGACATGTTTTCAGTGGTGGCCCATGCAGGTCTATGTTTACAACCTTTGGTCTAGTCAACTTCGTCTAGCCAAACAAACCGACTTGCCCTTGACTTTAGGTTTAGTATGACTTTAGGAAAACAGACTCTAGAAACAATTAGAACACTTAGAATTCTTGAGAAAATTTCAATCTGTCACATCATAGGACCAAAATTCTTCTATCTATACATATATACAATTATTTTTGCTTGCTTATAGAACATAGGTTACCTTGCTTATGCTTGCTTCCTAAACCTTCCAGAAGATGGCACGGGGAAAGACAACCCGTTCCGGCCCAGCCGAAGAAGGGGCTTCGTCTTCTGAGCACACCTCAACTCAAGCTCAGTCCGACCCCTCTCCGTTGCAGCTCACAGATCGCCCCCATGCTGCAAGAGCTCCCCGCGCTGCCTACACTTCAGTAGTGCATGCAGCCCCACCCATTCCTCCCAGGACCACATCAATTCCAGCCGATGTGACTCCTCCTGTCGCACCACCTGTGCCAGTGGACCCCGCTGAACTCGTAGGCCTGCTACGAGGAGTTCTTGAAGCCCAGAGGGCCCAAGCTGAAGCAAATCGCGAGCAGACCGCGATTATGAAAGAGGGCATGGAGAACGCCCATAATGTAGCCATGGCAGCGCTAGGAACATCCCAGTCAGAACGGGAGCCTGCCAAGGTAATTAAGGATTTAAAAGCTTGGATTCCATTAATGAATTTCTAGTCTAACCACAAACCTGTTATCCAGGTAAAGGTTGGAACTGTTGAAAACTTTAAGAAGTTGGACCCGCGTCCCTTCAAGGGGACCGAAGGCATCATCTACGCAGACGAGTGGCTAGATGATATGGAGCGACTCCTCAGCGTCGCTCGACTCCCAGACGACCTCATGGTTGAGGCCGTAGCACTCCAGCTGAGAGACTTGGCCAACATTTGGTACCGCAACGAGCCAAGATTTCGAGCTGGAGGGATTTCCTGGCGGCTATTCAAGAAGCAGTTCAAGCGGAAGTTCTTTCCAGAGGCTGCCCTCGAAGCTATGGGAAGGCAGTTTCAAGATCTGAAGCAAGGAGACCGCACAATTGAAGAATATGCGGCTGAGTTCAACAGGCTTGGCAGGTTTGCAAGCCACCTGGTGGACAACCCTGTAGAACGTGCTAAGAAGTTCCGGCACGGACTACGTGAAGAGATCCGCACCTTAGTAGCTGCTAACGGTGCGAAGACTTATGACAAGATGTTGAAGGTGGCCCAAGATGTAGAGGCCAGTGCACCTGCTCGACCCAAGAGGGAGCATCCAGGGTCAAGCAACAGCTATCAGGGCAACAACAAGAGACACAGCAACAACAACAATAGGCCCTCCTATCCCCAGCAGTCCCAGCAACAACAGCCAGCAGCGGCCAACAAAGCGCATCAGTACAACCAACCCAAGGCGGTCAACTGCGTCTACTGCAAAAGGCCAGGTCATACCGCAGAGATCTGCAGGAAGAAATTGGGACACTGCCTTGCTTGTGGATCTGCCACCCATCAAGTGAAGGACTGCCCCACAGCATACAACAAAACTGGAGCTGGACAGCAGAGAGGTCCACTGCCTACCCAGCAGCAGCGCTACAACCAGCACAGAGCCGGGCAAGCTTTTGCCTTGACTGTGGAAGAGCCAGAAGCTGAACCCGAGACGGAAGGAGATGTCATCGCAGGTTCCATTCTACTTCATTCGCACCCTGCCTTAGCATTATTTGATTCTGGAGCATCACACAGTTTTATATCTGCAAACTTCATTTCTGCACACCATCTAGTTACTGGCATAAGTAAGATAATCTGTAGGGTTATGACTGGTGGAGGACCAATACCCATTAGTGAGACTTGTAGCTGCCCAGTCACTATCTCAGGACATGAGTTTCAGACTCAGTTCCTAATAATGCCTCTGCCAAACTATGACGTAGTCTTGGGCATGGATTGGCTTAGTCAACATCATGCTCTGATAGACTGTCGAGAAGGCTGCGTAACTCTAGATCCACCTGGAGGACCTAAACTCAAAGTGATTCGAGCACCTGAAGGCGTGGAATGTGTGTCCTACACATCCATCACTGAAGAAACCGGACCCCCTCATCCTCTCATAGCGGAGTTTATAGACGTCTTCCCAGACAATCTTCCAGGGCTACCCCCTGATCGAGATGTGGAATTCTCGATCGATCTTATACCTGGCGCAGCACCAATCTCCCAACGCTGCTACCGAGTGAATCCCAAGGAGTCCAAGGAAATGAAAGACCAAATTGACGAGCTTCAGGCGCAAGGATTCATCAGGACCGGTGCCTCACCCTGGGGTGCACCAGTCTTGTTTGTACCCAAGAAGGATGGGACAGTTAGAATGTGCATAGACTACCGGGCATTGAACAACATCACTATCAAGAACAAGTACCCGCTGCCCCGGATCGACGATCTCTTCGACCAGCTGAGTGGAGCTAAGGTTTTCTCGAAGATAGACCTCAGATCGGGTTACCATCAAATCAAGGTGAGGAAGGAAGATATTCCAAAGACGGCATTCAACACCAAGTATGGACAATTTGAATTCTTGGTCATGCCCTTTGGTCTTACCAATGCCCCAGCAGTGTTCATGAATCTCATGAACAAGGTCTTCCACAAATACCTGGACCAGTTTGTCGTTGTCTTCATTGACGACATTCTGATCTATTCGAAGACCAAGGAAGAACACGAGCAGCATTTGAGGATAGTTTTGGAAACCCTCAGAAAGGAGAAGCTATATGGAAAATTGTCCAAGTGTGAATTCTTCTTAGACAAGGTGGACTTTCTCGGCCACGTTGTCACATGAGAAGGCATATCAGTGGACCCCAAGAAGATAGCTGCCGTGGAAACATGGAATACTCCCAGGTCAGTTGCAGAGATCAGAAGCTTCTTGGGCTTAGCTGGATATTACAGAAAATTCGTGAAGGACTTTGCAAAGATTGCTGAGCCCATGACCAAGCTAACCAGGAAGAATGAAGAGTTCGTCTGGACCGAAGCGTGCCAGGCGTCATTTGAAGAGCTGAAGAGAAGGCTAACAACAGCACCAATTTTGTCGCTACCCTCAGGATCAGGAGGATTCTCAATTTATAGCGACGCGTCCGGCAAAGGATTAGGATGTGTGCTCCAGCAACATGGAAAGGTAATTGCTTATGCTTCCCGGCAATTACGGACTCATGAGAAGAACTACCCGACGCATGACCTGGAGCTAGCAGCAGTCATCTTCGCCTTGAAGCTGTGGAAGCACTACCTGTACGGCGAAAGAGTAGAGATATACACGGACCACAAAAGTCTCAAGTATGTCTTTACACAGAAGGAGCTCAACATGCGTCAGAGACGATGGTTGGAGCTCATGAAGGACTTTGATATCAGCCTACAGTACCATCCCGGAAAGGCTAATGTGGTCGCCGACGCACTTAGTCGATATCCGATGGCGATGTTCTTGACAACCGATCGGTACCTACTGGAGGACATGGAGAAGCTGGGTTTAGAACTCGTATTGCCTGCAGAGGAGATGAAGAAGCTTGGACGGGAAGCAATAGTACCCGGCGTTGACTTCCCCATGATGCATTTGCAAGTGCAGTCTAGCTTGATAGACAAAATCAAGGCGACTCAATTCGAGGACGGAGCATTGTGCAAGCTCAGGGACCAAGTGTTAGCTGGCACACTGGAGGGATTCTCTATTTCAGACGACGGAACACTGAGGAATGGCACCAGACTTTGTGTACCTGCGGGTGAATTGAGGGAACAGCTGATGCAGGAAGCGCATCGCTCACAGTATTCCATCCACCCTGGAGCAAATAAGATGTACCGAGATATACGGGAGCACGTATGGTGGTATGGAATGAAGAAGGATGTCTCAAAATTCGTTGGCAGATGCTTGATCTGTCAGCAGGTGAAAGCAGATAGACAAAGACCAGCAGGACTTCTTCAGCCACTGCCCATTCCAGAATGGAAATGGGAGCACATCACTATGGATTTTGTGTCAGGATTGCCTCGATCCCAAGGAGGGAAGGACGCTATTTGGGTGATCGTAGACAGATTGACTAAGTCTGCCCACTTCATTCCCTTCAAGGTTGGTTTATCCACCGAGAAGCTAGCTGCCCTATACATGAGGCAAATCGTCCGGATACATGGAGTTCCTGTGAGCATTGTATCAGACCGAGACAGCCGCTTTACTTCTCACTTCTGGAAGAGCTTGCAAGAGAGTCTGGGGACCCAACTGAAGTTCAGCACTGCCTATCACCCACAGACCGACGGACAGTCAGAGAGAACCATCCAGACGTTAGAGGATATGCTAAGATCTTGCGTCCTGGATTTTGGAGGATCATGGGAAGACCACCTACACTTGGTAGAGTTTGCTTACAACAACAGCTACCAGGCCAGCATCGGCATGACTCCTTTTGAGGCTCTGTATGGACGTCGTTGCCGCACTCCCTTGGCTTGGGACGACGTAGGAGAACGAGTCATGCTGGGTCCTGAGATGATTACGGATGCGGCTGAAAAAGTCAAGGTGATCAGAGATAGACTTCGGGTGGCTCAAGATCGTCAGAAACATTGGGCGGACAGCCGTCGCCGACTTGTGGAGTTCGAAGCAGGTGATAGTGTCTTCGTCAAGATCTCCCCCACCAGAGGAACTATCCGTTTTGGCAGAGCTGGAAAACTGAGTCCCAGGTATATCGGCCCATTCGAGATATTGAGCAGAGTTGGAGAGGTGGCATACAGAGTGGCGTTACCACCTAATCTTGAAGGCGTGCACAACGTTTTCCATGTATCGCAGCTGAGGCGTTACATTCCGGACCCGAGCCACATCCTGGATCATTCAGAGTTGGAGATTGGGCCAAGTCTTACAATACCAGAGCAGCCAGTGAGGATCATAGACCGTATGGAAAAGCAGTTGCGGAACACCGTGATTCCACTGGTCAAAGTTCAGTGGCTCCACCACTCCCCAGGCGAATCCACCTGGGAACGAGAGGCTGAGATGAAGCAGAAGTACCCTCATCTGTTTTAAGGCATGTTTACCCTTGTTTCTCCCTTCAATTGTAGTAAATTTCGAGGACAAAATTTCTATAAGTTGGGTAGGTTGTAAACCCCTGATTTTTCCTAATTATTAAATCTGGGATTTTTCCCAATTTTCTGGAATTTTTCGGGAATTTTCTGTAATTAAATTCAAGGTTTTCAATTAATAAAGGATTTTTTATTAATTAATAAATAATATTAAAATATCATGAAAATAACATTTTTGGGTGTAAAATAGAAAACTGGACTTGGGGTAATTTTCTGGGATTTTATTGGGCCTCAGACCTATTTTTAAAAGCCTAAAAACTATTTTTTATAATTAATTAATTATTACTGTTATTATATTATTATTATTATTATTATTATTACTGTTATTTTATTTTTTATTTTTGAGTTGGGCCCGGCCCGGCCCAGTGGGCCGAGCCCAGTGCTTCCCAGCCCAGCCCGGCCATAGGCTAGCGGGTCGGGCGGGTCGGTCAGACCCGACCCGGCGCCCGACCCGACCCGGACCGCTGTCACCGTCCCCAGTCGCCCACGACTCCGATTTTCTCGCCGCCGCCGCGTTTTCCGGCCGGCTAACCGCCTCCACGTCGCCTTTCCCCCGGATCCCGCGGCCAACGACGCCCCGGCCAACTCTCCACCGAAGCCCTATATAAACCCCTCGTCTCCGTTCCCTTTCCCCCGCAAACCCTAACCCTAGATCCACCGACCCGACGCCGGCCTCCCCTGCGCCGACCACCCCCGAGCCCGCCGTCCTCCTCCCTGCGACCGCCCTGCGCAGCGCCGCCATCCAGAGCCCCTCCACCCTGCTCCTCTCTCCTCCCCGACGATCCAGACGCCTCCCCGCCGTTCGAGAGCCGCCGAGTCCAGCCTTCTCCGGTGATCTTCCAGCCAGCTGGACACGCCGCTGACGCGTCCAGGACACGATACGGACACAGAACCGCGTGTCGGACTCGAAAAACCCCGATCCCGAGTCCGAGGCCTCCCCTCGGTGCTCCTCCATCAGCTTCCCGGTAGGTGCCCCTATCAGAATGCACTGTCCTTTCCAAACCACTCCCCTGTCCGACCGGGACTGACAGAATAAAGCTCTGTCAATCCCGGGATAGCCTAGAAATTGATGGGTTATAGTTTAATGACTTGTTAGTTTTTGGGATTGGTTAATTAATTAGTGAATTAATACAACGATCCTCACTACGTATATTAATTTTATATATATAATAAAATAAAAACCTTATTAAAATATTACATAAATTAGTAATTATTTAATAGATAATTTCTGAAATGATTTTTAGTATTTAAATACTAATTAGTAATTATTTAATATATAATTCTGAAATGATTTTCAGTATTCAAAATATAATATGTTTTCCAAAATATTATTTCTCTTATAAATAAATTGCTAAAAACAAACGATATTATTTTTATTAAAATCGTTCTTTCCTACTATCCTATCAGAAACAAAACGACAGTTTTACCATAAAATATTTTTCTACGATAAAATAAATAAAGTTTTATTATTACTAAAAAGGGTTTTGTTTTACTAAATCACTAATACAAATTATTATTATTATTTTAATCGATCGTTGGATTTAAATCATTAACTTAGTTAACTAATCAAGACAGATTAAAACCCTTTGTTTAATTCTAAAATCAGATTATTAATAATTGTAGGTCCCTGTAACTAAGATTGAGACCGTCGCGACTTCTCACTCGCGTCACCAACCAACTCCAGGCAAGTTTCATATAATTCAAAACTGGTATTTTAGTTGTAATTAAATATGTTGCATGTCATATAGATATATTGAGACGACACTTGATTTCACGGAACCGACTGATTGACTGATTGATTGATTGATTGACTCATTGACTATTGCCTTGGGAACTGGGGAGTAAAGTTAGCACCCGTGGTCAAAGCCCCCTTATTGCCTCATTGTGGATAGCTGAAGTCCAACCTCACTGGACTGACGCCGCACCGTGTTCATTAGAACACAGATTGCCTCCAACCCCAACCGGCCACGGGGTGCTACCTTTCTCAAAACACTTTTAGAGATTGTAGTTTGTCAACATTTGCTTCATCGACTTTTACTGTTCTTGTCTCATATTTGTTGCATACAAAAATATAAATATTGTTCAAAACTATCTCATTGCATCATTTTAATTATCGTTAAGATGCTGGAATTGGATATATGTTCTTGCTCCCTCCTGACTGGAGATTAACAATTTTAGGTGATTGCGGTGACGATGAGGCGTATGATACCTTTTATGGTCCGGACCAGAGTACTGAAGCCCTAGCTGAACCTAGCCAGGAGGCCGATGTTTAGTGTTTCCCTTTTATTTCCAAATTGTAATAATCGGGGTTGAAGTAATAACCCTGGACCATGTTTTGTTTAATCTTTGCTTGTAAAAGAATTTCTCTCTCAGACTTAGCAATAAAAATTGAATTTCCTTCATGTATTCTGGATGTCTGTGTGTTACTACGGATTGATACAGCTTACTGCCGCCGTCTCACAACGGTGCAGGCTGGGCATGATCCGACTGGACCCAGATTATTGGGATCGGGTCGTGACAATTGGCCAAATCGACCGGAGAAGAAGGATCCCGCACCATCTACTCCTTCCGAACTACTGGCCGTTCTCCTTCATAGGCCAAATTGACCACAGAAGAAGGATCCTTCGCCATCTTCTCCTTCAGAATCTATGGTCATTTATCTTCACATACCTCCAAAAGAATACCCTGCCACGGTTACAACCTCCAAGCCTCTGGTGGTAAAACTACACAGGAAGCCACCAATGCCTGTAATCGTGTTGGGGGTAGCCCATGAGGATGACGAACTAGAAGAATATATGGCCGCTTAGGCCAACATCCCTTCTCTCGATGATATGATTCCTTCGGAAGAGATACCTTATTTTATCAATAAAGGGTTATCTTTGAATTATTTTGAGCATACATATACCAACACATTATACTCTATGGAGCACGGTCTGGGTTTACACCTGCAAACACAGGTGACTGCCACCTACGCAGTAAACCAGATCCTCCCTAGTCAAGGTTTCTACTTCACGGTTCCAGCAAGGAGGAGGAGAGACAAACCTATGATCTTCGGTAGGGTTGAATGTGTCACGACCCGATTCCTTAGAATCATTTGAGACGTCCCCCGAATCGTGACCGCCGTGCGGGCCTGGGGTTGCGCCCGCACAAGGCTTTAATGATTTGCATAGCAAGCACATATTCAGAGTACGCAGATAAATTGAAACACAGATTTGAAAAATAGAAAAGTTCTCTTTATTGATAATGAACATCTATTACAAACTCCTGAACGAGTCAGCTAATATGCCGAACGGCTTACAAAAGATATGACTCAAAATAAGATAGCAGTCCTGTACATTACATCCCTTTATAACTTCAAAATGTATAGACCTCCAGGCTGGAGGACGACTTTGCCACGGAGCTGCATTTGTGTATGAAGAGTTGCAGCTTCTGGCTTCAAAATGCTTCAAGGGGCGCGGTGAAGATGCGCCAACAGCTGGACTGGATCGGGAAGATGGCTTCGGCTCCTCGCTCGGTTCGCCTTAGTGCGGAGAACCTGTTTCAACGAGGGTCAGCATATCGAAACATGCTGGTGAAGGCGAGCTAGCCGAACTATACCAATCTATACGTTATTTAATGAAGCATGCATATTTGTGGGTTTCTATCTTGCCTTAGTTCATTTACAAGTAAGCAGCATATAGAATTTACTGAAATAAACGTGCCACCATTCGGTAGATTTTACCTGCCCGTCTGAATTACCTGCACAATACTTACCATGCCTTCCCTGCCACGAAGACACAAGTTAGTATGCAACAGGTTTAAATATACACGATGATCACTGGCATGGTGCCATAACGGACATAGTCAAGGACAGGGATAGCATGCAACGAGAACACGACAAGCACATGATGCATTACAAGCCATCCCCTCCAGCACACGATGACTACACATGAGTTCCGCCCGGACCGGAACGGTGCCAGTGCCCCAGCGACCGTCCGCAGAACTTACCCTTGTGCACAAGTTGTCCATGATCGAACAATAAGTTAACTCAAACAATCAGTTTACGCCTTCGAGGCAACACGAGCACGAAATATGTATTTGCACAAGACAAGCAACAGTTTATGATTATTTTCCAAGTGAACAAGCATGCAATTAAGTATCCGTTCGTGAAGTTATTGACAAGCATAATAAACCAAGTCTATTCTCTTTTATCTTGGTTTCTTTTATTATTACTTGGTATCGTTTGATCGGGGCGAAGAGAATGCAAGTATTTTAGCTGTGAAGCTTGGAAGCAGGGCTAGCTAATCGGGTTGGTAGCCACTCACTTGGATTTTTGGAAGGGAGAAGGAAAGAGGCGCTTCACGACTCCGCTCGTAAGCCGCCTACTGCTCGTTCAACTGCACACGAATAGTTCGATTAATACTTCTTCCTCTCTTTCCAATCTCGGAATAGAAGTGCAAGTCAATGAACGAAAACAATGAAAACCATCGAAACCGTTCAAGGAAAACAAGCGAATCCCAAAACCAACTCAAAGCACGAAAGCAACAAGCGACATCGAAAACCGAGGCAATAAAAGATAACAGCGGAGAGGTCCCTCCTGACTCTGCCGCTAAGCCGATCCTTGGGGCGCGGTCCACTGAATATGGGAATCGATTCCGAAGAAACAAATCCATAACGAGGACGAGTTCTTAATTCAATCTATCCCGATCGAACGATACCGTCTTGTGTTTCTTAGCCGCGATCTTCGCACCGGGAGAACGGGGCGCTACATCCTACCCAACTAATTGGAAGTTTCATCCCGAAACTTAAGAATAGGACCTACCGTTAAGGATTATTTTGTTGGGGACGACGACCATGAAGGTTCGGACAGGAGGTAATAGCATGGCCTGGATCGCCGCAAGCGAGGCATAACCCAAGTCTTTTGCGGCAGTACTTCTTAAGGTGCCCTTTTCTTTTACAGAAATGACAAGTTTTATTCCAATCCCCGTCCTGCTGACCAGCATTATTCGGGCGCTTTGTAGCGGTATTTCCTCCCTCGTTGCTTTGGCGTTTGTGACTGGATGTATGCACAGCAGCGGCAGCAACATGAGGATATTGTGGTTCGAGGGATAGGACGTGATTCATGACTTCACGTATTGTTCCATACTGATTATTGACCACATGTGCGTGAATGGCAGGGCGTAGTCCACCTTTAAACCTTCTAGCTCGACTCGCTGCATCAGGTAAATAGGCCCTAGCGAATTTGGAGAGTCGGTTGAATTCGGCGGAGTACTGCTTAACTGTCATGCTGCCCTGCCGCAGCTGCACGAAGTCATTTTCCATTTGACGTTGTACTGGAGGCGGTATAAACTCCTCTTCAAACGGAGCACGAAAAGTCGTCCACGAGATTGCCTTCTCTCCGTGATCAAATTGGAGAGATCGTCGATGCACGTTCTACCAATCGTGCGCGTTGAGGCAGAGCTGAAGTTGCGCGCAGGTGACGCGCTTCTCTTCGGGGACCTCTAACAGAGCAAAGTGATCTTCAAGCTCGGCTAGCCAATCTAGAGCTACCACTGGGTCCTCAGTCCCGTTGAATGGGATTTTGCAGACTTTCTTGAAATGGCCCAAGTTGAAGGCAGTCACGTCCCTCGGCCTTGGGATTTGAGGCGTCTCCACTTCAAGCACGGGCTGTTCCACCGGAGTCGTTGTTGTTGCGGCGGAATGGTTGGCAGCCAAAGTCTGAACGATTTGTTGCAGGGTATCTACCTGCTTCTGTTGGACTGAGAATCGGGTCTCTAAATTGCTTTCGAACTTGGCTTGGCGAGCATCATCTCTTTGTCGTTGCGATTCTAACATTGTATTACCCGCTCAAACGGATCGACTTGAGATATGCCGCGTTGGCTCTGAGGGCATCCCGAAGTACCCGAACTGCTTTCTTGTGTTTCGTTCGGAGCTTGCGCTGCAGATTGCGCTGGTACCATTCCTTCAAAAGAAGGTAAATTACATTAGAATCATAATGTATTATGGACTTATTGCATGAACGTATCTCATTTTGGCCTAGCGAGTTCAAGAGTTCGTACAAGAATTTGATCGTTAAAGGAACTTTTCCAGCACGAAGTCTAAGGAACTTTGAATCTGTGCTCTGATACCACTATGTCACGACCCGATTCCTTAGAATCGTTTGAGGCGTCCCCCGAATCGTGACCGCCGTGCGGGCCTGGGGTTGCGCCCGCACAAGGCTTTAATGATTTGCATAGCAAGCACATATTCAGAGTACGCAGATAAATTGAAACACAGATTTAAAACATAAAAAAGTTCTCTTTATTGATAATGAATATCTATTACAAACTCCTGAACGAGTCAGCTAATATGCCGAACGGCTTACAAAAGATATGACTCAAAATAAGATAGCAGTCCTGTACATTACATCCCTTTATAACTTCAAAATATATAGACCTCCAGGCTGGAGGACGGCTTTGCCACGGAGCTACATTTGTGTATGAAGAGTTGCAGCTTCTGGCTTCAAAATGCTTCAAGGGGCGCGGTAAAGATGCGCCAACAGCTGGACTGGATCGGGAAGACGGCTTCGGCTCTTCGCTCGGTTCACCTTAGTGCGGAGAACCTGTTTCAACGAGGGTCAGCATATCGAAACATGCTGGTGAAGGCGAGCTAGCCAAACTATACCAATCTACACGTTGTTTAATGAAACATGCATATTTGTGGGTTTCTATCTTGCTTTAGTTCATTTACAAGTAATCAGCATATAGAATTTACTGAAATGAACGTGCCACCGTTCGGTGGATTTTACCTGCCCGTCTGAATTACCTGCACAATACTTACCATGCCTTCCCTGCCACGAAGACACAAGTTAGTATGCAACAGGTTTAAATATACACGATGATCACTGGCGTGGTGCCATAACGGACATAGTCAAGGACAGGGATAGCATGCAACGAGAACACGACAAGCACATGATGCGTTACAAGCCATCCCCTCCAGCACACGATGACTACATACGAGTTCCGCCCGGACCGGAACGGTGCCAGTGCCCCAGCGACCGTCTGCAGAACTTACCCTTGTGCACAAGTTGTCCATGATCGAACAATACGTTAACTCAAACAATCAGTTTACGCCTTCAAGGCAACACGAGCACGAAACATGTATTTGCACAAGACAAGCAACAGTTTATGATTATTTTCCAAGCGAACAAGCATGCAATTAAGTATCCGTTCATGAAGTTATTGACAAGCATAATGAACCAAGTCTATTCTTTTTTATCTTGGTTTCTTTTATTATTACTTGGTATCGTTTGATCGGGGCGAAGAGAATGCAATTGTTTTAGCTGTGAAGCTTGGAAGCAGGGCTAGCTAATCGGGTTGGTAGCCACTTACTTGGATTGTTGGAAGGGAGAAGGAAAGAGGCGCTTCACGACTCCGCTCGTAAGCCGCCTACTGCTCGTTCACCTGCACACGAATAGTTCGATTAATACTTCTTCCTCTCTTTCCAATCTAGGAATAGAAGTGCAAGTCAATGAACAAAAACAATAAAAACCATCGAAACCGTTCAAGAAAAACAAGCAAATCATAAAACCAACTCAAAGCACGAAAGCAACAAGCGACATCGAAAACTGAGGCAATAAAAGATAACAACGGAGAGGTCCCTCCTGACTCTGCCACTAAGCCGATCCTTGGGGCACGGTCCACTGAATATGGGAATCGATTCCGAAGAAACAAATCTATAACGAGGACGAGTTCTTAATTCAATCTATCCCGATCGAACGATACAGTCTTGTGTTTCTTAGCCGCGATCTCCGCACCGGGAGAACGGGGCGCTATAGAATGCCCCCGATCCTTTATCCCAGAGGAACAAGAACCGGAACCCGACACCGGTAAAATATAACTCTACCGGTTCAGCGGTCAAGCCAAACATATCATCCATAATATGGCTTATAACCTTAAAAATAACCGAGGTTTAAACTACGACAAAGGACGACAGTTGCCCCTGCGTCTACCTGCTCCCGCAGGCAAGTCCGAGGATTACTACCATAAAACCAAGCATGGCTTAGGGTACATAACATCTTCTACAACCCCCGAAGGTTCAAATAAAGAAGATGAGATTCAGTCCCACTCTTCGTAATCTTTCGTTTGTGACTCCAACGTCAGTATCGGAAAGATGCTCAAGCAAACATTGTCTGCCAACATGGTGTCAACTGACCCTAAGGAAGACGAAGAAGATCCATAGGAACTCCTCAAAGTAGAACCATAGGCCCAATGCTTAGACGCACAATGGGAGATACGGTTCGAACAACGAGAACCTCATACTGAGGTCAAAGTCGTATAACTCAATCTAGGCGACGAATCCTCCCCTAAACCTATCTTTATCAGCAAAAGTCTATCCGAAGAAGACCTGGAATCCCTGCTACAGATCATCAGAGAATATATTAATGTCTTTGTCTGGAGTTATGAAGACATGTCAGGGCTGGATCCTCAAATTATGGTCCACAAACTCAATATTTTATCGAACGCCAAACCGGTCAAGCAACATCAACGACGGTTTTGGCCCGACATAATAAATTCCATCGAAGCTGAAGTCAACAAGCTAATAGCTAGTAGCTTCATCCTCAAGGAACAATATCCCGACTGGGTATCCAACATAGTGCATGTCATTAAGAAGAATATAAAGATTCGAATCTGCATCGACTTCCTTAATCTAAACGCGACATATCCTAAGGATGAATTCCCCCTCCCGATCACCGATATAATGATCGACAATACATGTGGCTTCGAGCGTATGTCCTTCCTGAACGGCTTCTCAGGATACAACCAAATAAAGATATTCGATAACGAGAAGCATACATCATTCCAGACCCCAATAGGCGTATACTGCTACACGGTCATACCTTTCGGTCTAAAGAATGCATGTGCTATATACCAACGAGCTATGAGCACCATTTTTTGTGAACATCTGTACAAGATGGTGGAATGCGACTTTGATGACATTGCCGTCAAGAGTCGCTTTAAAGATGATCACCTCCAAGACTTGAGGACTGTGTTTGACTTAATTGGCGCACACTGCTTCAAGATAAACCCTACCAAGTCCTTCCTGGGAGTCTCCAGCGGAAATTCCTGGGTTTCATCATCACTTTTCAGGGTATTCATATAGACCCCGACAAAACCAAGGCCATCCTGGAAATGAGCCTACTAAATAACCTTCGGGAACTCTGTGGCCTTCAAGTGAGGCTGGCATACAGCAAGAGGTTCATATCAAACCTCTCTGAACGTTATCGGTCGTTCACCCAACTCATGAAGAAAGGTGTCTCATTTGTCTGGGATAAAAAATGCCAACGTGCGTTTGACGATATCAAGGAATATTTATCAAACCCTCATGTGCTGGTGGCTTCGGTCATGGAAAATCCCTCCCTGCTCTATGTACGCACAATGGAGCACTCTCTCGGTGCCTTGTTAGCCCAGAATAGTGATGCAGGCCATGTGCATGCCATATACTACCTTAGTCGGATGATGGTCAGCGTGGAGCATAGGTACACCATCGTCGAGAAGGAATACCTTGCTCTAGTATTCGCTATTCAAAAAACTCGATATTACGTGGCTGGATAGACCATTCATGAAATCTCGCGAGTCAACCCCCTTAGGGTCCTTATAACCAAACCAGGGGCACTCAGTTCCCGTTTGGCTACCTGGACAATGCTACTATCTCCATATGATATAATGTTCGTCCCACAGAAGGCCGTCAAGGGTCAAGCATTGGCCGACTTTTTTGAAGCCCACCCGGGTTCAGAAATCTCGAAGCTCTATGAGGATATTCCAGACGAGACGGCGGACTCCAACGTCACTTCACACAAAGTTGTTTGGCGAATATTATGTAACGCCCCGCTCCAAACGGTTACTTATGGACCACTACTACTTCGACTCGGTTGAGAATTGAGTCTCGGGGAAATCTTACCGCCAAATCAACACGGACGAAGTGCAATAAAACCTTCCAATTGATGGAATAACTTCTATTGAAATAAGTCCAAGAGTTTTCGTTAGTTGCTTTGCTTCTTGGTTTTGTGTTGCTTTTTGTTTTATTTTGCTTTTGATGACTTGGTTTTCATAATTTTGCTTTCTCGCTTGCGCGTTATTTTCGAATCCTAAGGGAAAGAGATCGAAGTATGCTAACCAAGTGTTGTTGCAATTTCAGGATGCATAACCAAAGAGTGAACGTTGCATAAGGCTTCCCCATTCTCTCGTTCAATTCATTCGGTGAGTGGCTTAAGCCCTTCGATGAATCCTTCAGTTTACACGCCTTAATAAAAATAATCTCTAGTCTGCACAAGTTACTTGTTCCTATACAATATTGCCTCACTAAATGAAACAAGCTAAAAAAGATAAACTGCATGCTTGATTTTATACATATAGAACTGTTGCAAATGCTTGTTCATACAGATGTATATATATGTTCCTTACTCATATGCTGCATAGAGATGTTTATAGAACCTCGCATAGGTTACTAAAGAATATAAGTAAAGATAGATGGAGATATTCTTCTATAGTCTAAACCTGTTGCATAGTAAGAGTTATATGATAGAGTTGCATTCTATGCATTGGTCTTAAGATAACTTGTGCACAAGGAGAGATCCCATAAACGGTTCCCGGGGCACTGGGGATCGTTCGCCCTGGGGGGATTAGAGGAATACCCTGAGGCACAGAAGCCCTCGCAATTAGGGGGTGTTCACGTCTATAGAGAATGGGTTTTCCCATGGACCATCATATAGTTAGGTCACATGATAAGTCATCTCTTATATGCACACATGACACTTGATACCAACACAGATGCATGAGTTTATACATATATGCAAATTATTCCTAACTTGTGTGTCTGCTCCAAGGATAGTCGCTCGATCGTGGGTAAAAATTATCATATGCATATGCTATCTATCGTCTATGTTTCCTAGCATGAATTGTTAAAATAAAACTAGACAACTAGAAAGATCACCTAATAATACTAGCTTCACTTGCTTAGTATGGATTTCTAGGTGATTATGGCCACGGTCGCTCACCAGTACATGTGGTAGTACTGACCCACATTTGTGGGCAAAATATCTATGTACTGGACGCGAGAGTTTGGCGAGCATTCTGAGTCGACATTAGCGCAACCTTCCGGGGGACTGTGCTCGTGCGGCTTCCTTTGCTTTCCTCTCCAGTGTGTTACTCCTCTTCTGCTAGATATTTTATTATTTTGGTCCTACTAAAGGGATGTAATGTGTGGGCATTGTGGCTAATTTTGGGAATATAAAAAGAGTTGTAATCCTTCTAAGGCATATTTTGTAACTCAGCCAAGCAAGCACTTTGTAATCCAAATCTTCAGTATTTAATAAAAGAAAGTATTTTGTGTGCCTATCAAATGTGTTCAACTTTGGTTCTCTGCATTTATATTCCTTGCCTATATATGTATATTTTTGTCTGACTTGTGTCTTGTACAGGTACGTTGCCTAGTGCATGCGCAAATTAGACTTGCCCGGCATCGCGCCCAAGCGAGGACGACCGGCCCCTACGGGACTGGGGCACGACAGGTGGTATCAGAGCACGACTTTATGTCCTTGGCCTCTTCAAATATTATTTTTGAAAATGATATAAGTTTTCAAACGGTTTCAAAAGTCCCGAATTTTGAAAATGATTTTGAATCTATAAGAAGTAAATTGAGAGTATGAAAGGTCCCTAAGAGTATGAAAACCCAACGTCCCATGCAATAAGTCCATAATACGTTATGAGACTAATACAAGCTACTCTCTTTTGCAGCAAGATGACTAAAACAGGTGCTGGTAACCTGAGACATCGTGCGCAGCAAGCATGAGCAATGATCAAATTGATAGGCTGATCGCTATGTTTCAGAATCAAAATGATCGTCATGCAGCCCAACAAGAAAGGTTCAAAGCTCAGCAGCAACGGGCTGATGTTAGGGCCTTGGAACAACAACAGTAGCTTGACTCTCTGACTCAGATAGTGACAACACTGGTTGCACATAATGGTGCATCAGGAACTGACGTGACACCTGCGACTGTCGTGACTGCGCCTCTGGGAGCAGGATTAGCAGAAACTAACGAGCCTCGACGTGCGGCCAGGAAGTTTACCTTTAAAGGTGCTGAGTTTCTGAAGTTGGACCCTCCGGAGTTTGAAGGCAGGACCGCACCGGACAAGGTAATGGACTGGATCGCAAAGATGGAGAGCTTGTTTGAGTTTGCTTCGATACCTGAAAATAAGAGGGTGGCGTGTGCAGACATGCAGTTGCGGTTACGTGCACACGACTGGTAGCAAATTAAGAAAGTATATCTCGCCACAAAGCATCAAGATGGTAAGATCACTTGGAGAATGTTTAATAAAGCATTCCATGAGCAATACCTTCCACCTGCAGTCAGACAAAGAAAGAAAGACGATTTTTCTGAACTTAAGCAAGGAAGCAAGTCCGTAGAGGACTATGAATCAGAGTTCTCCAAACTTGCTAAGTTTACTAGCTCGTTGATTCCCGACGAACAAGCCCATACACACAGATTTATTAAGGGTTTGAATGATAGCCTCAGAAAATAGGTTATGAACCGTGAATATACTTCCTACATAAAAGCCTTTGAGGCAGCGGTTCAGAACGAGCAGTATTTGCCACGGAGTGTTTCTGAGAAGGCGCCAGCTACTCGAAACCCTCCTACTAAAATATACCAAAATGGGGAGAAGAAGATAGAAGGTGAGCAGAACTCTGCTCAAGAGTGCACCTTTTGTGGCAGACGGGGCCATAACATCGGGAACTGCCGCACCAAAAATAAAGAGTGTTTCAACTGTGGGAAGAAAGGCCATGGTTTCAGAGATTATCAGGCTAAGAGAATTGTTCCAGAGAACCAAGTGGACGATGCAGAACGTGTACAGACTCAGACCCCTCCAAGCCCACCTATTGAGCAAGCTGATCAGCCTAAAAGAGCTAGAGTGTATCAGCAGAATTTAGAACGTGACACTAATGGGCACGATGTTGGTGAGTCTGATTCCTTTGACCTCTTAATGCATCGGTTATCGCCTCCTTGATCTCTTAAGTTTTGTGGACGAAACTTCTTCTCAATGAGATAATATGTAACGCCCCGCTCGAAACGGTTACTTATGGAACACTTGCTACTTCGACTCGGTTAAGAATCGAGTCTCGAGAAAACCTTACCGCCAAATCAATACGGACGAAGTGCAATAAAATCTTCCAATTGATGGAACAACTTCTATTGAAATAAGTCCAAGAGTTTTCGTTGGTTGCTTTGCTTCTTGGTTTTATGTTGCTTTGTGTTTTATTTTGCTTTCAATGACTTGGTTTTCATAATTTTGCTTTCTCGCTTGCGCGTTATTTTTAAATCGTAAGGAAAAGAGATCGAAGTATGCTAACCAAGTGTTGTTGCAATTTCAAGATGTATAACCAAAGAGTGAACGTTGCAGAAGGCTTCCCTATTCTCTCGTTCGATTCATTCAGTGAGTGGCTTAGGCCCTTCGACGAATCCTTCAGTTCACACGCCTTAATAAAAATGATCTCTAGTCTGCACAAATTACTTGTTCCTATACAATGTTGCCTCACTAAATGAAATAAGCTAAAAGAGATGAACTGCATGCTTGATTCTATACATATAGAACTGTTGCAAATGCTTGTTCATATATATATATATATATATATATATATATATATATATATATATATATATATATATATATATATATATGTTCCTTACTCATATGCTGCATAGAGATGTTTATTGAACCTCACATAGGTTACTAAAGAATAGAAGTAAAGATAGATGGAGATGTTCTTCTATAGTCTAAACTTGTTGCATAGTAAGAGTTATATGATAGAGTTGCATTCTATGCATTGGTCTTAATACAACTTGTGCACAAGGAGAGATCCCACGAACGGTTCCCGGGGCACTGGGGATCGTTCGCCCTAGGGGGATTAGAGGAACACCCTGAGGCACAGAGGCCCTCGCGACCAGGGGGGTGTTCACGTCTATAGAGAATGGGTTTTCCATTGACCATCATATAGTTAGGTCGCATGATAAGTCATCTCTTATATGCACACCTGACACTTGATACCAACACATATGTATGAGTTTATACATATATGCAAATTATTCCTAACTTGTATGTCTGCTACATGGATAGCCGCTCGGTCGTCGATAAAAATTATCATATGCATATGCTATCTATCGTCTATGTTTCCTAGCATGAATTGTTAAAATAAAACTAGACAACTAGAAAGATCACCTAATAATACCAGCTTCACTTTCTTATTTAGTATAGATTTCTAGCTGAGTTTGGCCACGGTCGCTCACCAGTACATGTGGTAGTACTGATCCACGTTTGTGGGCAAAATATCTATGTACTGGACACGAGAGTTTGGCGAGCATTCTGAGTCGACGTTAGCACAACCTTCCGGGGGACTGTGCTCGTGCGACTTTCTTTGCTTTCCTCTCCAGTGGGCTACTCCTCTTCTGCTAGATGTTTTGTTATTTTGGTCATACTAAAGAGATGTAATGTGTGGGCATTGTGGCTAATTTTGGGAATGTAAAAAGAGTTGTAAGCCTTCTAAGACATATTTTGTAACTCAGCCAAGCAAGCACTTTGTAATCTAAATCTTCAGTATTCAATAAAAGAAAGTATTTTGTGTGCCTATCAAATGTGTTCAACTTTGGTTCTCTGCATTTATATTCCGTGGTTATATATGTATATTTTTGTCTGACTTGTGTAGATACGTTGTCTTATGCAAGCGCAAATTAGGCTTGTACGGCATCGTGCCCAAGCGAGGATGACCGACCCCTATGGGACTGGGGCACGACTTGTTCTTCGATGACGCTTCGAGAGCAGGGCCCAAAGACGGCATCATTGCTGGGATAAAAATATTATTGATCTTCCCATACGGCCTCGTCATCAATCGTGCCTACTCTCTCACGAAGTCATGCTCCAACAATATGTCAGAGTACAATGCCTTAATCATCAGGCTCCAACTTCCTAAATAAGTTGGAGTAGAATATCTGGAGACTTACGGTGATTCTCAGCTAATAGTCAAACAGGTCTGGAGAGAGTATGAAGTCCACAACGAAGACTTGATCCCCTACCACCAAGCTGCGCTTAATATCATCACAATTCTCGAGATATTCTTAATAGAGCACGTCCCTCGGTTACAAAATATTGAGGCTGACGCCTTAGCCGGCCTCGCTGCTTCCTGGGTGGTACTAAACAATACTCATCAGCTAATCAAGGTAATCAGTCAAGAGCAGGTCTGCCCTAAAATTATCCTCTGCCTATGTCTGAGCTACGCGACAAAAGTACACACTGATGTCCAAGACTGGAGGCTTCCATTCATTGACTACGTGGTCTATGGAATTCTTTCCGAGAACCCAATAGAAATCACGTCCGTCAGGAGATGTTCCCTCCGGTTCTACTATGATACGACTACTAAAATATTGTATCGCCGCTCATACAATGGCCTTCTGCTATGTTTTCTATCAAAGGCAAAAGCCAAACAAGCGCTTCGAGAAGCCCATGATGGCATCTGTGGTACCCACCAACCCGGCCCAAAGCTACATGACCGTCTTCGGAGAATGGTTATTACTGGCCGATGATGGTAGCAGAGGCCATTGATTATGTGAGAAAATGCCAGACGTGCCAGATCCACGCAGACTTCATCCACCAACCCTTGGAGTTCCTACACCTGACTGTTGTGTCCTGGCCGTTCGAAGCCTGGGGTATGGATATCATTGGGCCGATTAGTCCACCTTCATCCGAGGAACATCGTTTTATCCTCGCCATCACCGACTACTTCTCCATGTGGGCAAAAGTTGTACCATTCGCAAAAGTCAAGATGTCCAACATGATCATCTTCGTCAAGCATTATGTTATATATCGCTTTGGCTTGGCAAGAAGGATCATCCATAACAATGGTCCACAGTTTATAAGCCATGTGTTCCACCGGGTCTGTGATAAAAACTGGATTCAGAATGTAACGTCGACTGCCAACAACCCAGCAATGAATGGTCTGACAGAAGCCTTCAACAAGACCATCATAAAACTTCTCAAAAAGTTCGTATCTTCCAATAAATGTGACTGGAATAAGAAGCTGGGTGAATGTCTCTGGGCCTACCATACAACGGTCGAAACAGCTACTGGCAATACGCCTTTCTCTCTGGTGTACAAAAGCGAAGTGGTCCTCCCGCTCAAAATTCAAATCCCTTCACTCCGAGTGGCTCTCTCCAACCAATTAATCGTCGATGATAACCACTGCCGATGGCTACAAGAGTTAGAAGCACTCGACGAAAAATGTCTCTTAGCTCAATATCACATTGAGCTATACCAAGCACGTCTCTCTGGAGCCTTCAACAAACAGGTGAAGAAGATAACCTACCAAGTGGGTGATCTCGTCCTAACCGTAAGGAGACATATGGTTATGACCCACAAGACGGTCGACAAATTCCTGTCTAAATGGGAGGGCTCGTTCATCGTAGAATAGGTATTCTCCAACAATGCCTACCGGCTAGCGAAACCCAACGACGACTTGCTCATGATACCTATCAATGACAAGTTACTAAAAAATTATTACATTTAAACCTGACTTGTACTCCCCTCATCACCAGTGTGACAACCCAGATGTGCATCTCTACACTCTTGGTTCTTCATCCCCAGCAAGTGCCCTTGTGCAATATTTTCCCCTTATTTATAAATTCTTGTAAAAGCCATCATCGGTATCCAGGAGCCCTGTATACGCAACGGATGATGGATCCTCAAAGTCTCCCCAGCGAAGCAGTCCTCAGGTCCACTCGCACACTTCCGTAATGATCACTCAAAAACAAATTCCATTAGACACTAGCCATGTTCATATTTCCTCTGAGCTATCGTCCCACCAATCTCCCCAGCGGAGCAATTCTCAAGTCTATCTCCATGTTCGGGTAGACCACACTCAGCAAATCACTCCTCATCGAGTTTCTTTGACAGTTCACGTCCATGTTACCGCTGAACTATCATCCTAGTATTTCTTTTGGCTGAGTTTGCCATGTTTATAGTACCTCTGAGCAAACTTTCTGGGTCTTGGCTATCGATCATTACGTCCATATTACCTCTGATATTGGTTTTTATCCCCCACTTATCACCCGTACTCACCAAGGTACATCAGCGGTGTTAAGTTCACAAAAACTGCCACGTCTATATTATATCTGACAGGGCTTGTTCTAAATCTATTACTTGCACAAACGTTCACAAAAAATAATGGGTCCATAAAATCTATCACGTCCATATTACCTCTGATAGGAATTGTCTTCAAACTTATTACTTGCACTCTAGTGCGCAAAAAGTAATAAGTCCACCAAAGATCCTCCAACAGGATATCCTTAAAAAGCCACGGTATTGTACTATGTTCATATTTTCTCTAGTACGATACCTAAAGCTAACACAAATACATTGCAAAACAGATAGGACAACTTTTATTTTTCCTCTGCAAAGAGGGATTAAAAGAAAAACTACATTTCGGGGGAGTATCAAGATCCTAAGCCCGAAGGCAACATAAAAAGAAAAAGAGAACGACTGGTGCTATAAGTCGGAGCATAACTCTGCTATTTGCTCATGGAGATGAGCAATATGTCCATCCAGGTGCCTCCGAGCCCGGCGCTCAACTTCTTGAGCCATAACCTTCGGATCCTCGTAGCAAGCGTAGGACTAGTGTCGGTCCTCTAGCTATTGCACCAGAACCTCTTCCCCGCCAAAACTTACCCTTGAGGGCACTTGAACGTCCCTGTGGAAAGAGGAAGAATCCTCCTGGGCATCGGGTGCGGAAGCCGGGCGCTTTTCCTTGTTGATCTTCTTCACGGTGGAAATAAAGGACGAAGCTTTGGGGGCCATGACAAAATGAGCAAGCGGTCGGCGGCAAGAATATAAGGTTGAAGAAATGGGAAGAGGAAAGTTCTCTCTCACCAGCAGAGCCCCTATATATAGGGGATGAAGTGACCCTTCAGCTCTCGTGCCACGCTGGCATCCCTAATAAAATAACGGCCTCTCGGGCCCCACACCAGGAGATGGCACAGGATCCCAAAGGAGATCCACTAAAAGATCAAGACAAATTCGTCAATTAATGATGATTTGACAACCTGGAAGTGCTCGCCCATACGGACTAACGCCTAGGCGTCCTGACGTCCATGCGATCCGACGTCCATGCGACCTTCCAGCCATGCGGCCAAAAGTTGTCACCCTCACTTTTTCACTCAAGGGTAGTTTGGTAATTGACAAGGGTAATTTTTATTTTAGGCTTATTTATAATTAATATTTGTGCATGCATGATTATTTGATTATTGTATTATTATTAATTGATAGTTGTAGTTTTGTTTTAGGCTTGTGTAGTGGACCAAACCCATTTATTAGAATGCATGAACCCAACTTTTAGTTGAGTTAATTTAGCCCATTGAATTAGGCCCATGGATTAGGAGGCTTGATTAATTAGTGAAACCATTAGACTAGAACCTTCCCTCCCTAATTAATTTCTTCATGAGAGGCCCCAAGGGATATTTGTGACTTTTTACACTTCTTGGGGAGGGGGTTACATGGCCGGGCCTTAGTAGGAGGGGAGAGAGTGCTCTCATTTTATTTTATTCTCCAAATTCTAGATCTATAATTTTTTCTCTTCCAAATTCCCTCCATTCCCTCATCAATTCTTCACCAATATCTTCCCTAATTCATTATTGAGATTGCTACACCAAGGATCTATAAGAAGGAAGCAAGGAGCAAGGAGGAGGAGGCCAAAGATCTATAAGAAGAGGAGCTACTTGATAATTGGAAACTTTTCATTGGGAATCCATCTCCCAATAGATATATTTTAGTTTTTATCCTTCTAATAGACTCTAGATCTGAGATTTAACCATGAGAAACTAACCCACATGCATAGGCTACCCATAGCAATTAGTTTTAGGTTCATCGGAGGCCTACGGTGGAAGTTATAGCCAATTTGGTACCAATTTTAGGGGAATTCTGAGATTGGCACATGTAGTACTTGTTATTTGGTCTAATAGATCTAATTGATACTTGATTGCTTGTTGGTGACTAGTGTCACATCCACAATTGGATATGTGTAGGCCGTATCTCGTTAAATTGACAAAATGGGTTAATTTTGGGGGGTTTCCTCCGACACGGGACCTTGTGCATATCACATTATGACACGGACACGTAGACACTCTAATTACTATACGTATTATTCATAATTTATGTATTAGGCTTGCTCGTATCCTCTGGGATGCATTTGGTTGTGTGTTGGGGCCGTATAGCAAGCATATCATAGAGAAAGTATGATACGGGTGCGATGCGCTCCATGTGTTTGTTGTTTGGCTCATTTTCCTATACGTGCATGTGTATTTATATATAAGTAAGTTATCTATGTATTATATAGAGTATAAAATAGTGTATATTGAGTTTATGTATAGGTGTGTGTCTATATGCGTATATGATAGAGTATCTATATATAACTATATGTGTAAATGTCTATATATATATATGTGTGTGTGTGCTTATATATATAAAGTTTATGTGTTTAGGGATATAGATAAGTATATAAGTACTGAGATGTATTTAAGTGTAGGGATTTGTGTGTGATTATATATATCTATATATATACTTAGTTTTGTGTCAGTGTAATTATGTTATGCATATGTGTGTGTTGAGAAGGAGCTCGGGTCTGTAGGCTTCTACAAACACCCACCTACTAAGAGCATCAACCTCACAAGAGGGAGCAGTGAGGGTTAATTGTGCTGCAGTGACAGCAAGGAAGGGAAAGCAGTGTGCAGTGGCACCAACTCGAGCCACTGTAACAGCGTGCTCGGGCCACACGAATGGATGCAGTAGCAGCAGTGCAACTGAAGCCCTACAATATCAGTTCAACAGCAGTTAACTGCATAATCAGAGCAGCAGCAGTTGTGCACAGTGGCAGCCAAATACCCGAGTATTAGTGAAAAAGGGAATGCTAACAGTAGCAAGTTGTGCACAGTGGCAACCAAATGCCCGAGTATCAGTGCAAGATGGAAGGCATCAGTGCCATATCAACAGATAAAGGGGGGTTCTCAGTGTTTAGTGGTACACCAGTGATGTTTTAGGGTTAGATGGGTATGTATCTAGTTTATAGTTAGTTATGTATACTAGTTATATATATATTATGATAAGTACATTGGGTAATAGCTAGTGTAGTATATATATATGTTAATAGGTAATGTATGTTGAGTTAGTTATATCCAGTATATGCATTATGTATAGTTGTGGTATGGTGTTGTATACTAGTAGGTACTTATGGTTGTAACTAACATATGAATAGTTAAGTAGTTAGTTATGTATACTTTTAAGATACTATATTGATAGGTATATATTAGTGTTAGTTATATTTAGCGTATTAGTTGGGGAATTATATATGTATTAGCTATGAGGTGTTGGGTTACCTTGAGACACCAAGGTATTGGGCCGATACCCAAGGTATTAACTTTGGGTATCGAGATTGGTGTGATACGCATTGGTGCAAGGCCAAGGTATCCTAAATTCCTTCTTTAGATATAGTATGATAATATATGACTTGTATATATATATAAAACCCTATTTTCATATTAGAAAACTTGCGTATCTTAGGATACGGCCCTTTTGTATTATTCTAGTATCGTAGCTTAGCTAGTATAGAATAGTTTCATAGTGTATCGACTTAGTGACTTAGCATTAGACTCTTACGACCTAGATTTTATTGGTTTGACTTAGAAATAGCGTATCGACCTAGAATTGTATCAACTTCACTTATTTTTATTATTGAACCTTGTATTGATGTGACATACCATATATAGGTTGTGAGACACCGGCTTGAGCATTGAGAGACATACCTTGCTCAGGACGTCAGGCGAGTACATTTCTCTGATTATTTTTAATTCATAATATTATATATATTCATGTTCTAGAATTGTATACTTGATCCCGACACAGTGATTTCATGGACTGGTGCTATATGGATCCCGTCATAAAATGTTATCCCCTACCGTGTTCAGCGGGTACTCGTGTACATTATATCTCATCGTGTATATTGGGTATTGATTATATTTCGTGTTCACACACTGCTCGTATTCAGTGTGCTTATTCGTGTACACCTACCGCTCGTGTTCGGTGGTTATGATATTCGTGTACACCCACTGCTCGTATTCAGTGGTTATATTTCGTGTTCGTAGCGTGTCGTGATTGGATCCATCAGTATTAGTTAGGGGTGGGAGAGTAGGAGTTGATTATGTGATCAAAGCCATTGTTACATAGTGTACATTCTGGTTACATACCTCACTTGTAATCCGTCTTACCTGATCATGTTCACCCAACCCAATCACATAATAAACTTGTATTCTGAGGCACATTAGCTAGTTTAGATTGCAGTCATTTTATCATATTGTTGATATTCATATTGTTGATCTATATTCTCGTACATTACATGTATATCTTGTTCATTCATTCATATGTTTAGTAATCTTATATTTTATTTCTATATTTGTTTATATATTTCTATATTTATTTATATATTTCTATATTTCTATATACTTGTTCATTCATTCATATGTTTAGTAATCTTATATTTTATTTCTATATTTGTTTATGTGCTCGATTATGCTATTGAAACTGCTTTCATAGGTATGTACTTCGCTCCAATCCTGACTGGATATATTTTTCCAAATGACTGGCTTCTAGAGCAGTGTCCCACATTCTACGGGTCGCAGGACTGCGTACCTTTAGTGGATACTCTTATTGACCAGGAGGACTTAGTTGCAGAGCCCGAGGAGGTTTAGATTATTTGTATTGGATTGTATTAGACTATTCTTTTGGTGGATTCACAATATTGTATTATTATTTTAGATTATGGATTTGTATCTTATTCTCTCCTTCGCTATTCCATTCGTGGATTATTCTTCCTTAGTTTGTTTTATGATTGAGATTAGATATACTTGTGAGATACCATATTTCTCCTCCGTTCGGAGTTGAGATGATTGACAGGTACCATATTATATTGTTGAGATATTAGATAGTTAGAAATATCCCAGACAGCGTTCTACCGCCAATTTTGCGGTGTAGGCTGGACGTAACCACGTACTAGTGCCCGAATATCCGGGTGCGGGTCATGCCACATTTTTAGTGGTGGCCCATGCATGTATAGATTCGCAAGTAGTGCGATATCATAGTTATGCTCGACTAGAGTACTGCTACGAGCCTGCTTTAGGAAAAATAGGATTTAGGCTGAGAGTTACTCAATCACATCTAGAAAAAATTCTAATATCTATTTTTGCAAATCCTTATCTATTGAATATTGTCTTTCATTTGAATATTGTTCTGTCCTTCTTTGATGACATCGTATCATACTCAATATTGATTCTGTATTTCAATCTGTCTTCAGGATGCCTCCGAAGATCAGATTCTATCACTCGGGAGTAGCGGCAGCTTCCTCAGCTACTTCCCAGCCTGCTGCGGAGAGGGTAGAAGCTACTACGGTTCCTTCTCCAGTTGAAAGGGTCACCTCACCGGTTCAGGTGGGAGTCTCTGCAGCCGTCTTTGGGGGTGCTCCTCCCCCAGTTGGGAGGGTAGCTCCAGTAGTTTTCGAGGATCTTCCACCACCACCGCCAGTACCAGCTGATACTACACAGTTGTTTGCACTTTTCCAGCAGATGATGGAGGCCCAGAGGGCCCAGGCGGAGGCACAACACCGACAGACAGAGGTGATGAGACAGGGCATTGAGAATGCTCACCAGGTGGCCATTATCGCAGTTGAGAGAGCTACTATGGCCTAGCCACAGATGGCACCAACTCAGTTTATTCTGCATTAGCCGAGGTCGGGTACCATCATCGACTTCAAGAGGATGGGCCCGAAGGATTTCAGGGTCACAGAGGGGATTATCTATGCGGATGTGTGGATCGAGGACATCGAGCAGAACCTGCGGCTGGCACAGATTCCAGAGATGCTATAGATAGAGGCAGCGGGTTGTATGATATTCGACATTGCCTTGACATGGTTCCGGACAAACTCGAGGATTGTAGTACCAGGACTCTCTTGGAAAGCCTTCAAAGAGCTTTTCAAGGAGAAGTTCTTCCGAGATGTGGCCCTTACATATTTGGAGAGTCAGTTCCAATACCTCGTCCAGGGAGGTATGTCAGTGGACGAGTATGCGACGAAGTATTGCCGTCTAGGTCGCTTTGTTGAGGGTCAGAACCCTAGAGGAAGAGCAAGAAAGTTTAGGAAGAGCCTGAACTGGAAAGTCAAATCCTATACCAACGGAGATCCTACTGCCACCTTCGAGGAGATACTCAGACAAGCGCAGAGAGAGGATGATGACTTAGAGATTGGCTCTAAGAGACAGAGGGACATAGGAGGATCCAACAACTACACGGGTCCAGCGAAGAGGCCTCACTTCCAACAGCAGAACCAGAGGCCGTACCAACACCAGAGACAGCAGTATCACGGGCCAGCTAGAGCGCCGGCTCAGCAGATGCATCAGATCCAGAGGGCAGCAGTTCCTTGTACTTTCTGTAAGAAGTAAGGACACGGATGGGACACATGCAGGATGAGGCTAGGCTAATGCTTATTCTGTGGATCGAGAGATCATCAGTTGCGGGCTTGTCCCAAAGTCCCAGCTCGTCCAGCTCAGGGTGGAGGACAGGCACAGAGGGCACCCGCTAGACCACCAGCGGGCCAGTAGAGAGGACCTCTTCCACCACAGCAGCAGCAGTTTTCCCAGTATCAGCAGCAGAAGGGAGCACATCGACAGGGGCGAGCTTTTGCCCTGACTGTCGAAGAGGAGGAGCCGATTGGCGATGTCATCTCAGGTTCAGTTTATCTCGATTCCTTTCCAGCTCATATTTTGTTCAATTTTGGTGCTTTTTATAGCTTTGTATCTGTATCTTTTGCTTTGAGGCATCGTCTTGAGTCTGAACCGTTGGCGAGAACTTTCAAGATCATGACCGGGGGTGGCATCATCCTGGTCAGTAATGTTTGCAAGAAGCAGAGAGTTTATTTGGGAGGCCATGAGCTGAGCGTATGTTTACTTGTAATACCACTTCTGAGTTACGATATAGCACTCGGGATGGATTGGTTGAATAGATATCACGCTAGTATCGATTGTCGTAGAGGCAGAGTTTTATTTCAGACGCCAGGAGAGCCAGAGTTCGAGTTTGTCCGAGGAGCAGAGCAGAGCGAAGGCGATTTCTGTGGAGCTTTGGTCGAGGAGCAGGAGCCGCCACATCTGTTGATTGCGGAGTTCTTGGATGTCTTTCCAGAGGAGTTGTCGGGGTTGCCACCGGACATATATGTGGAATTCTCACGTCTATAGAGTAAACAACAGCGAACTGGCAGAGTTAAAGAAGCAGGTAGATGAGTTGCAAGACAAGCACTTTATCCGTTCCAGTTCATCACCATGGGGTGCTCCGGTACTGTTTGTACCAAAGAAGGATGGATCAGTACGTATGTATATCGACTACAGGACACTTAATAACCTCACTATCAAGAACAAATACCCGTTGCCTCGGATAGATGACTTGTTTGACCAGTTGAGAGGAGCGAAGGTATTCTCTAAGATAGACTTGAGGTCAGGGTACCACCAGGTAAAAGTAAAAAGGGAAGACATCCCGAAGACAACTTTCAGGACTCGCTATGGGCAGTTCGAGTTCTTGGTGATGCCGTTTGGGTTGACCAACGCCCCGGCAGTGTTCATAAACCTGATGAATAAGGTATTTCATCAGTACTTGGACAAGTTTGTTGTAGTCTTCATTGATGATATTCTGATATACTCGAAGATCCCAGAAGAGCATGAGCAGCACTTGAGGATTGTTCTGGAGACCCTCAGGAAGGAGAAGCTGTATGGCAAGTTATCTAAGTGTGAATTCTTTCTGGATAAAGTTGAATTCCTTGGGCATGTTATTACAAGAGATAGAATCTCGGTGGACCCGAAGAAGATCTCAGCAGTTGAATCGTGGTCTACCCCGAGTTCAGTAGTAGATATCAGGAGGTTCCTTGGATTAGCAGGCTACTACCGGAGGTTTGTTCAGGACTTCTTGCAGAGCCGATGACTAGGATGACCAGGAAGGACGTAGAATTTGTCTGGACTGAGGATTGTTAGTCAGCATTTGAGGAGCTAAATAGGAGATTGACTACAGCTCCCATCTTGATACTACCATCAGGAGCAGGAGGATTTTTTATTTATAGTGATGCATCAGGGAAGGGTTTGGGTTATGTGTTACAGCAGCACGGGAAGGTGATTGCCTATGCTTCCAGGTAATTATGCCCGCATGAGAAGAACTACCCTACCCATGATTTGGAGTTGGCAGCGGTTATCTCTGCTCTTAAATATGGAAATACTATTTATATGGAGAGAGAGTAGATATCTTCACAGACTATAAGAGCTTAAAGTATGTGTTTACACAGAAAGAGCTCAACATGAGGCAGCGTCGATGGTTGGAGATGATGAAAGACTTCGACATATCCTTGTAGTACCATCCAGGGAAGGCCAACGTAGTCGCGGATACTTTGAGCAAGTATCCCGTAGCTATATACTTGACTAGAGACAAATATTTAGTGGCAGATCTTGACAGTTTGGGCATTAAGGTATTGATTCCGGGAGTCACAGCACAGATGTGGGGATTTCAGGTTCAGTCAGAGCTGATGGACCAAGTCAGAGCCAGACAATATAAGGATGAGTCTCTGAAGAGCATCAGAGCACAGGTTCAGGTCGGGCTGGCAGAGGATTTTATCGTCGCAGATGACGGATCATTGCGACACAGTACCAGGCTATGTGTATCGAGAGGAGCATTGCGTAAGGTGCAGGAGGCGCATCGTTCCTAATATTCTATGCATCTGGTGCCAATAAGATGTATAGAGACATGAGGGAGCATGTATGGTGGTATGGCATGAAGCGGGAGGTAGCTAGCTTCATGTCCAGATGCTTAGTTTGCCAGCAGGTCAAGGCAGAGAGACAGAGGCTAGGAGGATTGCTTCAGCCTTTATCCATTATGGAGTGGAAATGGGAGCATGTGACGATGGATTTTTGTAAAACCCCATTCCTAAAAATCGTATATACCCTTTTTATTTATTAATTATTAATTAAATTATAGTAATTAGGGCTAAATAGGAAAAATAGATTTTTAATAATTTTTATTTTAGGTGTTCGGGCACTTAGATGACTTATGGGACCATCAGGAATTTTTCGAAATTTATTCCATGTAGGAGACCCCTTAAGCTGTTGCTAGCCTAATTGTGTGCATTATTCTAATCCATAAATTTTCTTATGAGTATATATATAATATATATGTATACACAAATATATATATATATATATATGTATATATATATATTTAGAAAGGAAAAGGAAAGAAAGAAAAAGAAATAATTAAATAAGAATTTAATAATAATAATAATAACAAAATAATACTATACTTAACCATTCCTTAACAATTGCTCCACAGACCCCATCCAGCAACTTGCTGGCTTCCAAGGGACGCCCCCCCCCCCCCCTTTAGCAAGTTGCTAAAGTCCAAACAAAACCCAGCCTAAGCACAGCGCCCCCTATCCCAATCCCGACTCCCTTTTACACGCGGACGCTACTCACCCTCTCACTTCCTATCATATATGTATATATATATTATTTCACAAAAACCCTAACCTAAATCTCCAGACCTCCACTTCCCATCTAAAGCCGTCATCGCAGCTAGAGAAGCCCCGCCAAGCCATCCAACCATCCCGACGACTCCGACCTCGCGTCCTGCAGAATCCCACTCGAAGCACCTTCGCCCCGGAGTGATTTCCCGTCGACTCGCTCAACCAAACGCTGTTCCGTCTTCACCGGTATGATCACCCCTTAACCCTCTTCCATATTTATTTTATAGCCAACCTGGGAAAATGTGTGCCCCTAGGTGAAAAACAACGTCCAAAGTGGGCAGAACAGACCCAATTCTGAAATTGCAGAAAACTGCGGTGACCATCTATATTGTCGAGTTCGTATCTCCCACCACAGAGATCCGAATTCAGTGATTCTTTTTGATACCTATAGAACACTTGACCTAGTTTATTTTCTGTTAAATAACCCTATGCTATGAGTTGCTGTGGACATAATTATATTCGTCACAAAACTGCGCGCACCCACTTTTTCTAGGTTTCCAAAAAGTTGGAAAACGGAGCGCGCCCCGCCAAACGGGACCGCCTCGCCGTGTACCAAGTGTACCGTATGGTGCACGCAGCATAACCGGACATGTGAAAATTCGTAGGGACTGATTCGAACGCGTGTGCGCGTCGGAATCGGGCCGTATCCGCGGACACACACCGTGTCGCAACTTTTGTGGAACTCGTGCGTATTTTGTACACGCTTGTCAGATTTCGACGAAACTTGTGCCACTGGACTCGTGGTAACGCGCTGGTCCTGTGACCCAATTTTCACGCAATTCTGAGACGGTTGACCAAATCGCCAATTGGCGGGCCCCATAGTTGATTTTTTGGACAAAATTGTGTTCGGCTCATCGGAATCCACATTTGGACATACCGTTGGGTACGTGTGGATTTGATTTCCATATATTGGAGTTGCCATATCCATGCGGCTGGCATGCTTACGTGTCCTAGTCCTACGTATTTTTGGGACTGGAGCGTGACATGTTTTTGTGGTGGCCCATGCAGGTCAAAAGCATATTGTCTCGGTTACGTTACTGTACCGAACAAGCCTGCACCTAGGACTAGAATATAGGATCTCATCCACAATTGACTATGATTCATCTTTCTCCTATATGTTCTATTTTGAATAATTGCATCATGCTTGATTCTTGTACTTCCCTAATAGTTCTTTCAGTATAGCCTTCTGCTAGAGTATAGGAACCCCTATTATTAGGATGATGATTATGGTAGCACGCCTATTAAGAATACAACGAGAATATAGACACCCCACTAAGTTTAGAATAATTAAGTGAACCGTAGAATTCCTTATCTATAGATTGGTTATCATTACCCTTTTATGTATTATGAAGACTTGAGAGTAGTATAGATGCTACTAGAGTTAGTTAGAAGTTTTACCATAATATTTGACCCTAGCATAGAGGATACCCTAATAAGTACCAAGACCCTTCTCGTAAACCTTAACAAGAATTTCTACGGTATCCTTAAGACAATTACAGTACTAGTTTATTGTTATAAGTTGGGTAGTATACCTCACAACATAGTATCACATAGTCTTTTGCCTTATTATTGAAGTGTGAATGAATGACATTTAACTGTATGCTAGCTTAGGACGACATTTTTTTTTTCTCAGACTGTAGAGCTTAGAAGCCATACCCCTGCTTTGTCAAATATCGACCTAGACAAGGAATTAGTATGATAACTGTAGAGATTGTAGAGTCTTTTATTATTATTGCTTATGTTGTTTTTGCTTCTGCGAACTTGAATTAATTTGTACCTTCTTTCATCATAATCCAGCGTATTTATGTTTGTTGTACTACCTTGATTTATGCTGCTATTATAGCCTAATTTTTGCAAGCTTATTTTTTCATCGAGCTTGCTCATGGCATATGTATTATTGGGTGCACACAATGATACAATTACCTAATCAGAATCGGTGTAGTAAGGTCTAGCTAACCTTAGTGCGCTTGGTTCGCTCTTCGCATTACTACTTTACGTGGATTGAGATATATGGTAGTAGACAGATATACTTGCCCCTAGATATGTCTGACACATCGTATCGGTTACATAACTGTACTGATACGAGCATGTAAATAGAAAATTACCAAAAATAGGATTTCAATCCACAACTGTCCTGACAACTCTCTTTTCGATTCTTTAATCTCTTTGAACCTCGTACTTGTATTCTGTCACCTTCACCTTGAGTTCTTTATTATTTCTCTCCGTCTTCCCCTATTTCGGAAAGACGAAACCTCATGCTGGTATAAGTTGACACTGATAGTACTAGCTATACCCCATAAGGCTAAACACATGACTTAGTGACTCTCTTTTATAATTGGTTAAGGGCATATCATAGGTGATATGTTTGGTGTTAAACCTTTGAGGATTAAAAATCATGATTTAATAATGTGAGCAATAATTTTTCTAGATGTATGGCCTTAGGTGGTAGATGAAAAATTTTAAGTTTGGTAGATTGTGAACCTCTCACCCAATTCTCATCTTTGTGCAATTTTCCAATTGTTGGGCGCTTTCATGCAAAGGAGCATTTAGGTGTCCACACCGTTGGTCATGACACATGAAGAAACCTATTTTTCGCTCATGTGGATTTTTCCCATAATTTTTTGGGATGTGCAATGCGCAACATCGCCCACCTCTTTAAACGTAGCCTTGCATTTTAAACGATGCAAATCTTATACCATCCTTGACGTTCTATCGTGGCTTAATTTTAATTTCGAGGACGAAATTTTTATAAGTTGGGTAGAATGTAAAACCCCATTCCTAAAAATCGTATATACCCTTTTTATTTATTAATTATTAATTAAATTATAGTAATTAGAGATAAATAGGAAAATTAGATTTTTAATAATTTTTATTTTAGGTGTTCGGGCACTTAGATGACTTATGGGACCATCAGGAATTTTTCGAAATTTATTCCATGTAGGAGACCCCTTAAGCTGTTGCTAGCCTAATGGTGTGCATTATTCTAATCCATGAATTTTCTTATGAGTATATATATATAATATATATGTATACACAAATATATATATGTATATATATATATATATTTAGAAAGAAAAAGAAATAATTAAATAAGAATTTAATAATAATAATAATAATAACAAAATAATACTATACTTAACCATTCCTTAACAATTGCTCCACAGACCCCATCCAGCAACTTGCTGGCTTCCAAGGGACGCCCCCCCCCCCCCTTTAGCAAGTTGCTAAAGTCCAAACAAAACCTAGCCTAAGCACAGCGCCCCCTATCCCAATCCCGACTCCCTTTTACACGCGGACGCTACTCACCCTCTCACTTCCTATCATATATGTATATATATATATATTATTTCACAAAAACCCTAACCTAAATCTCCAGACCTCCTCTTCCCATCTAGAGCCATCATCGCAGCCAGAGAAGCCCCGCCAAGCCATCCAACCATCCCGACGACTCCGACCTCGCGCCCTGCAGAATCCCACTCGAAGCACCTTCGCCCCGGAGTGATTTTCCGTCGACTCGCTCAACCAAACGCTGTTCCGTCTTCACCGGTATGATCACCCCTTAACCCTCTTCCATATTTGTTTTATAGCCAACCTCGGAAAACGTGTGCCCCTAGGTAAAAAATAGCATCCAAAGTGGGCGGAACAGACCCAATTCTGAAATCGCAGAAAACTGCGGTGACCACCTATATTGCCGAGTTCGTATCTCCCACCACAGATATCCGAATTCGGTGATTCTTTTTGATACCTGTAGAATACTTGACCTAGTTTATTTTTTATTAAATAACCCTATGCTATGAGTTGCTGTGGACATAATTATATTCGTCACAAAACTGCGCGCACCCACTTTTTCCAGGTTTCCAAAAAAGTTGGAAAACAGAGCGCGCCCCGCCAAACGGGACCGCCTCACCGTGTACCAAGTATACCGAATGGTGCACGCAGCATAACCGGACACGTGAAAATTCGTAGGGACTGATTCGAACGTGTGTGCGCGCCGAAATCAGGCCGTATCCGCGACACACACCGTGTCGCAACTTTTGTGGAACTCGCGCGTATTTTGTGCACGCTTGTCAGATTTCGACGAAACTTGTGCCACTGGACTCGTGGTAACGCGCTGTTCCTGTGACCCAATTTTCACGCAATTCTGAGACAGTTGACCAAATCGCCAATTGGCGGGTCCCACAGTTGACTTTTTGGACAAAATTATGTTCGACTCATCGAAATCCACATTTGGACATATCGTTGGGTTCGTATTGACATTTAGAGTTGTTTGACCTATAGTTTGTCCCATTTAGAGACTGTTATCCTTGGCACGCTTTTCGGTGCAAAGTGGGCCACATGTGGACCCCACTTTTACCCGAAATTACCGTTTTGCCCCGGTGTCCAAATTGGACGAAAGGGAAGTACTTTTTAGCTATTTTGCTCATTCTAGAAACGTTGGTGATATTTATTTCAGCATCCGGAGATATTTGTTCTGTAGCCATAGCTTTTGATCCTGTGCGTTTGACTTCTGGACAGTACACCTTGCAGCTTTCTTACCAGGCAAGATACCTTACCAAATTATTACAGTACTTTTGCATGCTATTTATATTTCTTTATATTTATTGCATTTCTGTTTATTCTTGCATGTGTAGTTTTCTTTCAGTCATTACTATATATTAGATATATTGACACACACTTGACACTTAGTATCATAGAGGACAATCATTAGGCGTATGGGCTTTAACCACTCTGGTAACATAGAGGACAATCATTAGGCGTATGGGCTTTAACCACTATGGTAACACCGTAGTCACTAGCACGCACTATGGTGGATCGTGTCCGATGGTCGCTACCCCCGAGGTATGTCGATTGATGGAGTCCGAGGGTCGCTACCCCCGAGGTATGCCGGCTGATGATGTTCATGGACGAGTGCATGAGTTGTGAGGCTTAGATCGAGTAGACTACCCTTGCCCATACGTCGAAAAGTTGTCCTCATTTGCATTCATATAGATTGTCTTGTACAACGTACTTATTTATTTTCAAATTATATGCATGTTTACTGTATTCAAGTTGGCTCGTATTTTTTGTATCTTGTTACATCCCTCTGAGGACCTGGTCCTCTGCCAGGTGTATCTATTCTTGAGTATTTGCAGGAGCACAGATCGGATGGCTATATATGTTTCGTGGATGTCCTCTCTTCGAGCCCGTGATTGCTAGATGGTGTTCTTATATGGTGTTGTTGTGTTGTACTTACTTTAATATTTGCTCTTACATTCGAGTTGGTAGTGGATTTGTTTCCATCCAACTATCATCCTTAGATACTTATGTTGAGATCTAGTTATATAGATGCTGGTTAGTCATTTATATTGATTTTCTGTGGATGAGATTTAGATTGTACCCTATGACTTGTGACGTATGTTTATACCACTTGTGGATTAATTTTCATATTACAGCGTACGTGTGGATTTGGTTTCCATATATTGGAGTTGCCATATCCATGCGGCTGGCATGCTTACGTGTCCTAGTCCTACGTATTTTTGGGACTGGAGCGTGACATATTTTTGTGGTGGCCCATGCAGGTCAAGATCATATTGTCTCGGTTACGTTATTGTACCGAATAAGTCTGCACCTAGGACTAGAATATAGGATCTCATCCACAATTGACTATGATTCATCTTCCTCCTATATGTTCTATTTTGAATAATTGTATCATGCTTGATTCTTGTACTTTCCTAATAGTTCTTTGAGTATAGCCTTCTACTAGAGTATAGGAACCCCTATTATTAGGATGATGATTATGGTAGCACGCCTATTAAGAATACAACGAGAATATAGACACCCCACTAAGTTTAGAATAATTAAGTGAACCGTAGAATTCCTTATCTATAGATTGGTTATCATTACCCCTTTATGTATTATGAAGACTTGAGAGTAGTATAGATGCTACTTGAGTTAGTTAGAAGTTTTACCATAATATTTGACCCTAGCATAGAGGATACCCTAATAAGTACCAAGACCCTTCTCGTAAACCTTAACAAGAATTTCTACGGTATCCTTAAGACAATTACAGTACTAGTTTATTGTTATAAGTTGGGTAGTATACCTCACAACATAGTATCACATAGTCTTTTGCCTTATTATTGAAGTGTGAATGAATGACATTTAACTGTATGCTAGCTTAGGACGACATTTTTTTTTTTCTCAGACTGTAGAGCTTAGAAGCCATACCCCTGCTTTGTCAAATATCGACCTAGATAAGGAATTAGTATGATAACTGTAGAGATTGTAGAGTCTTTTATTATTATTGCTTATGTTATTTTTGCTTCTGCGAACTTGAATTAATTTGTACCTTCTTTCATCATAATCCAGCGTATTTATGTTTGTTGTACTACCTTGATTTATGCTGCTATTATAGCCTAGTTTTTGCAAGCTTATTTTTTCATCGAGCTTGCTCATGGCATATGTATTATTGGGTGCACACAATGATACAATTGCCTAATCAGAATCGGTGTAGTAAGATCTAGATAACCTTAGTACGCTTGGTTCGCTCTTCGCATTACTACTTTACGTGGATTGAGATATATGGTAGTAGACAGATATACTTGCCCCTAGATATGTCTGACACATCGTATCGGTTACATAACTGTACTGATACGAGCATGTAAATAGAAAATTACCAAAAATAGGATTTCAATCCACAACTGTCCTGACAACTCTCTTTTCGATTCTTTAATCTCTTTGAACCTCGTACTTGTATTCTGTCACCTTCACCTTGAGTTCTTTATTATTTCTCTCTGTCTTCCCCTATTTCGGAAAGACGAAACCTCGTGCTGGTATAAGTTGACTCTGATAGTACTAGCTATACCCCATAAGGCTAAACACATGACTTAGTGACTCTCTTTTATAATTGGTTAAGGGCATATCATAGGTGATATGTTTGGTGTTAAACCTTTGAGGATTAAAAATCATAATTTAATAATGTGAGCAATAGTTTTTCTAGATGTATGGCCTTAGGTGGTAGATAGAAAATTTTAAGTTCGGTAGATTGTGAACCTCTCACCCAATTCTCATCTTTGTGCAATTTTCTAATTGTTGGGCGCTTTCATGCAAAGGAGCATTTAGGTGTCCACACCGTTGGTCATGACACATGAAGAAACCTATTTTTCGCTCATGTGGATTTTTCCCATGATTTTTTGGGATGTGCAATGCGCAACATCGCCCACCTCTTTAAACGTAGCCTTGCATTTTAAACGATGCAAATCTTATACCATCCTTGACGTTCTATCGTGGCTTAATTTTAATTTCGAGGACGAAATTTTTATAAGTTTGGTAGAATGTAAAACCCCATTCCTAAAAATCGTATATACCCTTTTTATTTATTAATTAAATTATAGTAATTAGGGCTAAATAGGAAAAATAGATTTTTAATAATTTTTATTTTAGGTGTTCGGGCACTTAGATGACTTATGGGACCATCAGAAATTTTTCGAAATTTATTCCATGTAGGAGACCCCTTAAGCTGTTGCTAGCCTAATGGTGTGCATTATTCTAATCCATGAATTTTCTTATGAGTATATATATAATATATATGTATAGACAAATATATATATATATATATATATATATATATATATATATATATATATATATATATGTATATTTAGAAAGGAAAAGGAAAGAAAGAAAAAGAAATAATTAAATAAGAATTTAATAATAATAATAATAATAATAACAAAATAATATTATACTTAACCATTCCTTAACAATTGCTCCACAGACCCCATCCAGCAACTTGCTGGCTTCCAAGGGACGCCCCCCCTTTAGCAAGTTGCTAAAGTCCAAACAAAACCCAGCCTAAGCACAGTGCCCCCTATCCCAATCCCGACTCCCTTTTACACGCGGACGCTACTCACCCTCTCACTTCCTATCATATATGTATATGTATATATATATATATATATATATTATTTCACAAAAACCCTAACCTAAATCTCCAGACCTCCTCTTCCCATCTAGAGCCGTCATCGCAGCCAGAGAAGCCCCGCCAAGCCATCCAACCATCCCGACGACTCCGACCTCGCGCCCTGCAGAATCCCACTCGAAGCACCTTCGCCCCGGAGTGATTTTCCGTCGACTCGCTCAACCAAACGCTGTTCCGTCTTCACCGATATGATCACCCCTTAACCCTCTTCCATATTTGTTTTATGGCCAACCTGGGAAAATGTGTGTCCCTAGGTGAAAAACAGCGTCCAAAGTGGGCGGAACAGACCCAATTCTGAAATCGCAGAAAACTGCGGTGACAACCTATATTGCCGAGTTCGCATCTCCCACCACAGAGATCCGAATTCAGTGATTCTTTTTTATACCAGTAGAACACTTGACCTAGTTTATTTTCTGCTAAATAACCATATGCTATGAGTTGCTGTGGACATAATTATATTCGTCACAAAACTGCGCACATCCACTTTTTCCAGGTTTCCAAAAAGTTGGAAAATGGAGCGCGCCCCGCCAAACGGGACCGCCTCGCCATGTACCAAGTGTATCGAATGGTGCACGCAGCGTAACCGGACACGTGAAAATTCGTGGGGACTGATTCGGACGCGTGTACGCACCGAAATTAGGCCGTATCTGCGGACACACACCATATCGTAACTTTTGTGGAACTCGCGCGTATTTTGTGCACGCTTGTCAGATTTCGACGAAACTTGCACCACTGGACTCGTGGTAACGCGATGGTCCTGTGATCCAATTTTCACGCAATTCTGAGACGGTTGACCAAATCGCCAATTGGCGGGCCCTACAGTTGACTTTTTGGACAAAATTGTGTTCGGCTCATCGGAATCCACATTTGGACATACCGTTGGGTTCGTATTAACATTTAGAGTTGTTTGACCTATATTTTGTCCTATTTAGAGACTGTTATCCTTGGCACACTTTTCGGTGCAAAGTGGGCCACATGTGGACCCCACTTTTACCCGAAATTATCGTTTTGCCCCTGTATCCAAATTGGACGAAAGGGAAGTGCTTTTTAGCTATTTTGCTCATTCTAGAAACGTTGGTAATATTTATTTCAGCATCCGGAGACATTTGTTCTGTAGCCATAGCTTTTGATCCTGTGCGTTTGACTTCTGGACAGTACACCTTGTAGCTTTCTTACCAGACAAGATACCTTGCCAAATTATTACAGTACTTTTGCATGCTATTTATATTTTCTTTATATTTATTGCATTTCTGTTTATTCTTGCATGTGTAGTTTTCTTTCAGTCATTACTATATATTAGATATATTGACACACACTTGACACTTAGTATCATAGAGGACAATCATTAGGCGTATGGGCTTTAACCACTCTGGTAACACCGTAGTCACTAGCACGCACTATGGTGGGTCGTGTCCGATGGTCGCTACCCCCGAGGTATGTCGATTGATGGAGTCCGAGGGTCGCTACCCCCGAGGTATGCCGGCTGATGATGTTCATGGACGAGTGCATGAGTTGTGAGGCTTAGATCGAGTAGACTACCCTTGCCCATACGTCGAAAAGTTGTCCTCATTTGCATTCATATAGATTGTCTTGTACAGCGTACTTATTTATTTTCAAATTATATGCATGTTTACTGTATTCAAGTTGGCTCGTATTTTCTGTATCTTGTTACGTCCCTCTGAGGACCTGGTCCTCTGCCAGGTGTATCTATTCTTGAGTATTTGCAGGAGCACAGATCGGATGGCTATATATGTTTCGTGGATGTCCTCTCTTCGAGCCCGTGATTGCTAGATGGTGTTCTTATATGGTGTTGTTGTGTTGTACTTACTTTAATATTTGCTCTTACATTTTAGTGGATTTGTTTCCATCCAACTATCATCCTTAGATACTTATGTTGAGATCTAGTTATATAGATGTTGGTTAGTCATTTATATTGATTTTCTGTGGATGAGATTTAGATTGTACCCTATGACTTGTGACGTATGTTTATACCACTTGTGGATTGATTTTCATATTACAGCGTACGTGTGGATTTGGTTTCCATATATTGGAGTTGCCATATCCATGCGGCTGGCATGGTTACGTGTCCTAGTCCTACGTATTTTTGGGACTGGGGCGTGACAATTTTGTATCAGGTCTTCCGCGTTCTCCAGGAGGCAAGGATGCGATTTGGGTCATCGTGGATAGGTTGACCAAATCAGCCCACTTTTGCCATTTAAAGTGGGTACATCTACAGAGAAGCTTACGGATATGTATGTGCGCCAGATTATTAGATTGTACGGTGTTCCAGTGAGCATAGTCTCAGATCGGGATAGTCGCTTCACATCCCATTTCTGGAGGAGTTTGCAGGCTAGCTTGGGCACTCAGCTCAAGTTCAGTACTGCTTATCACCTTCAGACGGACGGACAGTCGGAGAGGACTATTTAGACTCTCGAGGACATGCTACGCACCTGTGTTTTGGATCTTGGAGGTTCTTGGGAGGATCACCTTCACTTGGTAGAGTTTTCATACAACAACAGCTACCAAGCTAGCATTGAGATATCACCATTCGAGGCGTTGTATGGATGGAGGTGCCATACTCCGTTGTCCTGGGATGATATTGGTGACAGAGCTTTATTGGAACCAGAGATGGTAGTGGATGCAGCAGAGAATGTGAAGCTTACCAGGAACATACTTCGAGTGGCGCAGGACAGGCAGCGACATTGGGCCGATAGCCACCGGAGACCTTTGGAGTTTGAGGTATAGCTTTAGTTTTGTCTTGCTTGTGTTTGATTGTTGTTTGTTAGAGTGCTAAGGTTGTGTTTCGTGCTAGGTTGACGGTCTAGTTTTCTTGAGGATTTCTCTGACACGTGGCACAATTCGTTTCGGTGGAGACGATAAGCTTAGTCCGCGATTCGTCGGACCTTTCAGTATTCTTGAAAGGGTCGGTGCAGTCACTTACAGACTAAACTTACCACCTGTACTGGAGGGAGTGCACAACATATTTCACGTGTTGTAGTTGAGATAGTACGTGGCAGATCCAAGTCATGTGTTGGATCACTCGGAGATAGAGGTGGGCCCTACACTTAGCTATCCAGAGCAGCCAGTGGAGATTCTGGATCAGAGAGAGAAGGTGCTGAGGAACCAGACAATTTCTTTGGTGCGCGTCGCGTGGAGGCATCACTGACCAGGAGAGAGTACCTGGGAGCGAGAGACCGAGATGCCCGAGCGATATCCATATCTGTTTGAGCCGTGAGGTATAATTCTTTCTTGCATTGTATTATTGCTTTTGGTAGATAGTTTCTTCCTTAATTTCGAGGATAAAATTTTTTTAAGGTAGGTAGGATTGTCACCCTCACTTTTTTCACTCAAGGGTAGTTTGGTAATTGACAATCAATTTTTTTATTTTAGGCTTATTTATAATTAATATGTGTGCATGCATAATTATTTGATTATTGTTTGATAGTTTTAGTTTTGTTTTAGACTTGTGTAGTAGACCAAACCCATTTATTAGAATGCATGAACCCAACTTTTAGTTGAGTTAGATTTAGCCCATTGAATTAGGTCCATGGATTAGGAGGCTTGATTAATTAGTGAAACCATTAGACTGGAACCTTCCCTCCTTAATTAATTTCTTCATGAGAGGCTCTAAGGGGTATTTGTGACTTTGTACACTTCTTGGGGAGGGGGTTACATGGTCGGTCCTTTGTAGGAGGAGAGAGAGTGCTCTCATTTTATTTCATTCTCCAAATTCTAGATCTATAATTTTCTCTCTTTCAAATTCCCTCCATTCCCTCATCAATTCTTCACCAATACTTCACCAATCTCTTCCCTAATTCATTATTGAGGTTGCTATACCAAGGATCTACAAGAAGGAAGCAAGGAGCAAGGAGGAGGAGGCCAAAGATCTACAAGGAGAGAAGCTACTTGGCAGTTGAGAACTTTTCCTCGGGAATCCATCTCCCAATAGGTACATTTCAGGTTTTTTCCCTTCATATAGACTCTAGATCTGAGATTTAACCATAAAAAACCAACGCACATTCCTAGGCTACCCATAACAATTAGTTTTAGGTTCATCGGAGGCCCACGGTGGAAGTTATGACCAATTTGGTACCAATTTTAGGGAAATTTCGAGATTGGCACATATAGTGCTTGTCATTGGGTCTAATAGATCTAATTGACACTTGATTGCTTGTTGGTGACTAGTATCGTGTCCACAATTGATACGTGTAGGTCGTATCTCGTCAAATTGACGAAACGGATTAATTTTGGGGGATTTTCTCCGACACGGGGCCTTGTGCATATCACATTGTGACACAGATACGTAGACACTCTAATTACTATATGTATTTTTCATAATTTATGTACTAGACTTGCTCATGTCCTCCGGGATGCGTTTGGTTGTGTGTTGGGGCCGTTATACAAGTGTATCATAGAGAAAGTGTGATACGGGTGCGATGCGCTCCATGTATTTGTTATTTGGCTCATTTTCCTATACGTGCATGTATATTTATATATAAGTAAACTATCTATGTATTATATAGAGTATAAAATAGTGTATATTGAGTTTATATATAGGTGTGTGTCTATATGTGTATATGATAGAGTATCTATATATATAACTATATGTGTAAATGTCTATATATATATGTTTGTATATATATAAGTGTACTTGGGTTATATATATATATATATATATATATATATATGTGTGTGTGTGTGTGTGTGTGTGTGTGTGTGTGCTTATATATATATAATTCATGTGTTTAGGTATATAGATAAGTATATAAGTACTGAGATGTATTTAAGTGTAGGGATTTGTGGTGTGCTGTCGTAGTCACCCAAAAATAAAACCTTTACTCTTGAAATAATATGTAGTCGTGAGAGTAAGGATCATTCCCACGAAGAGTATTTAGTTGATCTTTATGCTATGTGAAATAGGATGGGGGGAGAGTTTTGGATCAAAGCAAATTAAAAAGAGCCAAAAACAATTAAAGTATTAAAATAATCAAAAAGAAAAAATGTTGGTCTCAGTCAACATCCACCATTAGAATCTTAAAATTGATCATTGATGCAAACATAAATTATCATACTTTGAATATTCACCGTTGGAAGTATTTTCTATCTCTCTTAGGCTTAGATAATTAGAAACAAGCGATCTAATTAGCTTTAATTACTAAATAATCTAAGACAAGCGCTGAAGATTTAATCTAGTAATTTCTTAAAGAACAAAGAGATCGATGAAGCAAAATAACACAAGCACAAGCGGTTGAATTTAATTTTGTTAAAAGTTTTTCTCCTAAGATCTAATAAAACAAAGCAGTTTATTAAATCTTGGTTGCTTCATAAATTAGAAAAATCAAACAATTACGGATTTGATGTCTAATTTAGCAGTAGATCGAAATGGATAATAGACTAGTAGGCCTCCTAGTAATTAAACGAAACAATCATGAAAGTAGGCATAGAAAAATATTCAATACTCAAAACATAAATAAAACATATAAAAATAATTTAGATCTCACAAGTTTATTGATTCCAAGGCTTCTGTTTCCTTCGACCAACAAGACTTTTAGCTCCACACGTTCATGAAAACTTCAAATGAATATTGGAGAAGAAGAAGAGGAGTTGTGTGTTATTTTTTTATTTCCTCCTGATCTCTACCCCTTTTATAGACTCTAAATTAGTTGTTTGAAGATCACAATATCTTCCCACAAATCCTCTATGAGTTATAATAACCCAAACAATAAAATAAAATCTTTGAACAAGTTGGAAAATGGTTAATTCAGCTCCACTTTTCGTGCACAGCATAGTTGACTCAACTTCAAGCCTGATTTGGTCCATGATGCATCAAGAATCTCAGAAAACTCAAAATAGAAAAACTGTACCTCTATCACTTAGCTTTCCGAATCAATTTGGATCAGCTCAATTGGACTTCGAATGAGCAAGTTATGACCATTTTCTACAAGGTGTCAGAACTGTCCAGAATTGATAATTAGCTCCATTTTGCATTTAGTGACTCCAATTGCATCCTAGATTAAAATATAAAAATAATGAGTATCTTTAGACATCAAATGAGCATAAAGGAGTATACATTAAAGAATAAAAATATAATATTTTATGTTCTCATCAAATACCCCCACACTTAACCTTTGCTCGTCCTCGGGCGAAACTCTAATTTATTTTTCCAAAAAGAAATCAAGATTGCAATGTCATAAATAAAAAAATAACCAAGCTCTTTAAAACTCATAACATATCATGAACATATATTTTTAAACAACTTCTAATTACTTAGTAGGTATTTTCACTTGAAAATGGAGTAAACTAAATAGGTAGACCCTCACGGAATAAATACTCAACTCTCATGTGTTTGAAGGTATATATTTCACTCAAATTCATCCAGAAGAAATGATCTACCATAAGCTTGCATATCTTCTCAATCTCCACCACTGGGATCACATGCATAACATAAATCATAAGGACTTTTCATAGGTTGTAACGTGGTTTAGGATTAAGGTGGGATATATTTGGGAGTGTGGCTCAAAAGCCATCAAAACTAGTGGAGCAAAAATAAATCAACTCAAGATCAATATAAAACATGTAAAATCAATCACTCCATTTAACTTCTTCTTCAATTTGACTTTTAAAGCATTTAAATAATGTAAAACAACTTCCACCATTTTTTTTCTCTTCTTTTCTCTCACTCATTTTTTTTTTTACAAAAATGGAACTTAGAAAATTTGAGGATGAAAATATGTTCCAATTTGTTGGTTGTAACCAAACCACAAATTTAGACACCCCACACTTCTTCTTTTTTCGTACACCCATACATATCATAATGATCAACAATGCTCCACTAGCTTTGTGACTTAGGTAAAGGTATAAATATTATAGGTTGAAAGCTTGTATGTGGGTATACCAAGAAAAAGACAATAAAGCTCAAAGGGGTTCAACAAAAAGAAAATTAATTACAAGGTGGGCTATTTGGCTTATGTAACGCATAATAAAGATGGCATTAATCATGTTCATGCATGAATGTGTCAATGTGACCTCGAAAAGAATCAAAGCAAGTTCTAGAGAAACAAATCAGTGGAAGAATATCTCTCATGAAAGAATAATGAGACTGATGTGTCAGTCTAAAGGCTCAAATCCTCACTGGCTTTTGTCTACTAATTTAGATACTACCATTTTCAATAAAAAAATAACTAAACTAATTAATTCTAAGTTGAAAAAAAAATTACTTATTCAATCATGTTATGAATTGTTTAAATTTAGTTGAATCTTACTCATGACATACACAGCCAAAAATCATTAAAAACCAAAAACAGAAAATTCTTTTATAATTTTTTTTATTATTATTATTAATTTTTTTTAGAAAAACAGCGAACTAAAAATGCTTAAAATAAAGTAAATCCCCTCCCCCACACTTAAAACTAACATTGTCCCCAATGTAAGATGAAATACAAGGAAAAGGCAAAATAAAATAAATAAATAAAAGAATAAGAATAAGAACAAACTCCCCTTGGGTTACCTCTGTTTATTGTCGTGGATGTTTTCTCCTTCAATTGGTACAAATTGGATCCTCAATGTCCAATTCATCCACATTCTCTACTTTGAAACCTTTACAGAAAAGCTTGAGCCTTTGGCCATTTACCTTGAACACTTTGGAAGTTGCTAAACTTTGAATTTCAACTGCACCATGATAAAAAACATTAGTAACAATAAAAGGTCCAATCCAACGAGAACATAATTTACCCGAAAACAGACGAAGTCGTGACTGGTATAGAAAGACTTTTTGACCAACTTGAAACACCTTCCTAGAGATCATCTTGTCATGAAAATCCTTCGTCTTCTCTTTATAAATTCTAGCATTCTCATAGGCATTATTGCGAATTTCCTCCAATTCTTGTAGTTGTAACTTCCTATGTTCTCCATTTTCATATGCCTTCATATTAAAATTCTTGATAGCCCAATAAGCCTTGTGTTCTAACTCAACAGGAAGATGGCATGATTTTTCAAACACCAACCGGTAAGGTGACATACCGATAGGCGTCTTGTATGCAGTTTTATACGCCCACAAAGCATCATCCAAGCGCAAACTCCAATCTTTTCTACTTGGATTGACCGTATTTTCAATGATGGACTTGATCTCTCTATTTGACACTTCCGCTTGTCCACTTGTTTGTGGATGATAGGCAGTTGACACCTTGTGGGTCACATGGTACTTTCTCAGCAACGTCTCCACGGTTCGATTGTAAAAGTGAGTGCCTCGATCACTTATTAATGCTCTTGGAATCCCAAACCTGGAGAATATGTTAGATTTGATAAAATCAGAAACAACTTTAGAATCATCAGTCCTAGTAGCTTTAGCTTCTACCCATTTTGATACATAATCAACAGCAAGTAAAATATAAACATAACCAAAAGATACAGGAAACGGTTCCATAAAATTGATGCCCCAAACATCAAAAATTTCACAAAATAGTATATGATTTTGTGGCATGTCATTCCTTTAAGATATATTACCTGTCTTTTGGCAATTGTTACATATTTTACAAAAAGAATATGAATCACGAAATAAAGACGGCCAATAGAAACCACATTCTAATAATTTTCTTGCCGTCCTATTAGCTCCAAAATGTCCTCCACATGCATAAGAATGACAAAAGGTGAGAATTAAAATAATTTTATTTTCATGAACGCAGCTTCTTATCACTTGATCTGTACAGTGCTTCCACAAGTATGGGTCATCCCATACATAGTATTTAGCATCACTTTTGATCTTATCTTTTTGAGCCTTTGACAAGCCAGAAGGAAACATATTAGTAACCAAATAATTTACAATATTTGCATACCAAGGCAATGTCACACTTGAAGCAAACAATTGCTCATCAGGGAATGTTTCTTGCAGACAAAGTTCATCCTCCATATGAACTAAACGACTTAAATGATCTGCAACACGATTTTTTGTCCCTCTTTTGTCTTTGATCTCCAAATCAAATTCACTTAAGAGAAGTATCCATCGAATTAACTTGGTTTTGCCTCTTTCTTCGTCATCAAATAGCGAAGAGCTGCATGATCAGAATAAACAATGACTTTAGTACCAAGCAAATAAGATCAAAAAATTTCTAAAGCAAAAATAATAGCTAAAAGTTCTTTTTCAGTAGTAGAATAATTTTTCTGCGCCTCATTCAAATTTCTTGGAGCATAATAAATGGCGTGAGATGCTCTTCCAATCCTTTGACCCAAAACAGCACCTACTGCATAATCACTTGCATCACACCTTATCTCGAAAGGAACGTTCCAGTCAGGGGGCTGGATAACTGGGTAGAAGTTAATAGTTTCTTTAGTGTATCAAATACCTTTTTACATGCTTCATCAAATTCAAAAGCTACATCCTTTTGTAGCAACTTGCAAAGGGGTAACGCTATTTTGGAGAAGTCTTTGATAAATCTTCGGTAAAAACCTGCATGTCCAAGAAAAGAACGAACTTCCCGCACACTGGTGGGATAAGGTAAAGATTGAATAATATCAATTTTGGCTTTATCTACCTCAATTCCCTTAGATGAAACAATATGACCCAAAACTATACCTTGGTCAACCATAAAATGGCATTTTTCAGAGTTTAACACAAGATTAGTTTCTATGCATCTTTGAAGAACAAGTGTAAGGTTATGCAAGCATTTATCAAAAGAGTTTCCATAAACTGTAAAATCATCCATAAATACTTCTATAATATGCTCAACATAGTCTGAAAATATGCTAACCATACACCTTTGGAAAGTAGCTGGGGCATTGTAAAGACCGAATGACATACGACGATATGCAAAAGTTCCAAATGGGCATGTAAAAGTTGTCTTTTCTTGATCCTCCGGAGCAATTACAATTTGAAAATAACCTAAATAACCATCAAGAAAACAATAGTAATAATGACCAGCTAATCTTTCAAGCATTTGATCAATAAAAGGTAAAAGAAAGTGGTCCTTTCGGGTTTCAACATTTAATTTTCTATAATCTATACAAACCCTCCACCCATTCTGAACACGAGTGGGAACTAACTCATCATTTTGATTCTTCATGACAGTTATCCTGGTCTTTTTAGGAACCACTTGCACCGGGCTAACCCACTGGCTATCCGAAATAGGATAGATTACTCCAACTTCAAGAAGTTTTAGGATCTTCTTTTTTACTACCTCCATCATGGGTGGGTTCAATCTTCTTTGCGGTTGATGGAAAGGTTTTGCTCCTTCCTCAAGTAAGATGTGATGCATGCATGTAGACGGGCTAATTCCTTTTATATCCGTAATTGTCCAACCAATAGCCGTCTTATGCTCCTTAAGGATCTGAACAAGCTTTTCTTCTTGTGGTGTACTAAGTTTATTAGAGATGATCACTGGTAATGTTCCTCCATCTCCAAGGAATACATACTTGAGGTGACTAGGGAGAGGCTTCAATTTTGGAATAGGGGACTGCAAAACAGAGGGTAAAGGCCTCTTGCTAGAAATTGGTAATGAAATATAAGAAACGTTACCTGATTGTTGTATTTTTGAAAAATCATTCAATGCTGCAACAGTTTCCTGCAAATCAGAACTCAAAGCTAACTCCTTATGCTCTTTTTCAAGATGCTCACTAATGGCCACTTCCAATATATCTTTGCCATCAAGTTCAAAAATATCATGTGCTAAAGAATCAACCACATCAATAGAATAAGCAGTATTATCATTATCAGGATATTTCATGGCATCATAAATATTAAATTTCACAATTTTACCATCAAATTCCAAAATAAGTGTGCCACTATGAACATCTTAGTCTTGGATGTCTTTAAAAATGGTCTTCCTAGTAAAATTGGAGCAGTTTGATCGCCATTTTCCATATCAAGCACATAAAAATCAGTAGGAAAAACTAAATTATCAATTTGTACAAGAACATCCTCGACTACTCCCTTAGGATAGGCATTAGATCTATCAGCCAATTGAATTACAACACCAGTTTTATTCAGAGGTCCAAGATTTAAAGATTCATATATAGAATATGGCATGACATTAATAGAAGCACCTAAATCTAACATGGCTTTCTCATATTTATTGTTACCTCGATAGTAAACATTCCAGGATCTTTGCATTTTGTAGGGAGTTTTCTTTGAATTACTGCAGAAACACTCTCCCCAACTTTTACCTTTTCATATCCTTTAAGCTTTTGTTTCCTCTTTATTGTACACAATTCTTTTAAAAATTTAGCATAGCAAGGTACTTGTTTGATAGCATCTAAAAGTGGAATATTTATCTCACATTTACGAAAAGTCTCATATAACACATTATTTTGTTCAATTTTTCTAGATTCTGTTAAAGCTTGAGGAAAAGGAGGTACTGGTTTATAATCACAAAGGGGTGGAAACTTACAATTGGGTACCTCATCATCATTGGGGACGTTCGTGTCTGCCATGGTGCTTTTCTCTTCTTCTTGTTTTGACGTTGCAGGTGCTTCTTTTACTGGAATGTCAACCTCTTTACCGCTTCTCAAAACGATTGTCTTTTGGATTTACTATCATTTGAGATGGTAGTTTTCCAGAACTTTGTGCCTCTAGCTTATTAATTGTTGTAGCCATTTGGCTCATTTGATTGTCCAAGCTTTGAATGCTAGCCCTTGTCTCCTGTTGAAATTATAAATTATTAGTGGCAAGAGACTTAACAATATCTTCTAAAGACATACCAGAGTTAGAAGTTTGGTTTGGTTGTTGTTTAGGATCTGCTTATACTGTTGGTATCTTGGGCGATTTTGATTGACAGGATAATTTGTTTGTGGATTCCCATAGTTGAAATTGGGATGATCTCTCCATCCTGGATTGTAAGTATTTGAATATGGATCGTACTTCCTTTGCGGTTGTCCAGGGAAAGTACCTATATTCACTTGTTCATTGGACTTCTCTTGAAGAGTTGGACACATGTCAGTTGGATGTCCTGCTACTGAACAAATTCCACAAGCCTTTAATGTTTGCATGTTACCTACAGCCATTTGATGAACAAGAGACGTTAAACTAGCAATTTGTTGTTCTAGGAAAAAAATATTTACCTCGTTAGCATGCCTAGATGGAAGATCTAGCCTAGTGCCAAATTGTTGAGAATTTGCCGCCATATTTGCAATTAAATTTTTGCGGCCTCAGGAGTTTTATCTACCAAAGCTCCTCCACTAGCAGCATCTATCATGCTTCTACCAGTTGGTAAAAGGCCTTCGTAGAAGTACTGGATAAGTAGCTGCTTGCTAATTTGATGATGGGGGCAACTTGCATATAATTTTTTAAAACGTTCCCAGTACTCGTGGAGAGACTCTGCATTGTGTTGCCTTACCCCACAAATTTCTTTTCGGATATTGGCCGCCCTTGAAGCAGGAAAGTACTTCTCCAAAAATAGTCTCTTCATTTTGTTCCATGTTACAATACTCCCAGAGGGTAGATAATAGAGCCAATCCTTAGCCGAATCCTTTAAAGAAAATGGAAAGGCTCGTAATTTGATTTGCTCTTCGGATACCCCCGTAGGTTTCATAGTTGTGCATACCACATGAAGCTCCTTTAGATGCTTGTGAGGATCTTCACCTGTAAGGCCATAAAAAATGGGTAATAAATGTATTAGTCAATATTTTAATTCAAAACTAGTAGTAGCATCTAAAGTAGGAAATGTAATGCATAAAGGGTGTTCATTCAAATCAGGGGCTGCAAGTTCTTTTAAAGTTCTATTTGCAGCCATGACTTCCTCTTCTTCGGGATTAGATTTGCAAGAGAGTAAGGAATCCGTAGCAGGATCGTTCTCGTTAGAGTTTCTTTGAGCTTTCTTTCTTAACCTACGCAGAGTTCTTTCTATTTCTGGATCACTCTAAAAATCACTTTGATTAGAAGATCGAGTTGCAATCATAAACAAGTAATAAAATGATAGCAAGAAATCCAGAAAAGTATATGAGAATAATTTTTTTTTGCTAATAAACAAAAATAATTTAATTATAAGAAAAGATCACAAAAGGCACAAAAATTAACTAAAATTACTCCCTGGCAACGACGCCAAAATTTGGTGTGCTGTCGTAGGTACCCAAAAATAAAACCTTTACTCTTGAAATAATATGTAGTAGTGAGAGTAAGGATCGTTCCCACGAAGAATAATTAGTTGATCTTTATGCTATGTGAAATAGGATGGGGGAGAGTTTTGGATCAAAGCAAATTAAAAAGAGCTAAAAATAATTAAAGTATTAAAATAATCAAAAAGAGAAAATGTTGGTCTCAGTCAACGTCCACCATTAGAATCTTAAAATTGATCATTGATGCAAACATAAATTATCATACTTTGAATATTCACCGTTGGAAGTATTTTCTATCTCTCTTAGGCTTAGATAATTAGAAACAAGCGATCTAATTAGCTTTAATTACTAAATAATCTAAGACAAGCGCTGAAGATTTAATCTAGTAATTTCTTAAAGAACAAAGAGATCGATGAAGCAAAATAACACAAGCACAAGCGGTTGAATTTAATTTTGTCAAAAGTTTTTTTCCTAATATCTAATAAAACAAAGCAGTTTATTAAATCTTGGTTGCTTCATAAATTAGAAAAATCAAACAATTACGGATTTGATGTCTAATTTAGCAGTAGATCGAAATGGATAATAGACTAGTAGGCCTCCTAGTAATTAAACAAAACAATCATGAAAGTAGGCATAGAAAAATATTCAATACTCAAAACATAAATAAAATATATAAAAATAATTTAGATCTCACAATTTTATTGATTCCAAGGCTTCTGTTTCCTTCGACCAACAAGACTTTTAGCTCCACACGTTCATGAAAACTTCAAATGAATATTGGAGAAGAAGAAGAAGAGGAGTTGTGTGTTGTTTTTTCATTTCCTCCTGATCTCTACCCCTTTTATAGACCCTAAATTAGTTGTTTAAAGATCACAATATCTTTCCACAATTCCTTTAAGAGTTACAACAACCCAAACAATAAAATAAAATTTTTGAACAAGTTGGGAAATGGTTAATTCAGCTCCACTTTTCGTGCACAGCATAGTTGACTCAACTTCAATCCTGATTTGATCTATGATGCAGCCATAATCTCGAAAAACTCAAAACAGCAAAATTGTACCTCTATCACTTAGCTTTCCGAATCAATTTGGATCAGCTCAATTAGACTTCGTATGAGCAAGTTATGACCATTTTTTTACAAGGTGTCAAAACTGTCTAGAATTGATAATTAGCTCCATTTTGCATTTAGTAACTCCAATTGCATCCTAGATCAAAATATAAAAATAATGAGTATCTTTAGACATAAAATGAGCATAAAGGAGCATACATTAAATAATAAAAATATGATATTTTATGTTCTCATTAATTTGTGTGTGATTATATATATTTATATATATACTTAGTTTTGTGTCAGTGTAATCGTGTTATGCCTGTGTGTGTATTAAGAAGGAGCTCGGGTCTGCAGGCTTCTGCAAACACCCACCAACTGAGAGCATCAAACTCACAAGAGGGAGCAGTGAGGGCTAACCGTGCTGCAGTGACAGCAGGGAAGGGAAAGCAGTGTGCAGTGGCACCAATTCAAGCCACTGCAACAGCGTGCTCAGGCCATACGAATGGATGCAGTAGTAGCAGTGCAACCGAAGCCCTACAATATCAGTTTAACAGCAGTTAACTTCATAATCAGAGCAGCAGCAGTTGTGCACAGTGGCAGCCAAATACCCGAGTATCAGTAAAAAAAAGGAATGCTAACAGTAGCAAGTTGTGCACAGTGGCAACCAAATGCCCGAGTATCAGTGCAAGATGGAAGGCATCAGTGCCATATCAACAGACAAAGGGGGGTTCTCAGTGTTCAGTGGTACACCAGTAATGTTTTGGGGTTAGATGGGTACGTGTCTAGTTTATAGTTAGTTATGTATACTTATGTATATGTTATGATAAGTACATTGGGTAATAGCTAGTGTAGTATATATATGTTAATAGGTAATGTATGTTGAGTTAGTTATATCTAGTATATGCATTATGTATAGTTGTGGTATGGTGTTGTATACTAGTAGGTACTTATGGTTGTAACTAACATATGAATAGTTAAGTAGTTAGTTATGTATACTTTTAAGATACTATATTGATAGGTATATATTAGTGTTAGTTATATTTAGCGTATTAGTTAGGGAATTCTATATGTATTAGCTATGAGGTGTTAGGTTACCTAGAGGCACCAAGGTATTGGGCCGATACCCAAGGTATTGACTTTGGGTATCGAGATAGGTGTGATACGCATTGGTGCAAGGCCAACGTATCCTAAATTCCTTGTTTAGATATAGTATGATAATATATGACTTGTATATATATATATATATATATATATATAACCCTATTTTTATATTAGAAAACTTGCGTATCTTAGGATACGGCATTTTTGTGTGATTCTAGTATCGTAGCTTAGCTAGTATAGAATAGTTTCATAGTGTATCGACTTAGTGACTTAGCATTAAACTCTTGCAACCTAGATTTCATTGGTTTAACTTAAAAATGGCGTATCGACCTATAATTGCATCAACTTTACTTATTTTCATTATTGAACCTTATATTGATGCAACATATCATATATAGATTGTGAGACACCGGCTTGGGCATCGAGAGACACACCTTGCTCAGGACGTCAGGCGAGTACATTTCTCTAATTGTTTTTAATTCATAATATTATATATATGCATGTTCTATAATTGTATACTTAATCCCGACACAGTAATTTCATGGACTGGTGCTATATGGATCACGTCATGAGATGTTATCCCCTACCGTATTTAGCGGGTACTCGTATATATTGTATCTCATCGTATATATTTGGTATTGATTATATTTCGTGTTCACACATTGCTCGTATTCAGTATGCTTATTCGTGTACACCTACCGCTCGTGTTCGGTGGTTATGATATTCGTGTACACCCATTGCTCGTGTTCGGTAGTTATATTTCGTGTTCGTAGCTTATCTTGATTGGATCCATCAGTATTAGTTGGGGGTGAGAGAGTAGGAGTTGATTTTGTGATCAAAGCCATTGTTATATCGTGTACATTCTGGTTATATACCTCACTTGTAATCCGTCTTACCTGATCATGTTCACCCAACCCGATCACATAATAAACTTGTATTCTGAGGTACATTAGCTAGTTTAGATTGCAGTTATTTCATCATATTTTTGATATTCATATTGTTGATCTATATTCTCGTACGTTACATGTATATCTTGTTCATTCATTCATATGTTTAGTGATCTTGTATTTCATTTCTATATATGTTTATATGCTCGATTATGCTATTGAAACTGATTTCATAGGTATGTACTTCGCTCCAATCCTGACTGGATATATTTTTCCAGATGACTGGCTTCTAGAGCAGTGTCCCATATTCTACGGGCCCCAGGATGGCATACCTTTAGAGGATACTCTTATTGAACAGGAGGACTTAGTTGCAGAGCCCGAGAAGGTCTAGATTATTTATATTGGATTGTATTAGACTATTTTTTTTTGGATTCACAATATTGTATTATTATTTCGGATTGTAGATTTGTATCTTGTTCTCTCCTTCATTATTCCATTCGTGCATTATTCTTCCTTAGTTTGTTTTGTGATTGAGATTAGATATACTTATGAGATACCATATTGCTCCTCCGTTCGGAGTTGAGATGATTGACAGGTACCATATTATATTGTTGAGATGTTAGATAGTTAGAAAAAACCCAGACAACGTTCTACCGCCGATTCTGCGACTTAGGCTGGGCGTAACCACCTACTCGTGCCCGAATATCCGGGTGCGAATCGTAACAAAAGTGCTTCTTTATCCATGCTTCTTATTCAAAGTATTCCAAACTTATCAGTTTAAAAACTTTGAAGGGGATCTTGTAGAAGCATGTAAAATATGCATCCATAAAACCCTGTGCCCAAAAATGAAAACTCAGAAGAGGTCAGGCCGCAGAGTCACCTTGAGGCCCAAACAAGGCGACATCCATGTGTACGTGGAAAGCACAACAAGGGCCTCATGCGTCCTTTGTATCCTATGCATCCTTGGTCTCATACGTTCCAGGCTTCATGCATCACATGCGTCTCTGGCCCTATGCGGCCCAGGCTTCATGCGGCCCCATGCGTCTCTGGCCCCATGCATCCCAGACTCCATGCGGTCATATGAGTCTCTGGTCCCATGCGTCCCAAACTTTACGCGGTCCATGTGTCCTCTGGCCCCATGCATCACAGACTCCATGCACCCCATGCGTCTCTGGCCACATGTGTTTCAGACTCCATGAAGACAAAATCTTGCTATTTTGACAAGAATAATTCTCTCCAACCAAGTGGAGACTATAAGTCAAGCTGACCAAGTCACGTCCATATAGGACAAGAATCACCCAGATCTTCAGCAACAGAAAATCCCAATAAGCGCCCGCGTGGCAGCTTTGCCTACTCACGGTTACAGTTGCACCCCGTTAAGAAAGGATACATAGCACCCTCCAGCATCCATACGGCCCAACATATGCGCGCTTAGAGATGACTATAAATAGCAGGGTACCACACACAAACAAGAGGCTGGCTGGCTATCTGCGAATCTACACTCGATCAAGAGAGAAGAGCTTCCGCATCGGATCGTCCACTGAGTAAAGAGAGTTGCTACACATCTAACCCTCCATCGTCACCCCCCAGAACACAAAATTTGTGATTAAACTTTCTGTTTATGACTCCTCTCTGTATTCTCTTTAGTTTGTTTATTAAATCAAGTTCTTTCTTAAAGACTTTCGAATTTAATGGTGAACAATGGCGTACATTCTTGATGACTTACAGACCCATTCAAAAGTGCACCAAGAAGGATTGGCGTACTTTTGAAGGAATTACCTTAGTATAAAATGTACGTAGAGTAGAGAAGTATTCCCCGAATAATTTAACATACCTTGGCGAACTTTCTAAGAAAATTATGAAACACACACAAGTGCGTTCACTGGAACTTCGCTTACGCAACAAGGGTTCCTTGCATACTTTTTGCATGCATTCTCAGGCCAACTTTGTATTCTCCGGCTTGTTGTTCTCAGGCTCCAAGATTAATCCAATCCAAGGAAAACAAAATCACCAATGATATAAGTTCTAAGTGTTACCCAAAAATAAAATTGATCAAATGATAAAAATAAGTTATACTAAGAATCAAAGCAAGATCCAAGGTTGTTCCTTCGGTTGGCAAGATGTACTTACCTATGATCAAGTTTTAGCCTAATACCAACACTACCAAGGTCACCCACGGCCAAGGCCAAGGCCAAGCTCGGTAGCTGCTCTCTGCTGGGGAAGAAATGAAGAACGAAAGAGAAATGAAAGGAAAGAAAAGTGAAGAAAAAAGAATGGGATTACTTATATAACCAAGGGATTGATTGTAGGCCATTAAATTATAATACATGCCTCTCACCCGGGTTCATCACAGTCACCCACCAAGAAAATCAAGGGACCAACGGTCCAAAGCATACAACTAAGAAAAACTTACAAAAATAACCTAAACAATGCATGAATGGCATAAAGCAAGATGTAAGTCATTAAACAATAAGTAAGCTATACATGTATAATACGGGTATATCGGGTATGTATACTAGAACAGTGAGACGAGTCTCACAATTTTCTCCTCCTTAGAAAATTTTGTCCTCGAAATTTCAATAAGGCACGGGGTCTAGCAAGTAAACTCTGGGGAATGCAATCAAGGAAATCAAGGACATATGAGAATCAAGCACAATCCTAGAACAAGACAAGAATGTATAAGACATGATCAGGGTACGAGATATACGAACAAGTATATATCATAAGTCAAACAAATACGGGCATCGAGCATGGATATCATCCTCTCGCTCCCAAGTTGACTAGCCCAGTGAGTGATGCCCCCAAGCAACTCGGACTAACCGAATAGTCCAGTTCTTGAGAATCTCCGGTCCAAAATGGATACATGCCTATCCTCATACAAAAGTTCAGTACCAACGACCAATTTTGAATGATCCAGGACATGGCTTGAATCCGGTATATACCGTCGTAAATGAGATACATAGAAAATGTTATGTATCTTGCGAAGCGACGGCGGAAGAGCAAGGCGATAAAAAATATCTCTCACTCGCTCGAGGATATCGAAAGGACCAATATACCATGGACTAAGATTTTTTCGCACACCAAATCTGATGACCCCTCGGGTAGGCAAAATCTGAAGAAATACATGGTCGCTAATAGAGAACTGACGAGGTCGCCATGCAAATCGGCCCGATGACGCTGACGATCTTGAGCCACCTTAAGATGCTTCAAGACTTGTTTGACTACCTCAACTGTCTGGGATATCATCTTGGGACCAAGCAATTGCCTCTCACTAATATAATCCCAAGCTATAGGGGATCTGTACTTTCTGTCGTACAGTGCCTCAAAGGGTGCCATCTGGATAATTGCCTGAAAACTGTTGTTGTAAGAGAATTTGACCAAGTGCAAGTGATCCTCCCATGAACCACCAAAGTCAAGGGTACATGATCCAAATATATCTTCTAGAGTGTGTATCGTACGTTCTAACTGACCATCTGTCTGGGGAGGATAAGTTATACTGAATTTTAGACGGGTACCCAGAGTTTGCTGTAGACTCTGCCAAAAGTGAGATATGAATCTAGAATCTCTATTTGATACGATGCTGACTGGCACTCCATGAAGTCTGATAATCTGATTCATGTACATCCAAGCCAACTGCTCTGTAGACTGTCCTACTCTGAAGGAAATAAAGTGAGCAACCTTTTTGAGTCGATCCACTATTACCCAAATTGTATCTTTGCCAGCTGGAGATCTAGGAAGACCGATTATAAAATCCATGATAATATAGTCTCACTTCTATTCCAAAATTGGTAAAGGTTGAAGAAGTCATGCTGGTGTCTGATGCTCAGTCTTGACTTGCTGACAAACCAAACACTAGGAGATAAACTATGCTATCTTCCTCTTCATTTCATTCCACCAAAAATACTGACAAATATATCTGTACATCTTCATTCCTCCTGGGTGAATGGAATATTGTGAACTGTAGGCTTCTGACATGATATCTTGACGGATATCTCCACTTGGTACACAAAGATAATTATCAAATTGGAGAGTTTCATCACTGTGATGCTTAGTTCTGTTCTATGCCCTGTCTTGCATTCTGCTCTAAGTCGCTAAAGCTTGACATCCATTGAATGTACTGCTCTAATCCTTTCTAATATATTAGATTAAACTTACAGACCGGTCATCAATACTGTGTTCCCAGGCAATACTACTTTTATGCCTATATCCTAAAGATCTTCTAAAATCTCTTGCTGTGGCGTGAGAAAATAGGCTCCAGCTCTCCGGCTCAAAGCATCTGCCACGACATTAGTCTTCCCTGGATGATACTGAAGGTCAAGATCGGATGATCGGGCCGAGGCGCTTGCTACGCCCTCTTCTCCTCGCTCTCCTTTCTCTAAGATTCACCTTGAGTCATCAAAGCCAACACTAATTCAGAGGGGCTCGGCTGGCCAGGTCGCCCTACGCTACTGGCGCTTCCAAAGACGAAGCTCTCGTCTTTGGCGACCAGTAAACGACTATTTGTCATCAACTCTAGCCATCTTCTCTATTTCATGTTGAGATCCTTCTGAGTAAATCCATACTTCAAACTTTTATGATTAATATAAATCTCTACTCGATCTCCATATAGGTAATGCCTCCAAAGTTTGAGTGCAAAGACAACTGCTGCTAAATCTAAGTCATGTGTTGGATAATTCTTCTCATGGTCTTGAAGCTGCCGAGATGCATAAGCTATAACCTTACCATGCTGCATAAGAACACACCTTTGTCCTTTTTCTGACGCATCAAGATATACCGTGAAATCACCTGTCCCATCTGGAAGCGTCAAAATTGGTGTCGTAATCAACTTCTGCGTGAGCTTCTTAAAAGAGGTTTGGCATTCATATGTCCAATCAAAGCGCATATCCTTACGAGTCAATTGTGTCAAGGGTACATAAATTCTAGCAAAGTCTGACACAAATCTTCAATAATATCTTGCTAGTCCCAGGAAACTACGAACTTCTACAAATGTTCGGGAAACTGGCCACGTCTCAATGGCTTCTATCTTCTAGGGATCCACTTCTACTCCACCTTTAGCAATAATATAATCCAAGTATGAAATACAATCAAGCTAGAACTCACACTTGTTGTACTTTACATATAACTTATGTTCTCTAAGGACTTGAAAAACTGTGCGAAGATGCTGCTCGTGCTCTGCTTCACTTCGACTGTAAACCAAGATATCATTGATGAACACAATCACGAACTTGTCCAAGCATGGGATAAAAATATGATTCATGAGATCCATAAATAATACGGGCGCATTGGTTGCTCGAAAGGGTATTACTAGAAACTCCCAATATCTATATATTGATATGAATGCCGTCTTGGGTATATCTTGCTCTCTGACTCTAGTCTGATGATATTCTGACCGCAAATCAATCTTGAAAAATACTGCTGCTCCACTAAGCTGATCGAACAAGTTATCGATCCTTGGCAAGGGATACTTGTTCTTGATTGTTACTACGTTGAGGGTACGATAATCAATACACAAACATGAAGTTTCATCCTTCTTCTTCACTAGAAACATTGGGCTCTCCAAGGCGATCCACTAGCATGAATGAATCCATTGTTCTCAATTCTTCAATCATTCGATACAAGACTTCCAACTCTGATGGTGCCATTATGTAGACTCTTTTTGACACTGGTGTTATTCCTGGAAGTAGATCGATGGTAAACTATATCTCTCTTTCTAGTGGCATGCTTGAAAGTTCTTCTGGGAACACATCTAGAAACTTACTGACCACTATGGGAAATAGTACTCCTTCTGCTACTGCAATTCTCATGATTGCTGACGGAGACTCCATCTCTCCTCTAGAAAATAAATAAATTTCTACTCCGGGGATACGAAAGATAACCTTGCCAGCATGGCAATCTATCGTCGCGTATCGGGCACTCAACCAATCCAAGCCTAGGACGATATCATAATCTCCCATAAGAAACTCTATCAGTCTAGCGAGAAAATCTCTCCCGCAAACTATGACCCGATATGAGGTATAAACTCTATCTATTCCTATAATACCGTTACCAATAAGTATATTGAGTCTTACTGATAATGATTCGGGTTCTAATCCAACTTGTGTCACAAATCGTGCAGACATAAAGGAATATGATGCACCAGAATCAGACAATACTGAAGCTGAATGAGAGTTGACGAGAATGATACATGCCACCACCTCACCTGAAGCTGGCTGCTCCTCCACAGTGAGTGTCATAGCCTGGCCTCCTCCTCTCGGTGCTACTCCTCGCTGTTGCGGACCTCCTTGCCTGGCTTGTACTTGAGCTTGGGCCTGCGCATACTGTTGTGGCCTCTGTTGTTGGAATACTTGAGACTGGATTAGCAAATGCCTTTGACCCTGGTGTTGCTGAACCGGCGTTGGAGCCCTATACTGGGGTCCTACCGGGGATGATGATGATGAACTAGCTTTGTTTAAGCAAGATCCCACTCTGTGGCATGGTGCTCCACAGGCTAAGCACAACCCTTGTGCTCTACGATACTCTGATAAAACGTGCCCTGGTTTTCCAAAATAAGAACATCCCACTGAAGGAGATGACCTCTGATGTTGAGGTTGTGTCAGAGTTGGTCGCTGAAATAATGCTACCGAAGTTGTCCGGATTAAGGTTCCAATCGTCAAAGCTCGCACTGCTGGAGCTGGTGCTGAAGACTGGGTGTAAGAATTGCCTGAAGTATGGGTCCTCTTACGACCTCCAGTCTTATCAACTATTCTCTGAGAGGTATACTCATGCCTCCTTGCTGATCTTAACATAGCATCAAAAGTCTAGAACTCGTGCTATTCCACTGCCAATATGATCTCCAGGTGAAGTCTCTGCTGGAACCTCTTTGCTCGGTCTAATTCGGTCTTCACCAAGGTAGGAGAAAACTGACTAAGTCTACAGAATTCTGCCGCATAACCATCGACAGTCTTGCCCATCTACTTCAAATTATTAAATCTATGTTGCAGATCATAACGCGACACCGCGTCCAAGTATCTGTCCTGAAACCTTTTACTGAATACGGCCCAGGGGGCAGGTACTGTTAGTGAAACCATATGTGCTGCCCACCATTCTCGGGCCAAATCTAACAACTGTAACCGAACCACCGAGACTTACTGTTTGATGATAAACAAAAGAATGAAACTAGGTTTATACGAAACCCTTTCTTTGTTTACAAACAAGAAAAAGAAGTACAATTAATCCTATACGAGGATGTTAGGTAAAAAAATGATTCTGGAGAAATATTGTTATAGGAGTCTGATCTACTGTCGATCACTTTGTCCCTTGGACCATACGATGACGAAGAAGTGCTGTAGAAGAAGAAGAAGCTTCAAAGATTGCAGGTGGGATTGAACTCTCATTGCCAAAGTCGTCAATCAACACTCTCTATATGTGCTCTCTCTTATCTCCTCTCTTTCGACCTTTTTTCCCCCATGACCATAAATCTCTATTTATAGAGTTCGGTCATAGTAACTGACCAGTTGGCGTAGAAGCCAATTAGTGGAGAGAGTTATACCTTTTACGCGGCGGTTATAATAACTGCTACCCACATTTGAATAATCTCCTGAATCCTCGTGTGACACGTGTCCCATTATGCGGTAACGCATATAACTGCTTCTCGAAGATCACGGCATGCAAGCCATGTAGGTAACTGCCCCTCACGTAGAGATGGTTGGCAAAAAAAGAGCCAAATAACTGTCTCGTTGGCGTAAAGCCAAATAGCTGTCATGTTGGCGTAAAAGCCAAGTAGCTGTCCTGTTGGCGTAAAAACCAAGTAGCTGTCCTGTTGGCGTAAAAACCAAGTATTTGTCCTGTTGGCGTAAAAATTAAGTAGCTATCATGTTGGCGTAAAAGCCAAATAGCTGTCATGTTGGCGTAAAAGCCAAATTCTGCGTAAAGCTTGATGCTGCATAGGTAGGTAACCAGCATAAACTAGCCAATTATCCTCCCTGACTGAGGTCTTGAGTGTATTTTGGGCCAAATAGCTTTATCATGTACCTTTGCAAATATAGCCTGAGTTGGCATATTTCGAGGAGATAGCATACGGCGTGCTCCTATAGTTTAAAATAGCCTGGTTGGCGTATTTCGAGGAGATAGCATACGGCGTGCTCCTATAGTTGAAAATAGCCTGGTTGGCGTAATATGCAGGGATAGTGACGTGAGCATATTAACCCTAATTTTAGCTCTCCCAGTCATTAAAAGTAGAAGCAAATCTCGTGCATTAAATACAGAGATCTGCCCCCATCTCGCGCATTAACTGCAGAGACGTGCCTCGAGTTCTGTACGAAGAACAGCTTTTGACGTGGCATTTGGTTTCATCTCATCTTGAGCGTAAAGGCTCATTTCTGCCTGTGTAAAATAGGCAGCGTATTTCTTGAAAGCGTAAAAATGACTTGTATCAAGGATATGCCACTAAACGACAGTCTGGGGCTCTGTACAGCATCATCATTACAGCCGTCCTCTCGATCGTCGTGCAGTACTCTTTGTCAGGAGTCAGGTTCACTGTTCTGTCTGACAGGTTCATTCGAGGAATACGAAGAGTTCCTCGTACAACTTTACGCTGCATTAAAAACAGACATAGTTTACGTCGGAGGGAGGTGTAGCAATTTTTTAGGCCAAAACAGGCTTGAAGCGCTGCTTTATGCGGGCAGCTCTGAAGTCATGTTTTACGCGTATAGTTCTGAAGCTTCTGTTTTACGCGTGCTTCATATACGTTATGGGTTTTTACGCGTATAATTCCCCAGCATATTTTTTATGCTTCTACAAGACCCCCTTCAAAGTTTTCAAATTTCTCGTAATTTGAAATACTTTGAATGAAGCATGAAACGGTTAAATTTGACTCGTTCTGCGAGGCTGATTTCTTGACGTATTTTAGGAAGTTGTTAGGATTTGATGTGTTCTCTTCTGCCTATATAAAGGCAAGTGAGTGAACCTGTCTTTCCATACTTCCCTCACCAAAAAGATGGCCATTGAGATTCATCGGGCTGACCTGAGGAAGAAGAAGATCATGCTCTTCCAGCATCTAAGGAGCCGAAAAAAGAAGCGTCTTCGAGCAAATGTCCTCTGCAACGATGGATCATGGAAGGATATAATAATTTCCTTTGCTCGGGATAATCAGCAATTTTATATGGCGATTCGTCCAGGAGAGAGGAAGGGTCTCATTGGACCACACAGCTTGCTAGCTGTATTTTCCTCTATTATGGAGCTGGACACTGGTGGGCAGCTTGGCCGTGTCTTCCAGTATTGTGTTGGGTCTGAACCCCTAACACAATTCTAGAACGTAGCTGCCATGGCGTATGGAGGGTGGGCTTGAATAATGCAGGCCCAGTTTTGTATCCTCCCGCCATTAATTATTTTCTTGTTCATCGGCTGCAGAAGCCGATAAAGTATGGTAGAAGAAGAAAAAGATCTCCACCAATATGAGAACCTGGCACAACAGATTCTTGGTGTGATCTTTAAATAAAAATAAGAAATCCTTTTTAGAGAAAGGATTTCCATCATATGTAATCATAAAAATGAAAAATCCTTTGTAAACTGGATTTTTATCATATGTAATCATGATCAATAAACTTGTCTTCTTTTACGCATTGCTGATTTGCCATATTTGCTGTGAGGAAGTCTGATAATGTGCAGCTTCGACACGTCTGAATAATTTTACGCTGACTCTGTTAAACGCTTATCCGGTCATGTCCCGTCTTTTACGCGTAACGGAAGATGCGTAAAAAGCTCTTTAGCATTAAGTTGTCTTGAAGATCCAACCGTCATGCTGTTTTTGGACGAAGAGTCGCATAAAAATTCTGAAATTTCACTTCTCTGATACGAAGAATTTTTGTTCAGACCATCATCTTCAAGAATGGTTTCCCCGAAAATCCCTCGAAATAGGGCAAAAAATGTCCGCCAAACAGGCCATACTTGAACTTAGATATAAAAGATTCTGACTAGACTTTGAATGAACTTCCAATGACCCAAGAAGAAGAGTCATCTTCAATGCTGACCTCTGTGTATTTCAGACACTTGGAATGTTTTGTAGCCAAAAAGGAGCATTTTCTTCGTAAACCCTTATAATTGGCCTTTTGAAAAGTCATAGACCATAGCATCTGTTAGCTTCTGAGCGTAAAATCATAGATCTGTAGCTTCTGTGCGTAAAATCGTAGATTTGTGGCCTCTGAGCGTAAAAACTCCTGAGCGTAAAATCATAGATTTGTAGCCTCTGAGCGTAAAAGCTTCTGAGCGTAAAACCGTAGATTTGTAGCCTCTGAGCGTAAAAGCTTCTGAGCGTAAAACCATAGATTTATAGCCTCTGAGCGTAAAATCCGAATCTATTACGCAGCATGACTGTCCGTCTTCTTTTTTCAAATGATAGGCTGACGTGGTCTCAAATCATAACCGACTATTAAATATCGGATTTGGTTAGGGATTCGAAGAGTTATCCGAACTCTATAAATAGCCCAAGGTCTTGAAAGAGAAACTCTTTATCTGTCTTCGCAAAACCCTTGCTTTCTAAAAACCTTTCTTCTTTGTCTCTTTCTTGAGAACTCAGATTCGCCATGGCACCTAAACAAGCTTCCACTGCTAAGGGAAAGAAGGTCGCTTCCTCATCTCGCTCTACCGCTCAAGCACGAGCAACCCCCATTAGGCTGAGCGAGCCCCAATCTGAACGCAGTGCTCCACCGTCGAGCTGTGCTCCGGACATTACAGGTAAAGATTTCGAGAGGAGTAAAACCCTTCGCACATATTGTACGTGCACGCGCAAGGTCATCTTCTGTGCTAAGAGCCTCTTCGAGGAAGATGATGCAAAAATATATTTTTATCATTATGTCCACATTCCTAATGTGTCAGCGTAAAAACTCCATATTTTCGCAATCTAGCGTAAAAACTCAGACTGTCAAAATTTTGGCGCATACTACAAACTTTGAGTTTTACGCGCTGGCTGTAAATTCCGGCATAAAAACTCAAATTTGGGCAGTCTAGCGTAAAAAGTTCAGACTGTTAGATTTTGGCGTATACTGCCAACCTTGAGTTTTACGCACTAAAAATAGGCTCCAGCGTAAAATCTCAAGTTTTTGTAGTCTGGCATAAAAGCTCAGACTTTTTGTCTTTGGCGTATACTGCAAGAGTGTAGTGTCTAGCGTAAAAACTGACTTGTTTTCTTGTATTTTGCAGTGGACTTGCAGATCCCTCTTTTAGCTGAAGTGATGGGCTCTGTTGCTGGGATGTTGAACTCAAACTATCTGGAGGACTTATCCCATGTGACATTCCCTATCTCTGGAAATGAGTATCCTCAAGAAAGAAAAACTCTGATCTCGTCCCAAGGAGAACGAATGCTGCTGAGTATGATCAGTGGGGAGCCCCTGACATACATAGATGGGACTGAATATAAGAAACCAGGTTTCTTATTCGGGAATGTTATCGACAAACAGTCCCAGACTAAGCCCAAGAAGGAGGATTTGGTGTTTACTGCTGAGGGCACGGTCATGTATCTGCCCAGGATGCCCAAAGATTACCCTATCTCGGCATTCTTCCATGCCACACATCCTAGGAAGATGATGTGGACTCTGACTCCCGATCTTCATGGACGGCCAGGGAAGATCTCATACAAGAAAGGAGTGAACCAAGGATTCTTTATGAGCAGTCCTTCAGGCCCCGTTATGCCTTTCAGAGGATTACTGCCGGGTAGCGTCCCGAGTGAGGACACTTCACTGATCCAGCCGGTTAAAATTTTGACTTTCTGCAATGACTTTATGGGGCAGGGAGGAGTGTACCCTAAGGTCAACCCTCGGACCAGTGGATGGCTTAGCCCCGGGAATCTTCGATGGGCCAGTTTAACTGCCTGGGCCCTGAAGCACTTTCAGACGGAGCTGGAAAGTATTGGTTTGTTTGCGGCTGTGAGCGCCACTAGTATTGGGCTGCCTGTCAACCCCAACTTATTCTTAGACTTGATGGAGTGATACAACTCGCTCACTGGGACTTTTGCCACTCCGTTAGGTGAGTTGGGCTTAGCCCTTCATGAGATGACAGAGATTTCAAAGCTGCCAAAGGGAGACACTCCTTATGAAGAGTCCGTTCCCACAAATAGGGTGTTGAAGGATACAAACCCTCGGGCAGTGGCGGTGTACCAAGAGCTGATGAGCCACTATCTCGCCTGCACCACCTTCTACAAAGAGCCCTCTGATTTGGCTCATATCAACAAATGGGCATCCTATCTCTTCTTCCATCAGGCCAAAAATGCTAAGTCGGACAAGGTTGTAGATAGCAGTGATAAGCACTTGAACCTCCTGAGCATGCTTAGCGCCAACACGGTCGATGACCTCATTGAAGACGCAGGGACTTCAGATTATATTCTCGATGAGGAGATAGAGGGTTATCCTGCAGGCACTAAAGCCTTCAGTTATATGAGGCATTATCGCAAGCCTCTATCGAAGGAAGCTCAACTGGCTGGCTTCCTCTATGTCTGGCTATGCCGATGGGTAGTGCCTGGTATCGCGTCCGCGGATTGCATCCATCGCAACACCTTATGGCCCGCAGTACGGTTGGTGTTTGGAGCAAGATTGGGCCTGCTTTCTGCCATGGTTTGTAGAATACAAACTGGCCTGAGGGCCATTACTGATGGGCTGTTAGCTGATGATACGCAGCGTAAAGTATTTCTCCGAGTGGAATTACCATTCCTATACCTGATGGGATGGTTAATCCTTCACAACACCAGGGTGATGTCTCCTGGTCCTGCCAGCGGTTCGGGAAATAACTTCTTGTTGAATTACAAGAATTTTCTTTGGAATGTGGCGAGCGTCATAGATTGCCAGCGAGCATTAAATTTTGCCCATGGCTGGAAGCTCTTTTGTATCGTCCCCCCTGTACATCTCAATCAACGGGGGAAAACTTAAGGATGCGGGTCAAGGGAGAACTATTCTTTCTCCTGAAGCCTTTTATTGGTTGGTCTGTATTAGACCTTCCCACCTGTTGTACAGAAGTGAGGACCACTGCTACTTGGAGCCTTATCTGCCCAGCCGGTTCGCCAGGCAATTTGGGTACGACCAGTTGCATGTGGGGAATCCCATCACCAGCTTCAAGTCCAAAGGTGGACTTATTGATGGAGCCAGAGGATGGCGGTATTTCATCACGGGTTTTACTGGTGCAATTTTTGTTGTGCCCGCGACTTCTCTCTCTATGGAGTTGCACATTCTTCATTCGTACGCGCAGTTTTATGCGTCCATCAACACCTTCTATCATGATTTTGATGTGCATAGAAGTTTCAGGATGCCCTCCCAAAAGTCCACTGGAAGGGAGGAGATACCGTCTGTTTCATCTGATGAAGGTGAAGACCCTATTGGTGCAGACGAGTTCTTATTAATAATACCGAGAGGCGTAATAGCTCCGCCAGCAGAGCCTCTCGTTATCTCCAATAAACGGAAGGCTTCCACTCTGAAAGAGCCTTCCCCCCGCAAGAAAAAAATGGTCAGAGGTCCTAAAAGGGCTTCCACCAAGGGGGCTTCTAGGAATGGGCCTGTTATTTCTCCGGTTGGGGATGATTCTTTGATCAGAGGTCCTTCGTCTTTTAGAGAGGGAACCTCCACAGTTCTGGCTGCCAGTGTTGGAGATTCTTTGCCCGCGATCGCTGCCTCTACTACCGCTACTGGTAGTGCTTCAAGGTCGCCTTCGAGACCGAGCATATTCAGAATCAATATACCTTTATCCAAACCAATAATGGGAGTAACCTCTCCTTCGTTTGTAAGTATTTCCAGCGAGATTCCACCCGATGAACCTCGAGTGGATCTGGGTGATGACTGGGATGACTTTCCTCAAACGTCAGTTGGTGCACCCTCTTCTCCAGGTATGACAGCTTGTTTGGCATCATTAAGAAATGATTTAGCTATACAGGCTGCAGACGCAACATACATTCCATCGGCCATGGGTAAATGTTGCCTTCAAGCTTTCTTTAGGAAAATTAACATCAAATTGATATTAACTTTCTCTTGTCTTCTTTTCAGGTGAAGACATCTCTGGGGAGGGCGGAGTTGACACAACCTCTGACTTTGTTGCGGATCCATATAATGAAACGGCGGTGATCGACGTCGACGAAGCATGCTTTGAAACTGTCGATCTTTTATCCACAATATTATCGGGTGTCATCCCGCCAATGGGAGTTCCAATAACATCAGAGGAGGATGAACCCATCATCTCGTCCGTACCTCCTTCGTCGAGTATGCCAGCAACTTCAAAAGTTGTTGGTGTCTCTTCTTTTGTCGCGCTATCTGTTGAAGCAACGACTGTGGCGACATCCTCTGCAGTCATTCTTGGAGGAAGATTTATCGGTATTGCAGCCACTCCCAGTGTACATCCGATCTTTGCCACGCTAGTTGAACAATACACTAGCATATTCTACCTCACTCTGAAAAAGCTGATATCCATGGTGCTGGAGAAAAATCTAAGCTTTGATGCTCTGAAGACATCCTCCGTGCTCACCATAGCGCCGATTAGAAATTTCAATGATGCTGAAAGAGCTGATGCGCTAGAGCAAATAGTTAATAGTTTAGAACAACCCACTAACGAATATTTGCAACTATCTCGAGGCAGCATCGACGATCTGGTTCAGGCTGAGTATGACTCCTTGACTGCAGAACTTGCTGAGCAAATAAAAACTTTGAACAAATCCATCCAAGAACAGCAGCAAGAGATAGATAAAGAAAAGGCTGTCTTGGTAGATTTTATTCCTCAGCTAGCTAAGTGCCAGGCCGAATATGAGGGAGATAAAGCGAGGGTTCGAGATTTGGAAGCTGAACTCACTCAGGCAAGGGAGAGGCTTCTCAAGACGTCGGCAGCTCGTGATGTCTTTAAGGGCCAAGTGGAGATAGCTCAGCAGAACTTGGCGCGTGCGGGTGTCATTCGCGCCGGTTTTGTTGATGCTCGGTCTGAACTATCTCGCTTGAATGATGATGAGGCAAGGCTGGAACGGGCTCGCAACCATATTTTGAACTCCAGGAATGAGAGGATGGCTACTTTGGCGCAACAGATTAGGGATTTAACTGCTCCTCCCCAATGATGTACCTTTTTGCTTCTTCTATAATTTTGCTATTCCCAGAGATAATAAAGATATTTTTTTGATTTTGTGGACCTATCACTTTTGAATATAAATGATAGGCTAAGATGAAAGTGATATCAGAGGTAATATGGACGTGATATACTTTCGGTAAGTTTTAGTTGGATATATCTATTCAGAGGTTATATGGACATGATAGAATATGCTCCAACTAAATTTGCATACAAAACACTATCAGAGGTAATATGGACGTGATAGGTTTTGAAGTTTCAAATTAGTCAAACATATCTATTCAGAGGTCATAAGAACATGATAGAATATGATCCAACTAATCTTTGTATGTAATATCATCAGAATGAAATCTTCACCATACCCCTTTGAGCAAAGGAGATCAAGCATAGTACTTCTTCAGGAATTTATCGTTGATAGGAGCCATTATTAAATATCCATTAGGCTTGGCTAATCTGTAAGCGCCATTTGAGAACGTGGTTTCAATCACATAAGGGCCCTCCCATTTAGGCTGGAATTTGCCCTTACTTTTGTGTGTAATGATCATTGGCCTCTTCACAGCTAAAACCAATTCACCAACTTTGAACACCCTTTCCTTCACTTTTTGATTAAAAGCTCTGGAAATGCGTGCCTGGTAGAACGCAATGCGCTGCTGAGCTTGAAGGCATTTTTCGTCTAATCCTTCTAGCTCTTGAAGCCTTAAGTGATCATTATTTTCCTGAGTCAACTCATTAGCTACTGCTATTCTGAGTGATGGAATTTGGATTTCTATGGGGAGAACTGCTTCACGCCCATAAACTAATGAAAATAGGGTACAACCTGTTGGTGTTCGTACCGTTGTGCGATATGCCCAGAGACATTCCTCTAGCTTCTCATTCCAATCTCTTTTGTTCGAAGAGACGAACTTTTTTAAGAGTTTGATGATGGTCTTGTTGAAGGCTTCCGCCAAACCATTAGCAGCAGGATTATAAGACGTCGAGGCCATATTCTGTATCCAATTCTTATCGCAAAATCGGTGAAACGCTTGGCTGATGAATTGAGACCTGTTATCATGAATTATTCTTCGGGGTATCCCAAAGCGATAAATCACATGATGCTTGATAAAGCTGATCACATTGGATGTCTTCACCTCAGCAAGAGGGATCGCCTCCACCCATTTGGAGAAATAATCCATGATAGCCAATATGAATCGATGTCCTCTAGAAGATGACGGGTGAATAGGACCAATGATATCCATACCCCATGCTTCAAAGGGCCATGATGCAATCATAGGATATAAATACTCAGAAGGCTGATGTATAAAATCTGCATGAACCTGACAGTATTTGCATTGTCTTGCATATTTTACTGCATCTGCAATCATAGTAGGCCAGTAGTAGCCCATCCTCCTGATACGATCTTGTAACTTAGGACCGGTTTGATGTGCTCCACATACACCGTCATGAGCTTCTCGGATAACTCGTTTTGCATCATCGTCAGAGAGACATCGTAACAACAGTCCATCGTATGTTCGGCGATATAGACTTTGTGAAGAAGCATCAAAATAGAAGCGTAGTGATTGTCTTTTGATGGATACTACTTCTTTAGGATCCTCTGGTAAGATTCTGTATGACACGAAGTCTATAAAGGGACTTCTCCAGTCTCTCTTAGGAGGAGCCGTGTCTATAGCGTAGCTGCGTTCTATGTGAAAATTATTTTTCACACAGAATAAATCTCTGTTAAGAAGGATCACCGAATTCTGCCTTCTTATAAGAATAGCTAGATCTGCAGCTAGGCTGGCCAGAGCATCAGCTTCCAAATTTTGAGATTGAGGTACGTGCTCTAGGAAGAATCCTTTAAAAGACATGGCTATCTCGATCGTTGCTTGGTGATAAGGAATGAGGTCTGGATTGCGGACTTCATATATTCCTCTAACCTGATTGACGATCAGCTGAGAATCACCAAAAGCTTCCAGGTATTCAATATCCAATTCTTTAGCGACTTGAAGCCCGATTAGTAGAGCGTTATACTCTGCCACATTATTAGAGCAGGGTTCGCTAAGAAAATATGCTCGATAGATAATGAGTTTATCAGGAGTCACCAGGATAATTCCTACTCCTGAAACCACGTTTCCCCTGGGACCATTCCTGGATGCACCATCGAAGAATAGCTGCCATGTATCACCTTCCATTACAGAATTATATTCTGCAACTTTGTCGGGAATGTCCTCGTATAGTTTGGAGGTTTCCGGAATTGGATGAGCAGATAAGAAATCAGCCAAGGCTTGACCTTTGATGGATTTCTGAGGGACATACACCATATCATACGGTGTTAATAGCATCGCCCAAGTCACGAGTCAGGAATTAAGAACACTCAACTTATTCATCAATACCCATAGAGGATTGATTCTGGAGATGATATGAATAGTTTAGCCCGTGACGTAATGTCGCATCTTCTGAATAGCGAACATTAGGGCCAAGCATTTTTTTTCTACTGGGTTGTACCAGTGTTCAGCTCCGACCATCATCCTGCTTAGATAGTAGATAGACTGTTCATGACCCTCATTGTTCTTCTGTGCGAGGAGAGCCCCTAAAGAATGATCCATTGCTCGAACATACAGCAAAAATGGTCTTCCTATGACGGAAGGCACCAGAACTGGAGGATTAGTGAGATAGCGTTTGATATCATTAAACGCTTGCTGACAGGCTTCATCCCATACGAATGACATACCTTTCTTCATCAGGCGAGAAAAGGGTTGACATCTCACAGAGAGGTTGGATATGAATCTCCTGATATAAGCCAGACGACCTTGAAATCCCCTGAGTTCTCTCAGATTATGGGGCGGTCGCATTTCCAGGATAGCTTTGACTTTATCAGGGTCAACTTGAATGCCTTTAGCGGTAATGACAAATCCCAAAAATTTGCCACTGGATACACCAAGAAAGGACTTTGTGGGGTTCATTTTGAGTTGATATTGGCGCATCAACTCGAATAATGTCTTCAAGTCTTGGATGTGATTATCCTTGAGGCGTCTTTGTCACTACCGTATTTTCTAGAAAAGGGTATTTTGGTCATTTTATAATTAATTAAATATTGTGCATGTTAAATATTTATTTATTATATTATTTATTTATTATTAGCAAATTAGATTTATTTTTGGACTTGTGTTAGTGGACCTACCTAGTTTAGTTTAGACTCATGGACCAACATGTATTAATTGTTAGAATTGAGCCCAACTAGAAAGCCCATTAATTAGGAGGATGATTAAATTAATTAAACCATTGGACTAGAAGCTTTCCTCCTTAATTAATTTCTTCATGAGAGGCCCTAAGGGGTATTTTGACTTTACATAGTAGCTTGAGGGAGGGGGCAAGTGAGGCCTATATAAAGGGGATGAAAACTCTCTCTCTTCATTTTTTATTCCAAATCTAGATCTAGAATTTCTCTCAACCAAATTTCATCAAATCCCTACCAAATTTCTATCTAATTACTTTCCAAATCACCATTGGAGACTAGAAGAGCAAGGATCTAGAAGGAGAAAGCAAGGATCTACAAAGAGGAGCAAGGATCTACAAGTTGGAGGCCAAATTCACCAATTTTGGAGGTTTCATTGGGAATCCATCTCCCAATAGGTATAATTTAGTTTTTTCCCTTAAAATAGCTTCTAAATATGAGATTTAATCATGAATAATCAACCCATATATATGTACTACCCATAGGATTTGGTTTTTTGTTCATAGGAGACCTATGGAGAAAGTTATGGTGCTTTTTGTGTCAATTTTGGGGGAATTCCGAAAATGACTTTTTGTTGTGTGTGTCAATTGATCCTATAGATCAATTTGGCATATGTTTATGTGTTTGGGGCTAGTGTCATGTCCACAATTAGGTACATATAGGTCGTATCCCAACAATTTGGTGATACGTGTTGTTTTGGGGGTTTTCCCTCCGACATGGGACTTTGTACATGTCGTATTTTGACACGGACACATAGATCTACATTTGACACTTGGTTTTGTTCATAAATATTATATATGATTTGTTTGTGTCCTTCGGGGTGCAATTGGATGTGTGGTGGACTCGTGTCGCATGCGTATCCTAGATCTAGTGGGATACAGTGTGATACTCTCCAATTGTTGTGTTTTTATGTGTAGATCTAATTAATTATGCTTTAATTCTTAAATTATAATTATGTATGTATGTATCTATATATATTATATATATTATGTATATTTATTATAGTATTTATTGTATCATAGATCTATGTATTATATATGTATTAATAGAATATATATTATGTAGCTTTCTTCTACATGCATTAATATATATGTTATAATATATGTTAGGGATGTAAATATATGTATATGTTTTATATAATATATGTGTATGTTTAATTAAGTAATTAGATTATTTATAGTTATTATATGATTATTTATATATATATATATATGTATGTAGATATATATTTATAAGTGGTAGCATATGTATATATAATATAGTAGATATATTTATATGTGGTTATATATATAGTTATATTATATATTGTTATGTATTTATATTATTGTATGATTATATATATGTATACATATATGTATAGTTATATATACATATTACTATGTGTGTGTGTGTATGTTACTATGTGGTATTTTATATAATTTACTATGTATAAGTGTATGTATAGTTATATATAGTTTTATATGTATATTGTATAAATATATATGGTGGGTTATATATATGTATTTATATATATTATATATATATATATATACATATATTTTCAGCGACAACAGCGAGCCAGAAGTGTCGCAACAGCAGCAACAAATACAAATAATAGCAGCTTTTCAGCGACAGCAGTCAGCGACAGTTGCAGAAAACTGTCGCTGAAACAACAGTGTATCAGCAGAGTATTAGAAGCTTCAGCGACAGTTTTTAGTGACAGTGCAGGAAACTGTCACAAAAACTGCAGTGTATCTATACACAGCAGCTTTTTGTGACAGTGGACAGGGTATTTAGCGACAGTTTGGCAGTTTTTAATATATTAGATATTAATATATATATAGATATATATGTATATATATATGGTAATTAATATATATATAAATATGTTCCTAATTGCTATTTGTATTATAGTATACTATATATGTATATATTTAGTTGAGCATATAAATTTATTAGAATAGTTAGTATATTTTAGTTATCAATTGTTATGAGTATCTTTTATATATTATATATTTGTAGGTATGTATGTACGTATATATGTATTAATAGTTAGTGTGTAGTTGGTAGGTAGTATTTTTCTATTAGTACATACTAGAGTTATATTAGATTGATATATGTAATTATTGTTGGGTAGTTAGTATAAATAAGGTTTTGAATTTACCTTGAGATGCCAAGGTAAGTATCAAGGTATTGGAGGATAATCAAGGTATTGGGTTTGGATATCAAGATAGAGGTTTAGTATTGCGATACCAAGTTGGTTCGAAACCAAGGTATCCATTTAGCATTTGTAATTAGGATTTTATATATATAATATTGTTTGATATGTACATATGTGTTATATTTATCCCTTGTTTGCGTATCCTGAGATACGGTATCTTAGTATCCTAAGATGTTGCTTGTATGGCCTAGATTCATAGTGTGTGAGCCCAATATCTTTGAGTTAGACTCATGCAATCTAGAAATAGGTAGTTAACCATAATTTGACTATAGTTGACCATAGTTGACTTAGAGTTGACCTAGTTTGACTTTTGACTTAGAAATGACTTTATGACCTAGAAAGTTGACTAGTTTAATTTATTTCTCTTCCCAAAAACTTGTATTAATGCAATATTTCATATATAGGTCTGTGACACCAGTTCGGACATTAATTTTTATTATTTGCTCTGGACCACAGGCGAGTACATTCTCTGATAGTTTTCATTATTTGATTACCACTATAATTCAAGTATTTAGAAATATTACTTATGATTCTTGACAAGATGGTACACGGATTGGTATTGTTATTGGATTGTTAGTCATGGGATGTTACCTTGATTATGGAGATGGTATCGGATACTGTCCTTGTTGGTATTAGATAACATTGAATATTATAGATTAAACATTGGATACATTGGCTAGTGACGTGTCATGATTCGATCCATCATATCAGTCGGGGCGGGGGAAATACCAATTAAATATGTGATCAAGAAACTATCGGCTAGTAGTGTAATCATTGGCTACTAACTAACCATGCAATTCACGTATGGTTGAGTTAGCTCCTTAGTGTAATCATTGAATCTTCCAGGCCGATCACATATTTAGTTAGTATCTCAAATCACATAGTTATTGTAGATTCCATTATTCAGTTCATTGATTACCTTGTTCTATTCTGATATTATAGTTCATTCCTTTATTCTTGTACGCATTAATTATATTCTGTTGTTAGTATTGCCTATTCTCTCATTGTTCTTGATTATCAGTTATATCCTCATCGTAGATAGCATCTTCTATTCTACTGCTTTATAGTTTTTGTCAATTAATTGAAACTGTTATTGGGTTGTACTTCGCTCCATTCCTGACTGAAAAATATTTTTCAGAGGATCCGGGAGATTAGTGTCCGACATACTACAGACCTCAGCCTATTGATGGTGCAGACTTGGACCCACTAGTTCTGGAGTGACTGTTGAGAGATTTAGCCGGATTCACTAGTTAGCATAGTTAGTTCTCTTTAGCATTTTGGTACTGGATTTGTTTCCGGCATATATTTGTGTTTGGATATTATTTCTATTTGTTGTTGTTATATTTTTAACTGCTTAGTTATGTTAGACTTCTGTGATATTTTCTCGTGCCATAGAAATGTGATTGAGTATTGTGTTGAATTAAGTTGATTACTCTCTTCTTGGAGTTAAAATATTATTAGAGGTTTATGCTTTATAGTGAGATAATTAGATAGTATAGTTGACCAAGACAGCGTTCTACCGCCGATGCTGCGGCGTAGGCTGGGCGTTGTTCCCGACTTGCATCCCTACACCGGGTGCGGGTCGTGACAGTCTTTTGACAGCAATATCGTCTACGTAACATTCTACTATTTTGCGTAGATGCTCATAGAATATGTTACGCATTGCTCGTTGATACGTAGCTTCGGCATTCTTCAATCCGAAAGGCATAACCGTATAGCAATATACCCCCAATGGTGTACGGAAGGCAGTATGCTTTTCATCTTCAGGATTCATCTTAATTTGATTATATCCTGAGAATCCGTCCATGAAAGATATGCGAAACCGCAAGTATTATCGATCATGACGTCTGTAATGGGAAGAGGAAACTCATCTTTAGGGCAGGCCGCATTCAAGTCTCGGAAATCGATGTTAACACGCACTTTCCTATTTTTTTCATGACCGGGACAACATTGGTGACCCAATCAGGATGTTGTTCTTCCCGGATGAACCCACAGGCTATTAGCTTCTTGATTTCAGCTTCAATGGCATCCATCATATTCGGACGGAACCGGCGTTGGTGTTGCTTTACAGGCTTCAAATTGGGCCGTATGTTGAGTTTATGGGTAGCCACTTTAGGATCAAGACCTGGCATATCCTCATAATTCCATGCAAAGACATCGATGTATTCTTTTATCAGCTGGATTATTTCTTCTATTTCTTCTTCGGAAAGATTGTTACTGATAAATATCGGCTTTGATAAAAATTCATCCCCAACATCGACTAGGATAACTTTATCTTCAGTGGGTGGTTCTCTTTGCTCGAACTGGAGTTCCCATTGTGTATCCATTTGCTGAGCCCAGGATTCATCTTCAAATGGTTCAGATTCTTGTCCCTCTGTTTTGAGAGAATCTGTCAACACCATATTTACTGAAATTACATGTTCGAGTTCATCATCCGAATCGGAGGATGACAAGTCATCTTGAAAAGAGGAAATGGTCTCCTCACTTGACTCATAGTCATTGGAAGTTGCAAGATGCGTGGTATACCCTAACCCAAAATGAGTTTGTTGACAGTGGGGATCACCATACAACGGCATTTGTCTGCCCTTTCCATAGTTGAGGCCCGGCTCCAACTTTAAGTCATAACCCATGCTTTGCATAATCTTCAAAGCCTGTGGACTATACCTGTGAACCTGCATTTTCCCAGCATCAGACTCGTGAGAATCTTCTTGTACAATTAGTCTGTTCCGCATGCGACCGAAGACTATTGGATACTGATCGTTGCGAGTAGGTGGAACAATAAAGATAGAATATTTATGTGGCCCATATGTCGTGATGACATTAGATGTTGACGCTACTTCCCACACATATAAATGATAGGAGTCTATAGCTTCCAAGAATTTTTGTGCCATAGGCTCTATATCGTTATGGGGGGAGGATTCCTGATTAGAAAATTGAGCATCAGTATACTGGAAAAGAGAATCTTTATTATCGTCAGAAACCACGTTCCTGGTTATATTTATATCAGTCGGCTGCTTGTTGCGCCTAAGGTTGATGACCAAAGGTGGGGGCTTCTGGTTCAGAGTGATCACTAGGGGATTACTTCCTCCTCCCGATTTGGTTCTGCTCAAGTGGATAGCCATGGGTTCCATGACTTTCGGACGGGTAGTCCGCCCTTTCACCTAGATTGACAAAGGTTGCTCGGCAGAGGGCTCTGCTGGCTTCCGGTAGGATTCCTCCTCCGTCTTGCCTGACACCTCCTTCATGTAGTCTTGGGTGTACAACATGGCATCAGAATAGTAGGACTCAACTCCTTTGAATGGGTTGAGATCAGCAAACTCTGTCTTCACTGTCCCCTGGGCGTCTACATATTTGAAGCATTGATGTAGAGTGGAAGGAACAATATTGTGGTCGTAGATCCATGGTCTGCCCAACAAAATATTGTAAGACACCTCCGAATCAATGACGTAGCAAGTAGCCACTGATCTAAGGTCACCAATCTGGATCCTCAGACGAATCTTTCCCAACGGCTTGCTTTTTTGGTATTGAAGCCCACGATTATAGTGGTAGTGTAAGCCAGTTCGCTTGTAGGGATTCTTAACGGTCTTAACAGACTATTGGGGATAATGCTGATCGACGATCCCGGATCTATGTGAATCCGGTCTACCTCCATGGAGCCGACATATTCGGTGTAATAAAGAGGCTTGTCATGCTTGTTATGTTTTAACAACATATCCTCTTGAGTGAAAGTGATATTAGGGACCACTTCCATCATACTATGGCATTGAGGGCATGCCACAGGCTCTTTATTAGGGTATTTGAGCTGAGTCAAGCATACATCCACCTGCATTAACGCTTCACTCAAGGCTTGACGAGTGTCTTTGGATAGCCTAAGTAGCTCGAAAATAGATAATCTGGCTGATGTATTAGCCAACTGAGCTAAGATGTCGAAGTTATATGGTTTCTCTAAACCTTTGTTTTGAATATTCTTCAAAGGTTTATCAAAACGAACTTCTTTTTGCTTGCCTTTGTGCACCGAAGTTGGCCTAGAAGGACCTGCCTCTGGTATAACAGGTTCGGGCTCTGGAGGTTTGGCAGCTGAAGTGTCTGCTGTTGCTTCTTCCTGATTTCCTCCATAGTCCTTGAGGTAGGTTTTTCCTGACCGAGTTCCGGTAGCCAAAGTCTCTTCTTCTGATGTCGGGGATATTGCAACCATATGGCATGGTTTGCATCTTGAGTTCTTTTTAGACTTAGCTTTAGCAGCTTGAGTCTCTTCCTCAATCTCTGACACCTGATCAAGATGAACCCACATAATCTCACCACGCTTTGTAGTTAGGGGTACCAGGTCATGATTTTGACCCCTGGCCGGAGGAAGATTAACAATGTTCATCATTGCCCATGGAATAGGTACTACACCATCCGGAATTTCCTGAGGGGGCAGATTGCCAAACTGGAGCGAGATCATATTGGCAGTGACCGTCTTCTCGCTATTATGCAGAGTGATAGCCTTGGCGTCGATCAGCTCCTGGATTTTCCTTTTTAGTACATAACATGCCTTTATGGGGTGATGTATGTACCTGTGGAAAATGCAGTACTTAGGGTTATTGGTACTGCCGACTTCATTTGGGCGCTTTATCTCGGGGAGAGTAAGCTTGCCACTTTTGACTAGACAATCGAATATGCTCGGAATGTCGTCGTCGTCAAAAGAATATTCTTCTTTAGGCCTGGAAGTCCCAGGATTCGTCTGCGTAGTCACTGGAGTATGTTGCCTGGACGTGTTGATTGCCAAAGATTCTTTCCCTTTGGAACTACGAGTATGGTCGTTAGTGGAGGATGACCGCTTCCCTCTATCAGAGGTAGAGATCATAATTCCATTATCACGAGCCTTCCGACTGTTATCTTCAGCGGCTACCGCTGATATGATAAACGAGGGCCAATCATGGAACTGATATGGTCCCGTGAACACTGAGATCAGTGGGAGAAGGTTCTTCCTGCAAATGTCCACCAAGGCAGAATCCGGAACTCTGGGAGGCATCTGCAAGGTAGCCTGACGAAAACGTTCGATAAAAGTACGAACGTTCTCTTTCTTCTTCTGCTTCACTTCGATGAGCGATGACATAGACATGTCCATCCCTCCTTCATAGAATCGAGCGAAGAACAGAGTCTTAAAATCTTCAAAAAAAGTAATGCAGTTGTCCGCAAGACTACGGTACCATTGGTAGGCTATCCCAGACAGACAGCCCTTAAACACTCGAGTGAGAAGGGCGTCATTCCCCTGCAACAACACCGTCATCATGCTAAAGTAGTTTATGTATTGGCTCGGTGACATTTTTCCCTCAAACAAAACCATAGCCTGTGGTTTGTATTTATGTGGGAAAGGGATCTCGTCCCAGATAGTTGGGTATGGCTGGTTGATTCCCAACTTCTTGAGCTGATCCTTATGCTTCAATGCATCAAATTGGGATTTTAATTCCCAAACTGCCTGTATCAGATCTTCCGCTGGGAAAGGGACCCAGAGTGGTGAGAGATCGGTTGTATTGCAACTCCAGAAGGGGCAATATATTCTCCGGGTTGAGAGGTTGAGGAGCAGTTGATTCTTGATTTTGGACAGGCTCCTGACTTGATGGTATATCTACCCCCACCCGTAGTTAAGTCGGAGGAACAGGTGCAACTGTGTGTTGAGTCACCAACATTTGGTGCATACTCTCCATCATGGTATGCATCTCTTTCAGCGATGCTTCCAATACAGCGATACGTTGCTCAGTACTTCCTGATGGGGAAGCCTCTTCATGTTCATCTCCAATGGCATAAACTCCCATTTTTCTGGATGCTACCGAGGGGCTGGTATAGATCTCTGTAGAGACCGAGTCTATGCTGTCAGCATCATATTCAGGAAACTGACGACCCCCAGTGTCGAAATCGGAAGAATATAAAGTCGATTGTCGCAACCTCGAACGGGTGTTTCGAAAAACACCTGCTTCAATATTCTCAAGGAGTCTGTCAAATCTCCTTTGGCTTGGAGTTCTAGAGGGATGGCGTCTTGAACTTGACCTTCCTCTAGGAATGTGTGAAGCCATGTTTACTGATACGAATGTCGGCTCTTCTTCCTGTAGAGACAAAGAGTAGTTCAACCGGTCGAAAGATGACCGTTTTGCCTTAGAACAGCAGTAGTTAACTACAACTTTATGACTATTACAATAATTCCCCCCAGGGGGTATAATAGACATATTAGAGGATCCCCTATCTTTGCGCTTCTGGATCAAGAAATTACGTAAATCAGGGGGATTAACAGAAGATGAAGGAGAAGGCTTATTCTGCCTTTTTATATCAGTTGGGGTATGGAGATTGGGAACCATAACTCTTTCCCTGCCATAAGAATACAACAGTTCAGCCATGTGAGTAGGATACGATCCGTCATCCGTTTGAGGAGCGTATTTTCCTGTGGAGCGGGTCTTCTTTACGCGGGTGGGCTTACCCTGGCATAATCTGGAGCTTTGCACAGGTTCGCGTAAAACAGGGGAAGTCTTCAAATGGCCTCCAGTGTTATGCGTATTTTGAAGAGCGGGCAACTTCTTCTCTTGGTGGCGTACAACTCTAGCGGTCGGGACATTTGCCACTCATTTTTCCTTGATGTGATCCAAGGGTCCATCTGCCTCCTTGTAGATGGGAGATGCATTTTTACACGCAAGGTGCGTTTGAAATTTCTGAATTGGTGCTGAGGCCTTGTCAGAAATTTTGTCTGCCACGTCACAGATGGGAGACGAAGTTTCACGCGCAGGGCGCATTTGAAATTTCTGATTTGGCACTGAGACCTTGTCAGAAATTTTGTCTGCCACGTCACGAACGGGAGACGAAGTTTTACGCACAGGGTGCGTTCTAGACTTCTGGATTGGCACTGAGGCATTGCCAGAAGCTTTGTCTGTCATGTCACAGACGGGAGACGGGTTTTTACGCACAGTGCGTATAGGTTGTGATGTCACAACCTTGTTGATCGGAGAGAGAGAGTCCTCAGGAAGGGTAGAGGATGTCCGGGACATCCATACTTTACGCAGCTTTCTGTTATCTTGGACAGAGAGGGAATGAGAGCTACCCCCTGCTCGAAGCATGTCTTCATAAGCCGATTGGTCGAATTGGACGACCAAAGTCTTCTTCACTGATCCGACGAATACAGCATCGTGTTGAGCAATGGCTTTCTCGTCAGATAAGAAAGTAGTCCCCAGCAGAGTCGCCATCTTGTGTTTGATGATAAATAAAAGAATAAAAACTAGGTTTATACAAAACCCTTTCTTTGTTTACAAACAAGAAAAAAAGAGTACAATCAATTCTATACGAGGATGTTAAGTACAAAAAAATAATTCTGGAAAAAAATTGCTATAGGAGTCTGATCTGCGGTCGATCACTTTGTCCCTTGGACCACACGATGACGAAGAAGTGCTGTAGAAGAAGAAGAAGCTTCAAAGATTACAAGAGGGATTGAATTCTCGTTGCCAAAGTTGTCAATCGGTACTCTCTATCTATGCTCTCTGCTCTTCTGATTCCGGCCCTGTCCGACCTCTTTTTTTTTGTCTCCTGCGACTAGGAGTCTCTATTTATAGAGTTCAGTCATAGTAACTATCCAGTCGGCGTAAAAGCCAAATTGTGGAGAGAGTGGCACTCTTTACGCGGCGGTTATAATAACTGCTACCCACGTCTGAATGATCTCCTGAATCCGCGTGTGACGCATGTCCCATTATGAGGTAACGCGTATAACTGCTTCTCGAAGATCACGGCATGCAAGCCACGTAGGTAACTGCCCCTCGCGTAGAGCTTGTTGGCGTAAAAGCCAAATAGCCGTCTTATTGGCGTAAAAGCCAAATAGCTGTCTTGTTACATACCTTTGCAAATATAGTCCGAGTTGGCGTATTTCGAGGAGATAGCATATGGCGTACTCCTATAGTTGAAAATAGCCTAGTTGGCGTAACATGCAAGGATGGTGATGTGAGCGTATTAGCCCTAATTTTAGCTCTCCCGGTCATTGAAAATAGAATAAAATCTCGTGCATTAAATGCAGAGATCTGCCCCCATCTCGCGCATTAACTGCAGAGATATGCCTCGAGTTCTGTACGAAGAACAGCTTTTGACGTGGCGTCTGTTTTCGTCTCATCTTGAGCGTAAAAACTCATTTTTGCCTGTGTAAAATAGGCAACGTATTCCTTGAATGCGTAAAAACGACTTGTATCAAGGATATATCACTAAACGACAACTTGGGCCTCTGTGTAGAATCATCATTACAGTCGTCCTCTCGATCGTCGTGCAGTACTCTTTGTCAGGAGTCAGGTTCACTGTTTTGTCTGACAGGTTCATTCGAGGAATACGAAGAGTTCCTCATACAACTTTACGCTGCATTAAAAGCAGACATAGTTTACGCTGGAGTGTAGCAACCTTTTGGAGCTATGTCCTACGCTGGATAGCGTTGAAGCTCTGTTATACGCTAATAGCTCTGAAGTCATGTTTTACGTCACACAGCGCTGGAGCTCTGTTTTACGCGAGCTTTATGCATGTTGGGGGTTTTACGCGTATAATTCTCCAGCGTATTTTTCATGCTTCTACACTTACTTTCTAGTCGGAACTCCGGCTGCCGCTAGAATAGCCACAGTGTCCTAAAGCCAAGCGTCTGATGCAATCGCATCCTCGGTGCCATAGAAATACGAGGGTTGGAGGTGCTTGAAGTTGCTTGTCGAGTTCTTGGTACGAGGTCCGCCTCTTTCCAAAGCCCCTTGTACTGACTGAATAAGTATGTCCTCTCGACGTCCATGAGATGCCAATAATTCCTGAAGGATACCAATACACACAATGTTGTCTCCTCATTTATCAGGTACTGGTTATACGAGAGGTACTGGCTGGATCTGAGGTTCCTTATTTCTTGTTGTTCTGGACTCGACCCCGGAATGCGGAGGCTGGACCTCAAGGGTTTGCTGGGCATCAGGATGTTGTTCTTCTACTGGAGGAACTCTAGTTGGATGATCAGAAGGACCAAGAACAATGTCCCTGAGAGGTAAAGGATACAAGGATCATCAAAGGGACGAACATGATTGATCGAGGATCAAAGAAGATGTTGAATCAAGATTTTAGGGATATAAATTCGACACTAGAGGAGATCAAGGAGTAGCATGATTGAGATATCTAAAACACATTGGTAAACCTCCCACACCTCTAAATTTTTTGACATGCATGGGCCACCACTCAAACCGTGTCATGCCCCAGAACCAGAATACTGGAGAGCGGGGGGCAGACAAAGCCAGCTACGTATACCAGAGTACTCTATACCCCGAGATACGGTCACGGCTGTCTAGACATGTGAGGGTTTTACTCTACAATCCATCAGGCAAACTTGGGTTAAGAATCCTAGGTGTCTCAATCTCAAGCAAGCAATAAGTTTACAAGATGTATGATCACCAACATATAATAGTAAGGCGTCCCAAACTATACATACCCAGATGATCATGAAGCTAGTACCAAAATAAAGCACTAGCTAGAGTACAATATTACATGATCAGCTCTAGCTATAGTCTAGAATATGCTTTATATGTAGGCCCGCAGGCTAGAATGTCAAGTTCCAAAACACAAGCTAAACAGTGCTCGGTGGCTAAATGTCTCAAAAAAAAAGTGTACAAGATCAAGTGGGTGAAGAAGAAGAAACCCACTCATGTCCTCGAGTGTTCCTCGTATTCACCATCTTGAGGCGGGAAGTACGGGAGATCATGCGGTCCTGCACCAAAATTTGGCCATACAAAACTAGTGGGATCAGACCCAAAAACAGCAAGTACCATAAGGAAGCCAAACTTATGAACTGTCACTACCCAATTCTAGAAAATAGGATTTTTTATTTTATTTTGGTAAATTGTGTATTGATCATAAATAATTATATTTATATTTAATTGTTGGTTGTATTATTTTTTTTATTGGTTATTTTAGGATTTTTGCTAGTCTGGACCCATGTCAGACCCTAGTGGACCCATGTCAGACCCAACCAACACCCTTGTCAGGCCTATTTATGGGATTAGAATAGTTATTATATTTTTTATTTAGTTAGTTGGGTTGTTTTGGTTTAGTTAGAATGTGTTTAGTGAACCCTAAACCTAAACCTTAGTTGCATGACTAAAAAGAGAGGGCATTTTAGTCATTTTGCTTTATGTAAACCCTATTTCTAGGTGTGGCCGGCCCTTTCCCAACCCTAACTCCTCTTCATGACCGAAACCCATTCTACTCATTCCATTCTTCTTCTTCTTCACTCAATTCTCTATTTTCTTCTTCTTTCTTCTTCCAACTTCAAGTTTCAAGTAAGTATTTCTCCTTTCCTTCTCTTCCTTCTTCCATTTCTTCCATTAATGTTAACCATTTACTTTTCCCTAACCTAGGTGTGTAGAGCCTAGACTTAGTGTAGAGGCTTGGTTTGGAGGCTTGGAGGCTTGAGGGTGATGATTTCAAGGGTTTTGGAGACTTTGGCCTTGGGATTCCAACTCCCAAGAGGTAAACCCTAACTTTCCTCTTAGTGATTGCTCTTATGTAGTGTAATTAGTAGTTTAGAACCTTCCTAGACCTTAAGGCTACCCGTGGGAGAAAGTTAGAACTTGTTTGGTTGTGTTTGGAGACTTTGACATTAGATTTTGTGTCAATTTTGGGTAAAATCTGAGATTGGCCCAATTTTGGGTGATATCCTAGGTTAGACGGACCTAGGTAGACGTGCTTTGGTGTCTTGAGGGTGAGTACGTGTCTCCGTTCGGACACGTGAGGTCGTGTCGCGGAGATTTGGACGTTTTGGGCGATTTAGGGGTTTTTCATCGTCGTAGGTTCTACTTGCGTGCGCATTTTTGCCACGGACCTAGAATCGGCGAGTTAGCATTTTTTTCTAGGTTCTAGACATCGATTAGAACTCGTGGATAAATTTTGGGCCAATTTCGAGTAGGTTTGGTGTGTGTTTCATGAGGTTTCGTGAACCGCACTCCACGTGTTCGTCGAAATGACCAAATGGCCATTTCGACTTGGTTTCTAGGTTTCGGGCTTGTGCGCGCGTTGGTTTAGCTTTGGAGAGTGTGTGCTAGAGTTTTTGAGTTATATTTTATATATTTATATATATTTATAGGTGTTTGGGTGGTTGTGCATGTGTTGGTGGGGTGTTGTGTGTGGTTGTGTGTGTTGTGTTTAAGTGTGTGTTTATATATGTATATATATGAGTCTATATATATATATATATATATATATATATATATGAGTATGTGTATATATATATATATATATATATGTAGAGTGTGATTATATATATATATATACATATGTGTGATTATATATATATGTGTGTGTGTACCTATATATATAGGTGTATAAGTGTGTGTGTGTGTGTGTGTGTGTGTGTGTGTGTGTGTGTGTGTGTGTGTGTTTATATATATATATATATATATATAAGTGAGTGTGTGTGTGTGTGTGCTTGTGTGTCTGTGTGTGTGTGGTGTGTCGAGGGGCAGCTAAATAGCAGCAGCTAGCTGCAGCATGGGAAGAATGGAGGCAGCAGCAGCTAGCAAGGGGGAGAGCAAGAGCAGCTTTGGCAGAAGGGGGGCAGCACAGCGCAGCAAGAGCAGGACAGCGCAATAACAACATGCTACAGCAGCAGCAGCTGCTGCAGTAGCAGCGCAACAGCAACATGTAGCCGCAGCAGCAGCATTGCAATATCTACAGCAGCAGCTAGCAGCGCATTTGCAGTAGCACTAGGAGCAGCATCAGCGAGGCTAGTAGCAGCAGGTAGTGAGAGAGGGATAGAGAGCTATATATATATATATATATATATATATATATATATATATATATATATATATATATATATATATATATATATCTCCCCATCTACCTCTATCTATATCTATATCTAGATAGATAGATAGATAGATATAGATATAGATAGAGGTAGATGGGGATATATATATATATATATATATATATATATATATATATATATATATATATATATATATATATATATATATATATATTAGCCTAGATATATAGTTAGGAATATATATTTATGCATAGATAGTTAGCTAGATGGTTAGTGTTAGAGAGGGGATAGTGGTTATCTCAATAACTTAAGATATCAAGGTATCTCAATACCTTGAGATACCCAAGGTATTGAGTATCAGGGTAAGATTTTTGAGCGATTGCCTAGGTTTGGTATTAGAGTTGCTTTTATATGTATTGATGTATATATTTACGCGTGTTAGCATAGGTGTTAGTGGGTATAGGCGGGGTGTGTAGCTTAGGTCGAGGTATCGGATACCGAGGGTATCACAGTATCTCAATGAGGCGAGTTTGAGGGTTTACTAGCTTAATGAGCTAGTTTTGACCTAGAATTTTAGGGGCACCCTAGTTTGACCTAGCGTTGACCATAATTGCCCCCGTTGACCATAAAAGTCAATGTTTGACCTAATTTTGACCCAGAGTTAACTTTTTGGACCCCGGGTTGACTTTTTGACCCAAAATTTACCGGTTTGACCCGTTCGACCTAGAATAACCCTAGAAGCTTATTTTTAGTTATTTTATATCAGTTTAACTCCATAGAATCCCGTTTAACCTTGCTTTTCGCAATAGGTCCTTGCGACGCCAGTCCGGATCTCGATCCTTACCAGTTGCTCAGGACGTCAGGCGAGTACCTACCTCTGATCGTTTCCATTTCATGATAGCGTATATATCACATATTCTAGAACTGTAATACTTGATTCTGACACATTATTTCATGAGCTGGTACTAGTTGGATCCCGTCATGAGTGTTATCCCCCTTACCGTGTTCAACGGGTACTCTATCACGTGTATTTCATCATGTGCTTCGGTATGTGCTATCATATGCTTTGTGTGCTCTCACCTTCATGTGCGCGAGTTATTTATCATGTACGTAACATGTCATGGTTGGATCCAAGAGTATTAGTGGGGGAGGGGAGTAGGAGTTGGTTATATGATCAAAGCCAAACAGTATTCATGTGTATGTCGATTATGCAACTCACGCATAACGGAGTTATCATAGATTATTCATGTGCAACCTAAGCCGATCACATAACGAACTTGTGCTCAAGGCACTTAGCTAGTATTCCTATTTTCTCACATGCAGTTACTTCTCTACTACTTGTATTGTTTCCCAGTTTTACATTGCAGTTACTTTATCTGTTCCACCATGTATTTACTTTCATGTGCATCTTGTATACTTTTCTATTGCTAGTCATATATACCTTACCATGTATTTGGAGTTGCTTTCAGAGTTATGTACTTTGCTCTAGTCCTGGCTGGGCATATTTTTTCCAGAGGATCCTGAGGATTTTTGCCGACCTTCTACGGGCCAGGTGTCGAGGAGTGTTGTGACCCAGAGATTGAGGAGGAGCCAGTCGAGGAGACGCCGCTAGCACCCTATTTTAGCTAGGTGGATTTTCCTGGGTTGTTCCCAGCTAGTGTTTTAGATGACTGTATTATTGCTATTTATTATTTTGTTGCTTCTGTGAGATGTTGTAGACTTATAAACTTGGTCTATATTTTGGATATTGTACTTGCTCTTTGGTTCTTTGTTTCCTTGTTGATATCTTTCATGCTTTTACTCTTCCCCTAGTTATTGTGATTGAGTTTATATATATTGCATGGTTGCCCTCTTTTTGGAGAGGTTATATTGACAAGTTTTGTGAGATATAGATATTGTGACCTAGAATGGACCTAGACAGCATTCTACCGCCGATTCTGCGGCGTAGCCTGGACGTACCCATGACTCATGCCCGATTTTTGGGTGCGGGTCGTGACACGAACTAAAACCAGCATACGGACAAATCAGTAAGAAATAGCATAAGGAACACTTAAATAAGTGCAACGGGTAAGATAATAGTTAAACAATTCATGAGTAATTAAACAAGGATATCTGGAATCAGTACTCCGGTTACCATTTTCGGATCAGCTGTTAATAAAATCAGGACAGGATTAGACTGAAAATTAAGCGATTACGGCCAATCATGCCCTACGACTTGTTATTATTAGCTAACTAGGGTTATCACAGTCCTAGTTACTAACACATGCAGTTTAAGATTTCTTACAACCACATTTCCTACAGACTATCCGGGTTATCCAAACGAACAGGTACATAGCATAGATTTATCAGATATAATCATTTATTATCTTTTCTGGTAGTACAACACTCATCAGTGTGCTGGAAGTGTGCCCCTCACGACGGAGAGCTTCAAATCCATCATGTATCTCTGGGATACCGGGATTGCATATAGCTAGAAAATCTCTCTAGATGCTTTCTATATTATTATTCTAGTTATTAGCCTGGACAATTATCAAGGATTCCCGACCGTGGTGCTCAGAAATCTGCCTTAAACATGATGCAAGACATGACAGTAACTTAACGAGTACACTCAAAATCAACCACGGGGATACATGTCATGCAATACATGTACTAGTAATAGCCTTGATCAGGACAGTTACAGGAATTTTCAAGTCGGGAGTGCGCTATGTCGAGCCACAATCAAGATTATCGAGATCAGGAGTATCAGGGTTACCAGTACAGTATCAAAATTATCAGTACAATATCAGGGTTATCAGTACATGATCAAGATTATCGGTACAAAATCAGGATTATCAGTACATGATCATGATTCATGAGTTCATTTATATTGTAGAATCACTAGATAATGTCAGAAAATCAAGATCGATATTAAGAATGTCATGCTCAGGCAATACTCATGATTAACTAAAATAACGAGATAAAAAAGAACCAGGAAATCATCAAGAGTTAAGCATATTAAAGAGAATACTGGTATACATGCGCATAAATCAGGCAAAATAATAACATCCGTACATAATGGGTCAAAACTACTATTGCTGCACAAATGGCCAAAACGGGTATTGGCGCACAAATGGCCAAAAATATTTTTGGTGCACAAATCACTAATTCTGGCAATTCTGGCACACTTTGATACAAAACTGCTATGAGCAAAGATGTCGCATAATAATACTAAAGCGCACTTCTAGGATCTTGACACACAATGATAGAAGTGCGCGAGCCAGGAGTTTGGTGCATAAATCTATTATTGGCGCACAAATAAAAGTACCTAAGCTACGACTTTGGCGCACTTTCATCAAGTATGACAGTAGTGAGGTTTAGCTCACAAACAAGCGCATGAAGGCCTACTAAAAGACAAAACATAAGTTCCAAGACCTGACACAACAGTCAAGATGACCCTGCAATCGAGAATACAATTATCGAGAATAGTCAAAAGTCTTTGCTTAGTCATTAAGTAATTACGAAGGGCTATAAAATGTGTCTTAAACTTTCTTCAGCTTCAATTCTGCTGTGACCACCAAAATGATCTCTGGAAAATACCACATAGTGCGCCACACAACAAATTGCGCCATTCTCCAGAAGCGACAAAGTGCGCCGATAAGAAAAGTTTTACCAAAGTGCACAAACTCTGCAATATTTACAAAGTGCGCCAACTCGGCTATTCAAGCAGTGGCGTACATTCTTGATGACTTCAGACCCATTCAAAAGTGTGCTAAGTATGATTGGCGTACTTTTGAAGGAATTGCCTTAGTACAAAACATACGTAGGAGTAGAGAAGTGTGTCCCGAATACTTAACATATCTTGGCGCACTTTCTAAGAAAATTATAAAACACACACAAGTGCTGTCACTAAAACTTCGCTTATGCGACAAGGGTTCCTTGCCTACTTTTTGCATGCATTCTCATGCCAACTTTGTATTCTCCGACTTGCTATTCTCGGGCTCTAAGAGCAATCCAATCTAAGGAAAACAAAATCACCAATGAGACAAGTTCTAAGTGTTACCCAAAAATAAAATCGATCAAATGATAAAAATAAGTTATACTAAGAATCAAAGTAAGATCCAACATTGTTCCTTCGGTTGGCAAGATATACCTGCCTACGGTCTAGTTCTAGCCTAATACCAACACTACCAAGGTCACCCACGGCCAAGACCAAGCTCGGTTGCTGCTCTCTACTGGGGAAGAAATAAAGAAGGAAAGAGAAATGAAAGAAAAGAAAAGTAAAGAAAAGATAATGGGATTGCTTATATAGCCAAGGGATTGATTGTAGGCCATTAGATCAAAATCCTTGCCTATCACCCGGGTTCATCACAGTCACCCATCAAGAAAACCAAGGGACCAACGATCCAAATCATGCAACTAAGAAAAACTTGCAAAATAACCTAAACAATAGATGAATGACATAAAGTAAGATGTAAGCCATTAAACAATAAGCATGATATACATGTATAATACGCATATATCGGGTATGTATACTAGAACAATGAGACGAGTCTCACATGCTTGCATACTTAACAAGTTGATGTATGGACGAATTTATGACATATTTATATTTTATGAAGTCTAACAATTGATACATGGACACACTTATGGCACATTTATATATTATGATGATATTATTGTTTACAGGAAAATATGGTAGTCTTGGACAAGATTCACTGTGTCAAGTGACACATTTATGCTCTATATATCTGTTATGAATTGTAAACTAATCCTAATACAAGAATAGAAAGACTACTTAATAATTTTATTCGTTCTCACATTATTACCATGTTGGTTTAGGTGAGTCGACTAGAGACTGATCACCAGTGAATTCTCTAATGTGATGACTTCTTCTCCCATAAGTGTGGGAAGCCACTTGGACGTGTTAAAGCATTGGAGCTTGTTTGCCAACTTGAAGCTATTTGGCTGAAGATGTTATCTTCTTCTTTTTTTTATCTAAAAGACACAATGTATGGAAGAATCTTGATTGTATTAGTTTCTCGAGTTGTAAATCTTGTGGCATCGTTCATGTAATAAGATACAATATTTGAAATCAAGTTATTCTTTTGGTCTAGAGCCGTTTTAGTTTTGCTACAAATTATTAATAAAGAGAATTATTTTATATATATATTTTCTCTATCAACTTTTCTGCTTATTTCTGCTGTAATAACTTTGTTTATAAGATATTTTATCGATCTTGTTTGTTATCATCTAGTACAAGTATAATTTAGACTTGTATGACATCATGTCCAATGATGACTTTTTGTTTTACGGAACCGAGGCGTGACACTGGTTGGGTTGAGCAGAAATCCAGAAAAACTAATTAGGTTATATATGTCACTAGTCAATTGGAAAATGAGGTATCATTCAAGTTTTCAACTCTTGCGATACCATGCCACGAATATCGAGAAAAACTTACATACAAACCTTAGTCTAGAAATTATATATCTAGGAATTCAAATCAAAACTAAGTTATATAATCCAAATCTAGGGGAAAAAAATAACCAAGATACAACAAGAAATAGAATATTGAGAAATACACGAATTATAGGAAAAAATTAAATACTAAAAATTCAAAAATATGAAATCTAAAAATGGGTGTCAAAACTTCATTATCATACTGAGCGGTTCATGGATCAAGGTGAGACAAGGTGGTCTCATACCACGTTAATTTGGATTCTTCTTTAGGAAGTTGACATTCTTATTTGCCTCTAATGACGAAAATAAAGTTTTATCAAAGTGACAATATGTAAATCTGGTGGTAAAGAGATCGAATGTCAAGGACTATAAATAGCAATAATTGATGGTGAATCATAACCGATATAGATTTGCATTTTTCTTTGAGGTCCATTTTTGATACGTTATGGTACAATTGGCACATAAGATGCACCTCCAAAAATGCGTGAATACAAAACTTCATATTTGTATCTAGTAACAAACTTAATATCGAATAGTATTGGGTGGCAATGGACCTCATGAGGACAAACATTTTTGCATACAATATTGCATAGTCCCATACGGAGGAAAATTTAGTATGTGTTACCAAAGTCCTTGCGATCGACTAGAACGCTTAATGAAAGTTTTTGCGAGATTGTTTTGAACATAAGGGATTGAATATTCAACTTTAATCCCTATCAATATATAATAATCATGAAACTTATTTGATATAAAATCTTTGAAATTATCAAATCTTCTGGATTTTTTATGATAATTTGGGCGACGAGACCGTAGTTTAATTAGGTGAGTCGTGAATTTCAGCTTTTCGAGTGGACATTAGTATATATGTGACCAACGGGTCGATTCATAAACCAACACTATTAGATCTTTAAATAGTCCACATGTTGGTTGGATAGGTCTAGAAATCTTCTCCTAGATGCATTATAGAAAAATAAATAAAGGAATATGCTTAGCAAAATGTACTCGAATATGCGAGATCCTTGGTATGGGTAAGATTATGCCTATGTGTAGAACTGAGGATACATCACATCAAGTCTCGACATGTGAGACTTGTCTCACTGTATCAGTATTTATATATAAATACAGATTTATGTATATATTATATATCTCGATTTTCGTAATTTTGGTATCTTGATCGAGGGTTATATATTTTTGTGAGCTGATTCCTTGATCATTGATATCTTACCATGATGTTATTTCTGGATTTGAGTATTAATAGTTCTACTGGTATAGACATTTTCCTGGTTTCTTGTGTATCGAGTATCGTGCGATACTCCTATTTTCGAGGAAACAACTAATGACCGATGCAACATAATATCTTTGTGTTTGTGACAACTGTATTGATCACCAGACTGTCAGAGACACGTATAATACCTATTGGAATTTCTATAGACCCATGCTAGAATAAATTCCTGAAATTTCTTGAAATGGAGATTGACAGTCAAAACGGTATACCACCGGTATACTGCAGTGTACCGTCGATGTACCGTCGATTGGAGATGACTCAGCCTTTGGCTAGACCGACCCATTCTTTAACCATTGAATTCTTGGTTTTATTTCAAGGACCATGATTGTTTGGAGGGGGCCTTGGATCCATGACTTGGAAGATTCAAGGGCCATGTATCCTCCCCAATCCCCTTTATAATCTCTTTTCTTTTCTCTCTCCTATATTTTTTTCTCTTTCTTCTCTTTCTCTTCATTTACATACTTCTTACTTAATATTGGGCTTGGATTAAAGGTTGGTCTAAGAGTGTGGTTTCTGAACCCCTCTTGGAGACAGAGTGGAAGATAGGCTTGGAGCTTGACCTAGCAAGTACATCTTGCCATTACTTGTACCAAAGTTGGCTTTTCTTGTATTGTACACATTTCTTGGATATTATTGCATGAAATTGTTTTCTATATGTATCTAGTAAACTTTACTTCTTGGATTTGTTATTTTATATCAATTTTGGTCATGGTTATGGTCTAATGTTATTTCTAGAGCATACCATAAGATACAATATTTAGATCTTGGTATTAATGGTTATACGCATATTTTTCTTTTAGAACATAGTATTACAAGATATATGGGACTATTCTTTAGTATTGTATTGAGTTGATTTTGAGCTTGGGAGAATCATGACAAGTTTTTTGCTTCGAAAACCTGATTTTGGCCCCTTTACTATGTTGGTTTAGTACCAATTGTACGTCGCGGTATACCGCCTATATACAACTCGATACCATATTAGTATGGTTCAGAATTGTTGTCTTGAGCTGGTATACCATGAAATATAGTCGGTATACCATGAAATATAGTCGGTATACCATTCTTGACCCCAATTTTGTATTTGCCTGATTTTCCAATTTTGATTCACTTCATGCATGATTGCCTCTTACCCTATCATAATTTTTTGTGATTATTGATCGTATTGTATTAACTAAATGTGGCGTTATCCATTCTTGTCACGATGAGATCCATATTGTACAATTGTCTATCTGTCACGTGCTGTAGAACCAGGTCATGTTACTGTACTGTCATCAAGATTGTAAAAAGTACTAGACGTTAGGCTGGAGGGCATCAACCGCCTAACGCCTAGCCTATCTAGGCGGCTGCCTAAATCTAAGCATCGGCAGTAATAAAAAATATGGTGTTAGTGTGCAGTCTATAGTATAACAGTTTAATATGTAGTGTAGTCTAAAGTGTAACAAAGCCTAGTGTGCAGTCTAGTGTGTAGTACTAGTGTGCAGTCTATAGTGTAACACATGAATAAAATTTTCTTTGACCCATTTCATGTCAATTCACTTTTCTGAGGCCCCACCAGCCTATAGAAATATCACAAGTAAACTTTACACTAGTACTACTATGTTCCTTGTGTAGTGTCCTAGCTACTCTCTTGTGCAGTATGCCTACTCTCAGAGATCACATGCCTGCCCCTCCTCTAATCAATTCACCTTTCCTATTCTCTACCTAGGCGGTTGCCTAAGAAGAAGAAGAAAAAAATAAACCTCCAACGGCTGCTCCAAACTGCTCCATGTTTCCTTCTCCCTCTTACTGCTCGGGGTCTGGTTTCGGGGCAGACTTCTAGGTGGCCGCCTAGCAACTTAGGTTTGCCTAATCAGCTGACTAATCCCAATTTTCTTCCTGACCGTCCAGATGGTCAATTCTAGCCCATTTTTAGGCAGCCCATGGGTGCCCAACGTCTAGGCATCGATTTTAACCGAATTTTATAACACTGACTGTCATGTACTATACTATATGATATTGCACTATCTAGTACATGACTGTACAGTCATGTCCCGACCAGCACTATATTGATCCTATATGGATTCGTGTATTGTTCCTGTAGTGCCTCGTTATAGCGCACTCCTGATTCCTGTCTTGATTTCCTGTTGTGGCTCGTAGTAGCACACTCATATTTCCTGATTGTAGTAGTTGGTTGATTTCTTGTCTTGTGTCATGATTATGATTGTTTAAACCCTGTCTTGTCTTGCATTAGGGGAAACCTCATGTCTAGGATAGATTATCGGGTGACTATGGCTGGGAAATTCAATTGAACCGTTTAGGACAATGACTAGATTGATAACATTAATGCATTAGGAGGGGAGGTTTCTAGGTTGCATGTAGTCTTGTTATCTCGACACCTTATATGGATTTGGATCTCTCTGACGTGAGGGACACACTTCTAACACACCATCGAATGTTACATTCCTGTATTAATTACTGATTTCTAACTCCTAATTGGCCTGGATAGCTTGGATAGACTACAGCGTGCATGACCATGCAAACCAAAAATTATATGTGCTAGTAATTATGATTGTGATAACCCTAGTTAGTTAATGATATCAAGTCGTGATTCATGATTGGACGTTATTGATTGATTGTTTACTGTCTAGTCTTGTTCTTGTCCAGTTCCAGTTTTTTTCTCATGATTATTACTGTTTATTGTCATGATCATTTGTACCAGTTTATTTTTCATATTGCATGTTTTACCATTTAATTTTATGATCTTTTTGTGTCTGCTTACTTACATGTTCCTGTTATAAAGTTTACTTTACATGTTTCCAGTTGCACCAATTTTCTTTTTACTGTTATTGTTCACTGCTTTCCATATTGTTATACTTGCATGCTGATTTTAGTTCACAAATTTATCTTCCTTTGTGGTACTTGCTATTTGGGATTTTGACCCCACTGGTTTTGCATAACCATATCTCGTAGCAGAACCTGGGGATCTTTTGTACCTTCCGCTTGATGGTGACCACCCGGAGGACCACAAACCAAGCAACTGAGTGGGTTTTATTTATTTTCACCCACTGATCATCTTGTATATTCTTTTGTGTCATTTAGCCACGAAAATAGTGTTTAGCTTGTATTTTAGACAATATTCTGTCCAAGGCATTCATGATATGTATATTCTAGACTGTAACTAGAACTGGTCATATATTATTATATACTCTTGTTAGTATCTCATTTTGTATTACTAGACATGATCATCTACATATTCATAGTTTGTGATACTTTACTATTTTATATGCATGATGATCATATTTCTTGTTCTCATATTTCTTGTTCTTTACTTATTTGCTAGTGATTGAGATACGTATGATTGCTTGACCTAGTATTGATTGCTGGTTTGTAGATTAATCCCCTATATCTTTACAGCCGTGGTTGTATCTCAGGAACCAGAGTACTATGATATACATAGCTGGCCTAGCTCCGTCCCAACTCTCTAGTATTTTGGTTATGGGGCATGACACGACCCGACTAACTGAGATAGTCATGTCAGAGCATAAACTTGTTCATCTTCTCCAATATACGCTTCTTGTCATATGTATTAGAACTTAACTTCTTCTTTTTATTAATGATTTGATCAACTTGATAATTATTTTCCAGGATGTCCTTAAAACTCAACATCGTTTTTTCGGATCGAGGAGAATATAATGCCTCTTTAATGGTAAATTCAATACCTTTGGACAACATGAAATGGGCTATGATGTGCACCTCGATCAGGTGGATGGCCTTCGATAACTAATTTTTTTCAAGGAGAATAGTGTACGTAGTAACATTATCGACCATACATCTAAATTTTTACTTGTTATACCTAAGAATAAATTGATTGTTGATCACATGTATGAAATATAATTCAATTAATCATCTGAAAAACAAATTATCATAAAAATATCCAAACTAGAAGAAAATAAATTAATCCAGTAATAAATTTTAAGAAAATTCTAGCATGTTAGGGCCTCCTATGTCTACCTTCCATCGATTGGTGGAAGTCAACTATTTCAAAAGTAATATCCAATGGTATTCATTTACAACATTTGCATGCGCACAAGTACGAGATCAATGATTTGTTCCAAATATTCTACATATACTTCATGCAAGGGGATTGTTCTGTTTCAACACAAGATGTTAGTGCTTTGGATACATAAAATATCCACAAGCAACTATATGAGAACTACGGGTTCTGTGACATAAGCATGTGAAACTTCTGGTTCTTAACATGCAATATTTTAAATTAGGAAACTATAGGTTTCAGGCATATAAACTTCAGGTTCTATTATGAATTTCAGGTTCTATTTGTATGTGTTATGCATATCTACGACAAGGCTTTGCATATGCCAATTAGTAACTTCACTTCAAATAAATGTGCACTCATGCTCTCTCTATGGTGTCAACTACACAACAAGTTATGGGACTAGTTGCACTCACAATGTAAGTTCGATGAGATTAATGTTATTAAAATTACTACGAGCCTTAAACTATTGGCATTATTACAAGTCTTAATGTTGTTGGCATTACAACTAGTCTTAATGCTACTAGCATTATGACGAGGTTGTGTCTTAAGTAGAGTAGGATCTTTGCTTCAGGAAAAGTTGTGGCTTCCACCAATTTATAGATTTTATTATGGCAAAGCTAATGAATCAGCAGGGCTAATGCTTCTGGCATTATAAATGATCTATTGTTATTGGCATTTTTTGCGAGGCTAATGCTTTAACCAAAATAATTTACGTTCGTTTTAGGTGATAATAGGATGTGGCAAAGTTATGCCATGTGGTGAGACTTATGGCTTAGCAAAATTATTGCTTTGTCCAAACGATGTTGGGAGGGGGTGGATGCTCGACCAAATTTTGCTTTGGCAAAGTTATCGCTGCGACAGTGCTAGCGCTATGGCGATGTTACTACATATACCATTCTGTTAACTTTTTTTTCTAGCAAAATGTGTCGTTGCAACGATGCTAAGGATACAGCAAGGCTAATGCCTTAGCCATTTTATTGGTATATTACGAAATTTAAGTTCTAGTGAACTTCAAGTTCAATATAAACTTTGGATTCATTTAGGAAGAATTAGCCTTCCCACGCCCAAAATGCAAAGTTAGAAATTCGAATTTCTGATGATATGGCATGGGTAGGCCTCAACCATGTTTTTGTTTATGGCAAAATGCTAAGTCACTGCAAGACTGTCAGGGCGGGCTATTACTTCGCCAATTTTTTTTGGAAAAATCTTGACAATAAAGATAAATTTTGACCCTCCATGATATCTTCGTCTTTTAATAGGGGTCAATGTGGCATCGTCCCCTTACGGGGGTTTCACTGCTTGGTCGATGGGCGAGGTTTGAGAGGGCAACGCCTCTCCTTGGGATTTGGAGACTTAGCCTCCGAAACCTAATCATTTTTTCGGATTTGGTTTGTTTCAGGAAACTGCTAACTGTGGAGCTAGGCTACGTGATGTTATGCCTCAACGTCGAGTTTGCTTTGAGAAAATTAGTGTCGATAGTGCTAGGCACCATATGGCTAGATTCTTTAGGGTAAGCTCTACGTGACTAAGTTCCGCGAGGTTGCTCTTCATATAGCTAAGTTCTACGGGACTGCTACATTCTGCAGAGCTGTGTTTCGCGGTGCAACTCCATTCTGGAAAGCTTTTCCATTATGCGGAGCTAATGACTTTACCCAATTATGATTATCGTTTAAGGCGATATTGTGCCCCTTGTTAGCCTTGTCTACAACAAGGTTGGTCGGAAGTCAATATTGTCAGGGATGATGCTATGGTTGGCCTCCAACCAGTTTTGATTACATCGTAGATGCTGATTTTGAGAGTCATTGCTAGCTAGTTGATCAAAAAATAATATATTGAAAGCCATTGTTGGCTGATAGATTGGAATATCTTAAATGCAATCCATTTTTGGATGATAGATCAAAACATCTTAAATGAAAGTAATTTCTGACTGATAAATTAGAAGACCATAAATGAAAATAATTTCTGGCTGATAAATGATATAATCTTTTTTAGAGGGAAAAAAAAATATATTCATTTGTTAAGAAGAATAAAACAGAAAAGTTTATATCATATATTTTTAAAATTATACTTACTCGTATCTTTCGAGAATAATAGCATGATCACGAGCTTTCGCGTGATAAAGCTACGTAGTAATAACGTGTTGTAGTCTAATATACCATACTAAAAGATAGAAAGATATTAAAATGAATTATCGGGTGACAAAACTCTTCAAATATTTTCCATAAATTTTTATATATTGTAGCATGATGGCTTAATAATAGTATATTCACAATATTACAAAAATTTCTCTATATTATTTTTACAACTGACGCAACATATAGTAATATAATATTATATACTTAGGTCTCGTTTGGTTCGTGTAAAGTAAAATAAAGGTAAGGAAAGAAAACCAATTTTTTTGTTTTTTTTTTGGGAGATTGTAAATTTTATTTTTAGCCGCTAGAAAATAAAAAAAAAATTGGAATTCATTGAATGAAAAAGTGAATCCTTTTAGTCGGTGGAAAACCATTTTCTTTTTTCTATCATATTAATTTAATTCTTCTTTATTTGACATCCAAACATATTAATACAACCAAATTGTTTAGAAAAAACAAAAAACAAAAAAACAGAAGTCTTGGATAAAATCCCCCGCGGAACACCACACACGAAAAAGCACTTTTATACTCGTTTTCCCCTCTCTCCCCCCCCACCACCAACCCAAAGGAAAAGAAAAGAAAAATGCCGGGGGAGTCTGGTGCTCCGCCGGTACCGTCACCGCCTCCCCCGATCCTCCTCCTCCCCCACGACGCCCTCCTGAAGATCCTCTCCCTCCTCCCCCTCCGCCAGCTCGTCCTTTGCCGCCTCGTCTGCCGCCCCTTCCGAGACTCCCTCTCCTCGCCCCCGCCCACCCCACCCCTCCCCCTCCTCTCCTTCCGCTATTCTCACCCCCACTTCCTCCTCTCCTACGACCACGCCTCCTCCTCCCACCTCCGCTTCCCCCTCCACTTCCTCCCCTTCCCCTCCGCTTCCCCCGTCACTTCCTGCAACTCCCTCGTCTACCTCTGGGCTTCCTCCTCCGATGATGCCCTCACCCTCACCCCCACTCCCGATCCCCACCCCAAGCCCTCCAAATCCCTAGTCGTAGCTAACCCCGTCACCCGCGACTTCAAGATCCTCCCCCGCCTCGGCTCCGCCTGGTCCCGCCACGGCACCGTCCTCGCCGGACCCGGCGGAGCCGTCGTAGTCCTCGTCGAGCTCGCCGCGCTCTACTTCTCCCCCCAAAAGAACACCCACTGGCGCAAGTTCTCCCTCAACCTCCCGTCGAAGCCGCGGAGCCCGGTTCTGATCGGCGACGGGTCGATCTACACCCTCTGCGACGTTGGCGCGCCGTGGCGGAGCCAGTGGAAGATGTTCAGGGTCCGGGCCGAGGAGCTGGGGAGCGGGTGGGCGCTGGTGGAGCGGGACGGGTGGGGGGACGTCTTTGACGCGCTGAAGCGGCCGCGGCTGGTGAGGGGCGGAGGGGACGGGGAGGTGCTGATGGTTGGGGGGCTGAGGTCGGGGTTCGCGGTGGATTCCCCGTGCTCGACGGTGATGATACTGAGGCTGGACTTGGGGAGGATGGAGTGGGAGGAGGCCGGGAAGATGCCGATGGAGATGTACAAGTGTTTCGCCGCTGCCGCCCCCGGCGGCAGCGGGGGAGGAGGAGGAGGAGGGGGTAATAATAAGGTGAAGGTGTTTGGAGGGGAAGGGAGGGTTTGGTTCTCGGGGAGGAGGGTCAGCGGGAGGATGGCGATGTGGGAGGAGGAGGAGGGTGGGGGGAGCTGGAGGTGGGTGGAGGGAATTCCGGGTTACGGGGACGGGGTCTACCGCGGGTTCGTGTATAATGCGGGCTTCACCGAAATTCCATGAGGAGGTAAAAGTTGTTGAATATGTTTCTTGAATTGCGGTGAAGTTTATAGGAAATGTTTGTTTTGCAGTCTGTTAGAATTGTCATGTAAAGTGAGAATTAATTTGTTTCATCTTACAATGTAAGGGTTATGTGATTCTAGTTTGTCTTTTAACAACGATCTTTGATGATTCAATTTGTTTGTTGTAAACACGATTGAATTTCCATGTAGGTAATAGTGCTCTCTATGATCATTTTACCTTCCTGATATGATAGATTCCTAAGACCTAAGTAGCTCAGCAGAACAAGTTTTTACACATTTATTACCATAGAACGACCAATGTTGAAGGAGTATTAGGTTGTATGTATAAGTACCAAAGGACTCGGACTCTTGAGAGGGGAGATAAGCTCCCAAATATCAGTATATAGTAAAAGTCCAAGACATATAAGCTATAGTGTGATAACTCTGAGCATCCCCATCATAACATTGAAGATTTTACGGGAGGAACGCTAGAGATTGTATTGGCATACGGAAGTCTATAGTGGTTTTGTAAGGTAAGTATTATGTTAAGAGTAACATCTCCGTAACTATCGGCTTTGGAGTTCTACAAGGAATTGTGATGCAGAATAGTGTTGAATTTCTCGAATTGAGATTCCCCAATTTACAATTCCAATTTCTTTTGTTTGGTTGGAGGTAACTGACATTAATTTGGTGACCAAATTAATGTGGGCTCCATCAGAATTTCTTTATGATCACCAAAAAAGTTAATAAAATTGTTTTCATACATTTTGAATTGGGATCCCTAGTTTTATATATAGGACTGTCACACCCAGATCCACAGGCCAGCCAGGACATGATCCACGGATGGGCCTCATGTGCATTATCAATTGGCAAATTGCAAAGTGGAATAGATTCTTAGTGGGAATGGAAATTCTCACTTTCTTGGCAACCAAATGAGAAAACTTGGGGTGTATAATTGAGATTCCATGAATACAAAGTACACACATAGCCTTATGATAATCTTTTACAGGTTAAAGTTTCTCTTGTATTACAGTCATAAACTACCTTACTCAAAGCCAGCAACCCCTCCCTTTGCCCTTCTGATCTGTCATCTGACTCACTCTTCCTGTCCTAGCAACTTATACATCTTCCACTAATATAATGCGGCTTAGAACCGGCTCCAAATTGAGCCGTCTACGCCGTATGTATATCATCAACCAATTAATTTAAAAAATATAACCACAACTTTTGTTTTCTTTTTCCACGTAGTTGAGAAAAATATTAAAAAAACTAAAATATATAACAAATGATAAAATATATTTAAATTTTAAATTATATTTAAACTAACTATATGGTATTATCCAATTAAAACATATAGAAAATTCAAAAAAATATATTTATAACAAATTATAGTTAAAATATATTCAAACCATATTTTAAATAGTTTAGTATAATTAAAATTTAATTTATTTTTTTAATAATAATATAGTTTTTTTATACGTGCAACGCACGTGAACGTTACTAGTCCTTATATATTGCCATGAGTACCCATTCACTTTGTCAATTCCTGTAAAGTGAGTTGCCTTTTGACGAGATCTAGGTAGCCCTGCTCGAAAGGACAGGGATGAGAAGTTGACAGTATGAGTAAGGACATACTTTAGTGTCAAGGTTGATGGTTCAGATGCTCAAGTATTATTTAGCAGGAGCTCTACTGTTGGATTGACAAAGTATGCCGACATCTTACTTGGACCTTACATCAAATTGAGACTTGAGAGCTTACATCCCTTCTCCAAGGCCAGTCCTCTGCTCGTTTTGTACACGACTTTTCCATTCTCCAAGGTCAGTCTTCCTTTGATAAAAACTTGTAGAGGTTATGTCAAACCAGTTAACTTTAGAATATCTTGAAATTAGGAAGGCAAATAATCATACGCTGAAACTATTGTTTACATTAAAACCCATCTGTGTCTATTACAAGCACATCAGATGATCAAGTATTCTCTCTTACAAAGATGGATTGCAAAAATACTACAGTTTTCACAATATCATCACATTGTTAAGCAAATATAAAATGCAAACTACAATCACATACCATTTTACACTTAAAACTAACTAACACATCATTCGTTGTTGTTGTTGAAATTTAAACTACTGGTAATATTCTCTCATGGAATCTTTGATTAGGTTAGAAAGCTATATAGTATCATTTATGCCTTCAAATAAAAAAACTAAGGTTAGATGCTTGTCTAGTGTGCCCTCTGTCTTTATGACTTTATGAGTCCATCGTTTGTTCAGAAGTACAGTCTGGTTTTATCATATGGATTCAAATCAGCCTGCCTGAACTCAATGCAATGATTCCTTTTGTTGGGTCCAGTATAGATACAGGTATTATTTTTTTTTAGAAAATGACATTAACTCCTTAGTGTGAAGGAAGCTACTATTGGGAGAATTGGTGTACATAATAAACTATCCTTAAGAGAAAATTGTCTATGACAAAAACTAGCAAGAGGATAGGAACTTTATTGTACCATTTCCTTTATCTATTTCTTATCTTAAAACTTCCACTCTTTGTTGTTTGCCCAATAAGGCTTATGTTGATAAAATTGACTCAACAAGTCTAAAAATTGAAGAGAAAAAACATGTTTGTTTCTTGCATAATTAGTTTGTCTAATCCAAATCACTGTTACATTAGTTCTTCAATTATTATCAGTTGGGGAGCATGACTCACTGCTTAGAAGTATTCGAATAATTGACTACTTCTGTATCTTGCTTATGCCATTGACATTGTTGTGAACTTTAACATTGTTACTCCATATAAATACTATGCAAGGGTCAAAATATGGAGATTGAATATCCCTACATCTGGTTAGACAAGGACATTCTTTTCAGTGGGATATAAAAAATCTCTGCCCAAGTTGTATAATAGTTGGAGGTTGCAATATAACAATCCCAGCCCTATCGGGTTCTAAAAGCTCAGTTCTATGAAAATCGGGCAAGGTTGGGTTTGGGCAAGTCTGCGGGCATCCCTTCATCCGTTAGTTAGAGTTGGTTTCAATTAAGGGCAAGATAGGTAAAACCGTCTGGGTGGTTTGGGCATGTGGACCGGAGATCAATAGATGTACTGCTTGGGAGTGATTAGCATCATTGTTGAATGAGTTGTTAGGTCTAAGGCTTGTCCAGTAGAAGCGATAAAGATAATGTAGTTACTAGGACTATCCTTGACCAATTGAGGTGGCGAGAAACAACATGGTAGCTAATGTTACAAATCAAATTACCTCAATATAACTGAATGGAAGAGAAACATTTATGTAGCCGGCCTCTAAAATTGAGGATGAATATTACGTTCTTGTAGTAGTCTGTGAAATACAATGGATTATGTTAAAAGAGCTTGGCTCTTGTACCCAAATAAGTCATATCACTGTATGGAAAGATCGTCAATTATTCTCTACCACATTGTATTTGACAAATATTCGTTACTAATATATACTTTTATCAAATAAATATATAGGAAACCCATATTTTCTGACATGCCTTGTTATGTTGTTTCTAACGCTTGAGAAATTACTTTATAGATGAGCCATTATCCAGAAGATTTACCTCTCAATGTTCTGATGGCGGCTGCTTGTCTTCCATTTTTATCTAGCATTATAAGATGATAATTTTTTACTTCTTTGTCCATATTCATTTTAATCTTCAATACACGAGTCTTCTCCATTTTATATTTTAGCATCTCTCTATTGTCATCTTATTTGATATGATTACTAGTCTTATCAAAAATTGAATTCTCTTTGCCTCAAGGTGTTGTAAGAGGAGTTTGAATAGGTTATCTCAAAGGGAAATCCAGCTACCGGGAGCCCATAATCGGAGTTAGGTGTTCTTGATGATTAGATTGAGTCATTATGAGGGATTAGGATTCAGCGAAGCTTTTGATTTCCATTACACTATGAAGGATTTTTGTGCTCTTCCTAGCAATTTCTTTGCGCATAACTTGGTTCATTTCCATCCAGAACTACTCAATTGGAAGCTGGGTTGTCTGCAAAGGAGTGGGACGAAATATTAGTCTTGAGGTTGATAAAAAGTTATCAAGTGTGCAAAGACGATCTCTTAATGTTACATGGGCTTTTTCTGATCGACTTGAAATAGAATCAATTTGTTCTTATGTAATTCATTTTAGATGATGAAAACTTCAGAGGTTATATGGTGGTTGTTGACCCTTGACTGTTGTTTTCTTCAAACACAAAGAACCCTTCAGCATTCAAAGAAACTGGAGTCAGAAGGTCTTTAAGACTTATTATTGTAGGAAGTAAATTATCCTTAGAAAAAGCTGAAGAAGACTTGTGTACTAGGAAGTAAATTATACTTGGAGAAAGCTGAAGAATTGAAGAAATTAGAACCTAAAAAAAATGGAAGGATTCTCCATCCTCTTCGAGCTTAGCTGACCAAAAACCACCAGACCTTTTATCTTAAGATGACAATGGGTCGAATCAACCTTGGCCGGCCAAGGTCGATGGCCGCCCAAAAATATTTTGGGCAAAAAAGTTTGTCTCGGTCCGGCTCTAGTCTTCTAAAACCTAGTCCCTAACTCAGCTAATCGGGCTTTGGGCCGACCTATGGACATTTTATGGTGGTCCAACTACATGTAAGATGCATCCCATAAATGATATATAATTGTTGACAGAGACCATTCGTACATGTAGACTTCAACCTTTTGCTTGAGTAATGACTCAACATTGACGCAGGAAGAGGGGCAATCTATATGGAATTATTGAATGATTTCACAAATTGAGATTAAGAGAAGTTTAATTTAAAACAAAGATTGATAAAAATCTATCCCGAACTATGAAGCATGGTTACTTCATTTGGGAAGGCGTACTCCTGATACTTACCGCATACACACTTAAAATTCTATTTTTTATATTTTCAAAATTTTGGATACTCTGGATAATTCTTTGGTACTTTGTGGGTATAAGTCATTGGATATGACATTTATTTTTTAGAATAGCTTTAGTATTTTTGTTTAACAAATTAAACTTTCTTTACTTTTAAACATAAACTACATTGTTTGTGGACTAAAAATCATTTAATGACTAGAATGAAAGATATTTATATTAGTTTTACTTATGAAGTCATGAAAATGCATTACTAGCCTTTGGTCTATAATGTATATAAGGACCCACCTGTATATGTACCATAGATTTTTAGAAATTATCCTATTTAGATTTTTAGAAATTATCCTATCGACATACCCACTATGTACCGATTCCGACCAAGTACTGGTACCTGTATTTGTGCTTCATAGATCCCAAAGAACCACAAAAGGTCACAACAACAATCAATTACGTTAAGAGTTATGGATTGGATTTACGAAAGGATTATGAAGTTGCTCCATGAAATCAAAATTAATCAAATTTCGTTCCATGAAGAATATGAATTCAAACACTAAAAGCTTTTGTCCAGAGATCCAAAGATTAACCTTGATGCAATGTAAATGGAACTTGACATTGGGGTGAAGTATAATGAGATTTGGGATTAGGTTTTGTGTAAGATGAATAAGGTGAAGAAGGAGAAGAAATCTTACTCTAAGCTAGGCATAAAAACCCGACTTCAAATGAATTTCTAATGTCTTCAATGTTCGATAATTTAACAATTACATGGCTATGCCATTAAAAAAAAATCATACCTAAGGTTACCAAATAAGACCAAGCCTAATTAAAATCTATGTTACCCGGACTCTCCACTTTAGGAGAAGTACCCGTGTCCACCGGGTAGGACATGGGTATGGGTATGGTATCCGTATCCGATCCTCCATAGTGACAATCGGATCATTCATGGTCCTTTATGGTGACAATCGGAAAACTGGTAGTGAAGTAGATATTTTATTTTAATGTGGTAGTGAAGTAGATAGTTTATTTTAATATGGTGGATTGATAGTAAAGTTATGAAACCTTACAAATTTAATTACATAATGTCTTTTTATGAAACCATGCAAATTTAATTATAAGCTTAAATATATGAAACAATACAAACTTTATTACAACTTTTTATGAAATCATACAAATTTAATTAGAGAGTGTCTTTTTATGAAATCATATTCAAATGTATTTATTTTAATAGTCATGTCCTCGTACCCGTATCCAAAATTTGGATCATTTTTAGCCGAGTCCGTGTGTTATTCAATTATGAGTTTGAAGGGTCCGGCTTTTGGATATGTATCCGTACCCGACACCCGTACCTGAGTTCAGGTAACATAGATTAAAACTACAAAACATAGCAACCGTACAAAATAGCCATGTGCATCGATGTCAATGATTAAAGCCATGTAAATCCATGCTAATAATAAAACCATCTGCACCCATGTGTATAATCAGAAATCATGGGCATCATATAGAAACCATGTATGCAGAATGCACATATACTTTAAAACATAAGTATCTAAGTAAGGGCGCCATAAAATAGACCTAATGTCCTAGTTTTAAATATCAAAATTAGGTTCATGTGTTACTAGAGAATGGTATGGAATATACAATGATTCATGAATTGAGATTAGCAGAAGTTTAATTGTAAAACAAAGGTCTTTAAAAGTCTATCCCAAAGAACTGCAAAAGATCCCAAAAGAAATCAATTAAATTAACAGTTACCGATTGAATTTACCAAATGATCACGAAGTTGCACCATGCAATCAAAACGGATCAAATCTCATTCCAAGCAGATGAACCCAAACATCAATTTTTTTATCCAGGGGTCCAAAGATCAACCTTGATGCAATGTAATGTAAAGGGAAATTGACTTTTGAGGTGGAAATGGAATTTGAGATTAGGGTTTATATAAGATTATTAAGGAGACAAATCTACTCTAAATAAGGCATGGAAACCATCAATTGAATAAAATTTATAATCTCTTCAATCTTCAATAATTAAAACAAGGGCTTAAATATTGTTATATAGCCTTACAATGTCTGGCCATAAATAAATCAATCATACTTAAGGTTACCAAATAAAACCGATCCTAATTAAAACTACCAAATACAAGAATTCTAGAAAATAACCATGTCTTCCTTGTCAATATTTAAACTAATGTGTACCCATGTCAATAATTAAAGCAATGTGCATGATTAGAAACCACCTGCACCATAATTACAAACTAGTAAACATATAATAAAACATAAATATGTAAATAAGAGCAACACAAAATAAACCCAATTGTTCATAATTCTAAAATCTCAAAATTAGTCCTGATTGCAAGTAGATTACCAAGTTCCCAACTTCTTGATTGAAAAATTGCATATACAGACAATTAGACACAGAATCAATTGTTTTTGCAATGAGATAGTATTATTAACCTTGTCAATAATAATATGATCAGACATACTCTTTGACATATAAATAAAATATGATAATATCGCTAAGATATTGTAGTTCTTAGGACTACATGAGGGACTAGATATAACAAAATATCGAGAGAATACAAGTCAAACAAACAGCCAGGGTGAAGAACAATTAATTTTATAAGTGCACAAGTATATATATCATTTCTTATAAACTTACAGTTATAAGTTTCACTTTATTCTTCTTGATGTGTTTATCAGCTAGGAGATAACTATCTTTCGACTTTCGTGACCGTGACTACGAAGCCTACCCTTTAGTGGACCTTGATTGTTGTTGATTGTTGTAGTCATGGTGTCTGAGCTCGCAACCAAAAATGGTTGGGTTTACAATTTTTTGGTATTTATATTGGATAGCTAGGGGTGAATAGTTGTGGGTTTCAATGGGTCGAGTATAAGGCTATGGTCGGGTTGACTGGCATCCTATACCCGGACTGACTAGTGTCCAAACTAAAAATTTAGCCTGATCTCCTTTTGGCGGTCTTAACCTATTATTTTCCCTATTTGTATGTTTTAGTGGAGGTTTTCTTTGACTCAATGAATGATGATTTTTTTGGGGTTTCTGTAACATGTGCACTCAGGGTACCTGTTAAGATGTATTTTGTGTTGGTTAATTACCTCCATCTTCATTATGTTTTTGTGGTATCTTTTTTATTACCAGCTACCCTTTTTTGTTCTGAATATCATCATGCATTGCAATAAGTGCCAAATAAATATAGAAAACTTTAATTAATTGTACACTAATTGGTAGATAAGTGAGGGAATTTAGGAGCATTAAATGTTCCTTAAGATGTGCCCTGAGGGCACACGGTAGAAAAATCCTTTTTTTTTCTATTAGTATCAAAATCAGTTTCACATTCAATAAGAATTACCATGTCGAGGGCCAGCTGTCTAGAGTTAGATAGTGCAAATAGTGCTGGATATTAGCTCCATCTATTCTTTGGCTTTGTTTTCGATCCATAGTTTTTTTTCCCATCACAATGAAGATATGTTCTTGAATTATCAGGGGATCAAGAGATCAGAAAAGAAGTAAAATAAAAACATGGGTTTTCTTTAAAAGTGGGATGTATGTTGTTTGCAAGAATGAAGTCGAGAAATCCTGATCATAGCACTCTTAAAATCTGTTGGAGGAAACTTGCTTGATTCATGGAGTATCAAAAATGTAGGGGTGTCTTATGGTGGTAAAATGATCAATTGTAACTCACATATTCTTCAAAACAGAGAATTTCTTGGAATATTCTTTAGGCGAAACTCGTCAAAAAAGTCGACTATTTTTTATTTATATACCTGTTTGTGGACATGCTGCAAGCAACAAAAAAACCTTTTATAGAGAGACCTTATTTGTGTTAAGCCACGTCTTGCTGAGGGGAGCAACAAGCGGGGGAGAGTCGAGTAAAGTACAACAACGTTGGGGTGGGACGCTAGTACTTAAACTAAGGTTGCTTTGGCGTGCTAATCTTGCGTTTTTCAGCAGGCGACCGTTAGGTCGCCCACGGAGCGGTTCTAGCGCGCTAGTGCACCTTCCCTCCTTCTCTCACTTCAGAAGGATTTTGCAGTATTTTCTTATGATGACCTCGTCGAGAAAGTACGAAACATCGGTGTAAAAGGAGTGGGATCGGTGAGGTTGGTTATAGTAAGGCGCTGTAAGCCCTAAAGTGCGCGGCTTACGAAAAGGTAAGCGGTTAGGTTGACTTTGCCCCTATTTTCGTCTTTTTTGAATCGGAAGATAATTCCATTTTGATTTCCCATGGGATCTCTGATCTTGAGTGATAATAAATATATTTTTTATTTTATATGTCTGTGGAGTGTGGACCATACAAGAAGAAACTATGAAACCTTTTATTGAGAGAGCTTATTTGTGCTATACAATCTTTATGGGGCTTGGAGTATCCGGGGAGACTTCAACTTAATCAAATTCCATCAAGAAAATAATAGGGTATCTTTATTTGAGGTTAGGGTTTCTTTGATCCTATGAATCTATGATAGGAAGAGACAAAAAGAGAGAATCCATGTCTGAGCAAACCAGATAGATTCTTGTTTTCTTCGGTGTGGGAAGCTTATTTTCTTTTATCCTCTTGATCCGACAAGTTAGATTGATTCTTATATCTATTATTGATTGGTATTGTTGCTACAAATTAACCTATATGATTGTCACCATTGCTCTTGAGTTTCCATGTCACGCCCCGAGGCGTCCTCCGAGTCGTGACCGCCGTGCGGGCCTGGAGTTGCGCCCGCACAAGGCTTTAATGATTTGCATAGCAAGCACATATTCAGAGTACGCAGATAAATTGAAACACAGATTTGAAACATAGAAAAGTTCTCTTTATTGATAATGAACATCTATTACAAACTCTTGAACGAGTTAGCTAATATGCCGAACGGCTTACAAAAGAGATGACTCAAAATGAGATAGCAGTCCTGTACATTACATCCCTTTATAAACTCAAAATGATAAAGACCTCCAAGCTGGAGGATCGCTTTGCCACGGAGCTGCATTTGTGTATGAAGAGTTGCAGGCTCCTGACTCCAAAATGCTTCGGGGGCGCGGTGAAGATCCGCCAACAGCTGGACTGGATCGGGAAGACGACTTCGGCTCCTCGCTCGGTTCGCCTTGGTGCGGAGAACCTGTTTCAACGAGGGTCAGCATATCGAAACATGCTGGTGAAGGCGAGCTAGCCTGACTATACCAATCAACACGTTGTTTAATGAAGCATGCATATTTGTGGGTTACTATCTTGCCTTAGTTCATTTACAAGTAAGCAACATATAGAATTTACTGAAATGAACGTGCCAACGTTCGGTGGATTTTACCTGACCGTCTGAATTACCTGCATAATACTTACCTTGCCTTCCCTGCCACGAAGACACAAGTTAGTATGCAACAGATTTAAATATACATAGAGATCACTGGCGTGGTGCCACGAGGGACGAGTTATAGTCACGGGATAGAAAACGATATGCGACGCAGGTTGCGAGCCCCGCCACATGCCGTTTACTTCCTCAATTCCAATTGACTAATCCATATGTTCCGTCCGGATCGGTCCCAGCGCCCTGGCGACCGTCCGCGAAACCTCCAAAACCTTGTGCACAAGTTGTCCGTGATCGAAGCGTTCGTTAAGTTTTCCATCAATCCATGCACGTTTCAAGATAATTTCCAGCACGATACAAGTTCCATACACAACAGTCTTTGCATAGTCTATATGATCCATCTATGGCAAAGAAAGTGTGTTCCATATGCATAACAATATTTTATAGAGATATGCATTCTAACTAAACTTGAAACATAATGAACATTCCAAACGAACAAGCATGCATACAAGTATTCGTTCACAAGTTTGATTGACAAGCAGTATTACCAAGTCTATTCTCTTTTATCTTGGTATCTTTTATTATTACTTGGTATCGTTTGATCGGGGCAACAAGAATGCAAGAGTTTTGGTGTGAATCTTGGAAGCAGGGCTAGCTAATCGGGTTGGTAGCCACTCACTTGGTTGGAAGGAAAAGAGAAGGAAAGAGGCGCTTCACGACTCCGCTCGCAAGCCGCCTACTGCTCGTTCACCTGCACACGAACAGCTTGATTAATACTTCTTCCTCTATTTCCAATCTCGGAATTGAAATGCAGTTCAATGAACGAAAACAATGAAAACCATCGAAACCGTTCAAGGAAAACAAGCAAATCCCAAAACCAACTCAAAGCACGAAAGCAACAAGCGACATCGAAAACCGAGGCAATAAAAGATAGCAGCGGAGAGGTCCCTCCTGACTCTGCCGCTAAGCCGATCCTTGGGGCACGGTCCACTGAATGTGGGAATCGATTCCGAAGAAACAAATCCATAACGAGGACGAGTTCTTGTTTCAATCTATCCCGATCGAACGATACCGTCTTGTGTTTCTTAGCCGCGCTCTCCGCACCGGGAGAACGGGGCGCTACATTCCATGGTTAAAAAGGTGCACTAATGTTCTTTTGTTACAAAGGTTCATTAATGTTTGTTGGTTATGCAGATGCATGAATTTCCGCTGGCTAAAAAGTCGTGAACATTTGAAAGAGTATTAATACATCTTTATTCTTTATAAAGAACTTATTTTCTTTGTTTAGCTCCTTTAAAACCTCTCTTAGTCACAATAATTTTACACACTTCATGAGCCACCGATTTGTATTATGCTTTTGAACTACTTCGGGCAACTACACTGTTTTTTGTTTCTCTAAGTCACTAAGTTTTCTTACACAAAAGTATAATACTCTGATATTGATTTCCTATCTGTAACGGAGTCTGCCTAGTCTGCATCTGGATACGGCTCAATACTACGTTGTTCATTCTTTTTGAATAATAAACCATTTCCTAGAACACTTTTCAAATATCTCAAAATGCGGTATACAACTTCAAGGTGTTTTTCACGAGGAGAATGCATGAACTGGCTTACAATATTTACTGCAAATGCGATATTAGTTTGCGTGTGTGATAGGTAGATCAACTTTCCAACGAGCTTTTGGTACCGTGATGTGTCAACTTGATTACCTTTGGAATTTCCAAGTTTCTGATTTGGATCAATTGGAATATCTGCTGGACGACATCCACTCATTCCAGTTTATTTGAGAATATTAATAACATACTTCTTTTGTGACATTGATATTTCTTTATTTAATCGAGCTACTTCCATTCCAAGAAAGCACCTTAGTGAACCTAGGTCTTTGATTTTAAACTCTGAAACAAGACATTTTTAATCGTTCCATCTCAACCCGTCAGAATAATGTTGTCCACAAACCGTATGAGCACGAATCTTCCCATTGGATGAAGTTTTTGTGAACATAGTGTGATCGGTTTGCCCCTCTACATAGTCATGACTTTTCACTTAATGTGTGAATTTTTTGAACTAGGACCTTGGGGACTGTTTTAATCCATACAAGGATTTCCGGTTTCTTCAGTCTGCAAACCTTCGACTTGAACCTTTTTTCAAAGCCTGGTGGTGGATCTATGTAAACTTTTTTCTCAAAGTCTCCATTAAGGAATGCATTCTTCAGATCCAGTTGTTGTAGAGGCTAATCAAGATTGGCTACAATTTATAAGAGTACTCTGACTGTGTTTAACTTTGCTAAATGTGCAAAGGTATCAAGGTAATCAATATCGTATATTTGAGTGAAATCTTTAGCAACAAAACAAATCTTGTATCTTTCAAGTGATTCATCTGACTTGTACTTCATCTGACTTGTACTTGGTTGTGAACACTCATTTGTATCCGACCGTCTTCTTCTCCTCTGGCAGATTCATTACTTCCGTATGTTTTATTTTTTCAAGAGCTCTTATCTCCTCAAGAATAGTCTTCTACTTAGGAACATGTAGAACATCATATACATTCTTTGGAATTTCTACATACGATAATTGTGAAGTAAAGGTTGAAAAAATAGGAGCAAGGTTGTAAAAATTGCTAGTCGGTTTGCGGGAACTAGGGATTGATCGGGGACTAGTCGGATTAATCGTTTTAATTTTTTAATATATATATATATATATGTGTGTGTGTGTGCGCGCGCGCGCGCGTGTGAAAAAAATAATATACATGTAATTTATGTTATATATCATTAAAGTATTAAGTATTGACAAATATATTAAGTGCTCTAAAATTAGATCTTACAACAATACTAGTACAGCTTACTGAGCAAATATGTGTTTGTGTTCTCTCTCTAATGAAGTTTAGAAATGGAGAAGAAGAAAATTAGGAGATCATGGAATATGAGAAAGGATATTGCAAGGGCTTAAAATCCTATGTTGCATCTCATGTCTATTTATATTGATATAAAATACACCCACAATTACTATTATACCCTCATAAGATATAACAAAATAACTCTTAACACCCTTCCTCAAGCTGGAGCATATAGATCAGACATGCCCAGTTTGCTACATAAATCAGAAAATGGATCACGAGCAAGTGGTTTGGTGAGGATATCACCTAATTGATCCTCCGACCGAACATAAGGAGTGACAATCTGTTTCTTCAGCAATAAATCACGAATAAAATGACAATCCACCTCGATATGCTTAGTGTTCATGAAACACCAGATTACTTGCGATAAACATTGTCGACTGATTGTCACAATACATCTCCATCAGAATAAGAATCATAATTCCCATTTCATGAAGAAGAGATTGCACCAACATCATCTCAGAAGTTTTATGAGCTATCGCACGGTACTCGGCCTCTGCACTAGAACGAACCACAACATTCTGCTTCTTACTATGCCGCATGACAAGATTGTCACATGTAGAAGCATGAAAAATACGCTGGATGGCTATACGCAGCATATTGATGCAGGGCAGCGTAAACAGAGGACTTCAGAGCCATCGACGTGCAAACAAAGCTTTTTCGCTAAGCACAGCGTAAAGTATAAACTCAAGGACCATCCGCGTAATGCAGTATGTCCAAGCTGCTTCTGCGTAAAAAGGGTGCTACATCGCATTTATGGCATAAAACTCATCCGCTTTCAATGCAGCATTGAAGCATACGAGGAACGCTTCGTATTCTTCGAAATGAACCTGTCAGATCATGCAATGAACCTGACGTCTGGACTCCTGACAAAGAGTACGGCACGACTACCCAGGCGACGGCTATAATGATGGCGCGGCACTGCAACCCAGGCTGTCATTTACTGCCATTTCCTTGGCATAAACCGCTTTTACGCATACAAAGGAATACGCTGCCTAGTTTTACACAGGCAGATGTGAGCTGTTTACGCTCCACAGAAGACAAACAGCCTGCTACGTCAAAAGCTGCTCTTCGTACAGGGCTCGAGGCACGTCTCTGCATTTAATGCGCAGAGTGATGACAGAACTCGAGGCACGTCTCTGCATTTAATGCGCAGAAAGGGTGGCAGACCTTCAAAACACGCCTCTGCATTTAATGCACAGGATAATGGCGGATCTCTGCATTTAATGCAGGAGATTTGATTAAATGTCACCGAACCGTCGTTTAGTGACATCCCCTTTGCGTAAACTGCTTTTACGCATACAAAGGGATACGCTGCCCAGTTTTACACAGGCAGACGTGAGCTTCTTACGCTCCGCAGAAGACAAACAGACTGCCACGTCAGCAGTTACTCTTCGTACAGGATTCGAGACGCGTATCTGCATTTAATGCGCAGAATGATGGCAAATCTTCAAGACACGTCTCTGCATTTAATGCGCAGGATGGGGGCAGATCTCTGCATTTAATGCAAGAGATTTGATTATATCTCCAAAAGCCGTAATCTCGGCTAAAACGTCCACATCATCTCGGTTTCTACGCCCACTCGGCTTCTACGCCCACTCGGCTTCTATGCCTACTTGGCTTCTACGCCATGGTGACAGTTATTGGCTTCTACGCCAACCTCTTCTACACAAAGGATAACTACCTACGTGGCTTCTACGCCGTGATCTTCGCAGCAGTTATACGCGTTGTCCCTTAGTTGGACACGTGTCACACGCTCATTCAAAAGGTCATCTATACGTGGGCAATGGTTATTGTAACCATCGTGTAAAAGGGTGTTGTACTTTCCACTACTCGGTTTCTACACTAAAACTCTATAAATAGAGACCTCTATTGACAGAGGTCGAAGGTGGACAAAAAGGTCGAAAAAACGGAAGATTGAAAGGTCGAGATTTGGTCGCAGATTTCAAGAGAGAAGAATCCAGAGCTCAGGCATAGGGTAGTGATCGACGACTTTGACATCGAGCATCCACTCTCTTTAGCAACCTTCGAAGCTGCTTTCTGTCTTCTACGGCACTTCTTCATCATCGTGTGGTCCAAGGGACAAAGTGATCGACTGCAGATCAGACTCCTATAGCAATATTTACCCAGATTAAAAAATGTACTCGACATCCTCGTATAGGATTAATTGTACTGCTTGTTTGTAAACATAAAGAGCGGGTTTTCGTATAAAGCCTCGTTTCCATATCTTTCGTTTATTTTATCAGACAACATCACCCACAAACGTACAATAGTCAGAAGTAGACCTCCTATCATTGCGACTGCCTGTCCAATCAACATCACTGAACCTTGTCACGGTAAGCAACTAGGAAGGTTTGTACAACAAACCCTTTCCATGTGCACCTTTCAAGTATCGAAGAATGCGAGAGAGAGCCTCCTAATGTGGTTGCCGAGGGACATGCATAAACTGACTAACTACAATTGCATAAGTGATGTCTGGCTGTGTAACAATAAGATACATAAGTTTACCAACCAAACGTCTATGATATCCAACATCCTCAAATAACTCTCCCCTGACAGCATCAAGCTTGTCATGATAATCCATAGAAGTCTTAAATGACCGACACTCCAACATCCCAGTCTCGGAGAGCAAGTCTAGAACATACTTGCGCAGTAACAGATACACACCCTTCTTAGATCAAGCAACCTTGATTCCAAGAAAATATCGAAGAAGACCTAAATCCTTTGTATGAAACTGACGACTAAGGTAGGCATTCAAGTCCACAATCCCAGCATGATCGCTTCCAGATATAATGATATCATCAACATAAACAATCAACACGATAATACCTGCCGAGGAAGAATGACAAAATACTGAATGATCTGGTGTGGTACGTCGAAATCCATACTGAATGAGAACTGAACTGAACTTGTCAAACCAAGCTCGAGGTGACTGTTTCAGGCTATATAATGCTTTCTTCAATTGACATACAAGTTTTTCATTTCCTGCCACAACATATCCCTGTGGTTGATCCATATAAACCTCCTCATGTAAGTCACCATGCAAGAAAGCATTCTTTATGTCCAGTTGTATATAGGCCATTGGCGATTAACGCCACAGAAATAAGAATCCGAACTGAATTCAGCCGAGCCACTGAAGAGAAAGTCTCTATATAATCCACACAATATGTCTGAGCATACCCTTTTGCAACCAACCGTGCCTTGAGTCGCTCAACTGAACCATCGGGGTTATACTTAAGAGCATTCTCATTAGTTTACGGGAGCGAAGCAGTTCTCCCCATCGAGATCCAAATTCCGTCACTCAGGATAGCCGTGGCTAATGAGTTGACTCAAGAAAAGAATGACCTTTTAAGGCTTCAAGAGCTAGAAGGATTAGATGAGAAATGCCTCCAAGCTCAACAGCGCATCGCGTTCTACCAAGCACGCATTTCCAGAGCTTTTAATCAAAAAGTAAAGGAAAGAGTGTTCAAAGTCGGCGAGCTAGTCTTAGCTGTGAGAAGGCCGATGATTCTTACTCACAGGAGTAAGGGCAAATTCCAGCCCAAATGGGAAGGCCCTTATGTGATAGAGACGACGTTCTCAAACGACGCTTACAGGTTAGCCAAGCCTAATGGAGACCTGCTAATGGCTCCTATCAATGGCAAATTCCTGAAAAGGTACTATGCTTAACCTCCTTTGCTCAAATGGAGTATGGTGAAGACCTTATTCTGACGATACTACTTCCAAAACGAAACTAGTTGGATCGTATTCTATCATGTCCATATAACCTCTGAATAGATATATCCTGCTAAAACTTACCGAGAGTATATCACGTCCATATTACATCTGATAGTGTTTTGTGTACAAATTTTAGCTAAAAGCATATTCTATCATGTCCATATAACCTCTGAATAGATATATCCTGCTAAAACTTACCGAGAGTATATCACGTCCATATTACCTCTGATATCATTTTCACCCAAACCTGTCATTTATATTCCAAAATGATGGATCCACAAAGTCAGATAAGAGTCTCTTTATTACTTCCAGAAAGAGCAAAAGTACATTGAAAAGCAAAAAAGTACATCATTTGGGGGGAGCAGTTAGGTCGCGAATCTGCTGCGCCAGAGCAACCATTCTCTCATCTCGGGAGTTCAAGACGTCGGCGCGAGCCCGTTCCAACCTTGCCGCATCGTTGTTCAAAGCAGCTAGCTCAGACCGAGCCCGCACAAAACCTGAGTGGAAAGCACCCACACGCGTCGGATTCTGCTGAACAGTCACCCGTCGCTCCTTCAGCACATCTCGGGCCGCCGACAAAGAGAGAGCCTTCGCCTCTACTCGAACGAGCTCATCCTTCAATATGCGGGCCTTCGCTGCCACTTTCTCATATTCGGCTTCGCACCGGGTCAACTCGGGAACGACATACTCCAATTGGACACGCTCATGATCCATCTCCTGCTGCTGAGCCACGATGGACTTATTCAGAGACTCCATCTGTTCAGCAAGCTGCACAGTCAGGGAGTCGTACCTAGCTTGAACGAGACCGTCAATGTTGCCTCGAGCTAGCTGCAAGTATTCGTTAAATGGGTTGCTCCAAACCATTAACTATCTCCTCCAGCGTGTCAGCTACCCCAGTGTTGTTGAATTCTCGGATCGGCACTATCGCGGACTGGGAGGACCTCCTCAGCGACGCAAAGCTCAAATTCTTTTCCAACACCATTGATATTAACATTTTCAAGGTGGTGTAGAAGATACTGGTGTACTGCTCGGTCAGCGCAGCTAGATCCGAATGGACGCTGGGAGTGGCCGCGATATTGGCGAATCCCCCTTTAGGAACAACCGCAGACGATGTTGCCGCGGCCGTCGTCTCAACAGGTGGTGCGATAAAAGAAGAAGCGCCAACACCGGATGAAGTGACCGGCGTGCTCAAAGGAGGCATTGTCGCAATGATAGGCTCGTCCTCCTCTTGAGATATCGGAATCTCTTCGACAGGCGAGCCGGCACCCGAAAGTGTCTCCTCTTCAAAGTTAGGCACCTCCGTGTCGCCGTCAGGACCTGACACAGAGCCAAAGGGCGCATCTACACTGCCCTCCCCGAAGACGTCTTCCCCTGAAAAGAAGACAAAAGGAAGTTAATATCGAAATGATGTTAACTTTACTAAAAAAGAGGCGTAAAGACGATATTTACCCATGGCCGATGGCGTATATATCGCGTCCGCAGCCAGTACAGCTAAATCATTTCTTAATGATGCTAAGAAAGCTGTCATTCCTGGAGAAGGTGGTGTGTCAACCGACACTGGCAAATTTTCTTCCAGGTCCTCGTCAAGTTCCAACCGAGGCTCATCGGCTGGAATCTCGCTGGGTGCACTGATGGACACGGCAGGGGTCTCTCCCGATGCTGACCCGGATAAAGATATCCTTATTCGGCTCGGCCCCGAAGGCGATCTCGTTCCACTACCTGAAGCGGTAGCAGCGACAGCAGCCTCCAACAGGAATTCTCCGGCACCACCAGCCGGAACATTAGAGGGTCCCTCTCTAAAAGGCGAGGAACCTCCAATCAAAGAATCATCCCCAACATGGGGAGATGCAGGCTCACTTCTAGGAGCCTCATTACCAGGAATCCGGAGAGGACGAGTAACCGCCTTCTTCTTCCTCTTGTGAGGGGAAGTCTCCTTCGGAGCAGGAGCCCTTCGCTTCCCAGAGATTACCAAAGCCCCTGCGGGCGGAGGTACCTCACCCCTCGGTACCGCCAACAGAGGCTCATCTGGATTGACGGACTCCTCACTCTCGTCAGAAGAAACTGAGGGGACTTCGACTCTTCCCCCAGGCTTGGAAAAGGGCATCCTAAAACTTCCATGCATATCAAAATCGCGATGGAAGGTGTTGGTTGCCACGTAGAACTGGGCATACGAATGGAGAATGCGCAGTTCCGTGGAGAGTGAAATGACGGGCACGGTAAAAGTTGCCTCAGTGCAACCCATGATGAAATATCGCCAACCTCTCGCTCCATCAATGAGTCTGTCCCTGGACCTGAAGCTGGTGACGGCATTGTCCACGTGAAACTGGTCGTACCCGAATTGCCTGGCAAACCGACTAGGCAAGTAGGGCTCGAAGAAGCAATGGTCTTCGCTTCTGTACAGTAAATGGGAAGGTCTAATACAGACCAACCAATTAAAAGACTCAGGAGAAAGAACGGTCTTTCCGTCGCCTACGTCCTGGAGTCTGATCCCCTGTTGATTGAGATGTAGAGGGGGGACAGTACAGAAGAGCTTCCAGCTGTGACTGAAGTTCAGCACCCGCCGACAGTCTAAAACTGTAGTCACGTTCCAGTTTTTATGGTGAGCCCTCATATTTGGCTCATATCAATAAATGGACGTCCTACCTCTTCTTTCACCGGTCCAGGACTGCTAAGCCAGAGAAGGTCTTGGAAGGCAAAGATCAGCCTCTGAATTTTCTGAGCGTGCTTAATGCTCAGGTAGTCGACGATCTCATGGAAGACGCTGGGGCTCCGGACTGGATCCTCGACGAAGGGATAGGGAAGTATCCTGCAGGCACTAAGGCCTATAGTTATTTGAGGCGTTGTCGCAGGCCTCTGTCCAGGGAAGCTCAACTGGCTGGCTTCCTCTCCATATGGCTGCGCCGAATGGTGGTACCCGGCATTGCATCTGCGGACTGCATTCACCGCAACACGCTATGGCCTGCAGTGCGTCTGGTGTTCGGGGCAAGACTGGGCTTGCTCCCTGCCATGGTGTGCCGCATGCAAGCTGGCCTGAGGGCCATGACTGACGGGCTGCTCGCTGATGAAACTCGGCGTGATAGCTTTCCAGGGTAGAATTACCATACCTGTATTCGATGGGATGGTTAATTCTCCATAACCCCAGGGTGATGTCTCCCGCCTCTGGCAGTAGTTCGGGGGGTAGTTTCTTGTTGTACAGGGGGGACAGTACAGAAGAGCTTTCAGCTGTGACTGAAGTTCAGCACCCGCCGACAGTCTAAAACTGGACCGGTGAAAGAAGAGGTAGGACGTCCATTTATTGATATGAGCCAAATCTGAGGGCTCACCATAAAAAGCGGTGCAAGCGAGGTAGTGGCACATCAGCTCCTGGTACACTTCCACTACCCGAGGGTCTGAATCCCCCAGCTCCCGGTTCGTGGGAACATACTCTTCATATGGAGTATCCCCCATCGGCAGTCTCGAGATCTCTGCCATCTCATGGAGGGCCAATCCCAACTCCCCCAGTGGAGTGGCGAAAGTCCCGGTGAGCGAGATATATCGCTCCATCAGTGCCAAAAACAGGTTGGGGTTGAGAGGTAACCCAACACTGGTGGCACTCACAGCTGCATACAGACCAATGCCCTCCAGCTCGGTATGAAAATGCTTCAGGGCTCATTCAGCTAAGCGAGCCCATCGAAGATTTGTAGGGGTGATCCACCCACTTGTCCGAGGGTTCACCTTAGGGTATACTCCCCCGTGCCCCATGAAATCATTGCAGAAAGTCGGTAATTGGACCGGCTGGATCACTAAATTGTCTTCACTCGGGACGCTGCCCGGGTACAGTCCCCTGAACGGCGTCACAGAGCCGGAAGGGCGGCTGACAAACGACCCCTGGTCAGCTCCTTTCAGATGAAATATCTTTTCCGGCCTGCCGTGGAGATCGGGAGTCAGCGTCCACGACATCCTCCTGGGATGTGTAGCATGGAAGAATGCCGAGATGGGATAGTCTCTCAGCATCTTGGGCAGATACAAAACTAAGCTCCCGGCAGGGAAAATCCAGAGTTCTTTCTTGGGCTTCGTCTGGGAATGCTTGTCAATCATGTCCCCGAAGAGAAAAGTCGGCTTTATGTATTGGTCCCCGTCTATGTACGTCAGGGGCTCTCCATTAATCATGTTCAGCAGCGTTCGCTCACCCTGAGCCGATATCAAAATTTTCCTTCCTTCGGGATACTGGGCCGGAGATAGGAAATGTCACGTGCGACAGATCCTCCAGATAGTTGGAGTGCAGCATCCCGGCGGCAGAACCCATCACATCGGCTAGTGGAGACGCATGCAAGTTAACTGCAAGAGTGCAAGAAAAACACATCAGTTCCTATAACTAGACATTACAGATCTTGCAGCATACGCCAAAAATCAACAGTCTGTGCTTTACGCCAAGACTGTAAAAACTTGATCATTACGCTGGAATCCATTTCCTAAGGCGTAAAATTCAAGACTGACAGTATACGCAAAGTTTTCGACAGTCTGTGTTTTACGCCATACTGCCAAAATTTGAGTTATTACGTCGGAATTTCCATCCCTGCGTAACACTCAAATTATATAGTATACGCCAACTTTCGACAGTCAAAGCTTTTACGCCAGACTGTGAAAATATTGAGTTTTTGCGTTGACACATTAGAAATGTGGGCGTAAAAGATGAAACGTCTCTGTGCATCATATTCCTCAAAAAAGGCTATCAACACAGAAGACCTAGCGCGTTCACGTACAACGTGTGCGAAGGATTTTCAGTCGTTCTTTTTCGTCCCAAAAGCTCTACCTTTAAGGCCGGGTGCACTCCTCGTCGGCGGGACACTTCGCTCAGAATGAAGCTCGCCTTGCCCGACCAAAGACGCTCTCGCTTTGGCAGAAGAACGAGAAGAAGAATCAACCTTCTTTCCCTTAGAGGAGGAGAGTTGTTTCGAGGCCATTACTGGAAACTTTGAAGGTTCGGAGAAGAAACGAACAAGAACTCGAACAGTCGAAGGCTTTCTTTCGCAGAAGACGGATGAAAAGTTTTTCTCTCAGAAACTTGGGGTATATATAGAGTTCGGATGGACTCCTCGAATCCCGAACCAAATCTCATAATTAATATTCGGTTATGATTGGGTACTACGTCAGCCTATTACTCAGAGAAGGCGGACAGTCAGCGAATTCGAAATTTTTTCGTGCAAAGCAGATTCGTGGTTTTTACGCTAAAGAGCTTTCTACGCTCGACAGCTACAGATCTACGGTTTTACGCTCACATGCTATAAGTCTATGGTTTTACGCCCGGATGCTTTTATGCTCGGTAGCTTTTACGCTCGAGAGGCTACAAACCTACGACTTCACCCTCAGCAGCTACAAATCTATGATTTCACGCTCGGTGGCTTTTACGCTCAGAGGCAACAGATCCACAGTTTCACGCTCGGAAGATTTTCTTTTCAGAAGCTACAAATCTACAGTTCTATGTCCGGATGCTCTCATGCTCAGCAGTTTTTACGCTCGAGAGGCTACGAACTTATGATTTTACGCTCATCTACAGTTACAGATCTATGACTTTCCGCATATCAAAAAAATACGCAGGCCAGAGTACAGTACATCTGAACAATTCTCAAGACGGTCAATTGCAAGGGTTCACACAGAAGATACTCCTTCTTGACCTCAAAATATCCCAAGTACCCAAAGCATACAGAGTTCAACATTGAAAATTACTCTTCTCCATGGGTCGATTGGAAGTTCATCCAGAATCCAGTCTGAATATTTCGTCTACAGTTCAAGATGGCGACTCAGTTTTTAACAGCCATTTCTCGTCCTGTTCCAAGGGATTTTTCGAGAAATCATTCTTGAAGATGATGGTCTGAACAAAAATTCTGTTTATCAGAAGTGACAGTTCAGAGTTCTACGAGGTTCCTCATTCCTAAGAGCAGGACAGTTCGAATACTCGAATGCTAAGCGGCTTTCTGCGCATCCTTAAGTTATGCGTAAAAGACATGACAGAACCTAGCACTCTTTCTAAACAGAGTCGGCGTAAAATTACCAGACGTGTCGAAGCTATACATTCAGACTTCACAGCAAAAATATATGGCAAGATGATCATATGCACAGAAGAAGACGATTTTATTAAAACATGATTAAATATGAGGGAAATCCAGTCTACAAGGGTTTTTCTTCATTTTCATGATTACATATGAGGGAAATTCCGTCTACAAAGGACTTCCTCATCGTCGTCTGAAGATCTTTCTTCATCCATCTTCTCCAGCAGTCAGTCGGTTCTCGCAAACTGACTGACATGAAATGATCAACGGCGGGAGGATACAAAAATGGGCCTAGACCCATCCTCCAATACAGGAAAGCAGGGTCAATCTGCTTTCCTGCGTCCAGCGCCGTGACAGATTGAGTTGAGGTATTTCACCCAACTCAATACTCGATGACAGAGCTAGTTTCTGCTCTGGTCCACGAAAGTATCAGGAGAAGATACAGCTTGCAAGCTGTGTGGTCAAATACGACCCTTCCTCTCTCCGGAAGAACCGCCATACAAAGTTGCTGATTATTCCGAGCAAAGGAGGCTATGATATCCTTCCATGATCTATCGTTGCAGAGGACATTTGCTCGAAGACGCCGTCTTTTTCGGCTCCTTACATGCTGAAAGAACATGGTCTTCTTCTTCTTCTTCCTCAAGTCGACCCGACGAACTCCGGCGATCATCTCTGTATGATGAAAGAAATGTGGGAAGAACAGGTTAACTTCTCAGCCTTTTTATAGGCGAAAGAGATCAAACCGATCCCCAATAACTCCGCCATAAAGTCAGCCTTGAAAGAACGTGTCAGACTTGACCGTTTCAGGCTCCATTCAGAGCGTTTCAAATTACGAGGAACGTTTCATGCTTCATTCAAAGCGTTTTAAATTACGAGGAATTTAAAAGCTTTGAAGGGGGTCTTGTAGAAACATGAAAAATACGCTGGATGGCTATACGCAGCATATTGATGCAGGGCAGCGTAAACAGAGGACTTCAGAGCCATCGACGTGCAAACAGAGCTTTTTCGCTGAGCACAGCGTAAAGTATAAACTCAAGGACCATCCGCGTAATGCAGTATGTCCAAGCTGCTTCTGCGTAAAAAGGGTGCTACATCGCCTTTATGGCGTAAAACTCATCCGCTTTCAATGCAGCATTGAAGCATACGAGGAACGCTTCGTATTCTTCGAAATGAACCTGTCAGATCATGCAATGAACCTGACGTCTGGACTCCTGACAAAGAGTATTGCATGACTACCCAGGCGACGGCTATAATGATGGCGCGGCACTGCAACCTAGGCTGTCATTTACTGCCATTTCCTTAGCGTAAACCGCTTTTACGCATACAAAGGAATACGCTGCCTAGTTTTACACAGGCAGATATGAGCTGTTTACGCTCCACAGAAGACAAACAGCCTGCCACGTCAAAAGCTGCTTTTCGTACAAGGCTCGAGTCACGTCTCTGCATTTAATGCGCAGAGTGATGACATAACTCGAGGCACGTCTCTGCATTTAATGCGCAGAAAGGGTAGCAGACCTTCAAAACACGCCTCTGCATTTAGTGCACAGGATAATGGCGGATCTCTGCATTTAATGCAGGAGATTTGATTAAATGTCACCGAACCGTCGTTTAGTGACATCCCCTTTGCGTAAACTGCTTTTACGCATACAAAGGGATACGCTGCCCAGTTTTACACAGGCAAACGTGAGCTTCTTACGCTCCGCAGAAGACAAACAGACTGCCACGTCAGCAGTTACTCTTCGTACATGATTCGAGGCGCGTATCTGCATTTAATGCGCAGAATGATGGCAAATCTTCAAGACACGCATCTGCATTTAATGCGCAGGATGGGGGCAGATCTCTGCATTTAATGCAAGAGATTTGATTATATCTCCAAAAGTCGTAATCTCGGCTAAAACGTCCACATCATCTCGACTTCGGCTAAAACTTCCACTCGGCTTCTATGCCTACTTGGCTTCTACGCCATGGTGACAGTTATTGGCTTCTACGCCAACCTCTTCTACACAAAGGATAACTACCTACGTGGCTTCTACGCCGTGATCTTCGCAGCAGTTATACGCGTTGTCCCTTAGTTGGACACGTGTCACACGCTCATTCAAAAGGTCATCTATACGCGGGCAATGGTTATTGTAACCATCATGTAAAAGGGTGCTGTACTTTCCACTACTCGGTTTCTATACCGACTGAGTGGTCACTGTCACTAAAACTCTATAAATAGAGACCTCTATTGACAGAGGTCGAAGGTGGACAAAAAGGTCGAAAAAACGGAAGATTGAAAGGTCGAGATTTGGTCGCAGATTTCAAGAGAGAAGAATCCAGAGCTCAGGCAAAGGGTGGTGATCGACGACTTTGGCATCGAGCATCCACTTTCTTTAGCAACCTTCGAAGCTGCTTTCTGTCTTCTACGGCACTTCTTCATCATCGTGTGGTCCAAGGGACAAAGTGATCGACTGCAGATCAGACTCCTATAGCAATATTTACCCAGATTAAAAAATGTACTCGACATCCTCGTATAGGATTAATTGTACTGCTTGTTTGTAAACATAAAGAGCGGGTTTTCGTATAAAGCCTCGTTTTCATATCTTTCGTTTATTTTATCAGACAACATCACCCACAAACGTACAATAGTCAGAAGTAGACCTCCTATCATTGCGACTGCCTGTTCAATCAACATCACTGAACCTTGTCACGGTAAGCAACTAGGAAGGTTTGTACAACAAACCCTTTCCATGTGCACCTTTCAAGTATCGAAGAATGCGAGAGAGAGCCTCCTAATGTGGTTGCCGAGGGACATGCATAAACTGACTAACTACAATTGCATAAGTGATGTCTGGCTGTGTAACAATAAGATACATAAGTTTACCAACCAAACGTCTATGATATCCAACATCCTCAAATAACTCTCCCCTAACAGCATCAAGCTTGTCATGATAATCCATAGAAGTCTTAAATGACCGACACTCCAACATCCCAGTCTCGGAGAGCAAGTCTAGAACATACTTGCGCAGTAACAGATACACACCCTTCTTAGATCAAGCAACCTTGATTCCAAGAAAATATCGAAGAAGACCTAAATCCTTTGTATGAAACTGACGACTAAGGTAGGCATTCAAGTCCACAATCCCAGCATGATCGCTTCCAGATATAATGATATCATCAACATAAACAATCAACACGATAATACCTGCCGAGGAAGAATGACAAAATACTGAATGATCTGGTGTGGTACGTCGAAATCCATACTGAATGAGAACTGAACTGAACTTGTCAAACCAAGCTCGAGGTGACTGTTTCAGTCTATATAATGCTTTCTTCAATCGACATACAAGTTTTTCATTTCCTGCCACAACATATCCCTGTGGTTGATCCATATAAACCTCCTCATGTAAGTCACCATGCAAGAAAGCATTCTTTATGTCCAGTTGTATATAGGCCATTGGCGATTAACGCCACAGAAATAAGAATCCGAACTGAATTCAGCCGAGCCACTGAAGAGAAAGTCTCTATATAATCCACACAATATGTCTGAGCATACCCTTTTGCAACCAACCGTGCCTTGAGTCGCTCAACTGAACCATCGGGGTTATACTTAAGAGTGTACACCCATCTACAACCTACTGTTTTCTTTCTAACATGAAGTGATATAAACTCCCAAGTCTGATTTTGATGTAAAGCATAGATCTCCTCATCCATTGCACTTTTTCAACCAGAAGATGACATAGCCTGCTTGTAAGTTTTGTGAATGGAAATAGAAGACAATGAAACATAATTAGAAATGAAATGCTTATTCTTTGTGGTACAAAGGCGTTTTCTTTTTCTGATAGTAATGGGAATATCATTTGGATCTGTGGTGATGGGAGCATAAACCTCAGACACAAAAACTGATTGGTTGAGGGCTGAATTCTGTCGAACCACTGGCCTGTCCTTGGATCTCTGATAAACTTGTAAAGGGGGAATGGAGACATAAACTGATTCAGGAATGACCAGAAGTGGTATGGAAGATATCAAATCTGATGTAAAAGGAATACAACGGTCTCCTAAAGGAAAGAAAGGGGTAGACTCAAACAAGGTAACATTTGCACTGACATAATACTTTCTGGACTGTGAACTGTAACAACGATAACCTTTTAGAGTACGGGGATAACCAAGAAAGACACACTTCAGAGATCTAGGAGCCAACTTATCTCGATTATGTTCCAAGTTATGAACAAAAGCGACACCCAAACACTAGAGAATGTAAGAAAAAATGAGCAACATCTGTATGTAGCATGAAAAATGGAACTTTGTTATTTTATATAGATGATGACATGCGATTAATTAGATTACATGCAATAAGAACGACATCTGTCCAATACTGTTTAGGGACATGCATATTGAACATGAGAGTTCGAGTCACATCTAAAATGTGTCGATGTTTGCGTTCGGCTATACCATTTTGTTGAGAGGTGTGGACACAACTAGTTTGACGAATCATACCAAGATCAGTACAAAAACTATTCACAGAAGATTGAGTATACACAAAAGTATTATCAGAACGCAGAATTTTGATGCGTTTATCAAACCGAACATAGATTTCATTATAAAAGACAGATGACACATTTGGAAACTAAGATCTTTCTTTCATTAAATAACACCAAGTCATTATGGAATAATCATCAATAAAAATAACAAAATACTGAAATTCTTTCGAACTTTTAACTCTAGACGGACCCTAATTATCAGAATGAACAATATCAAAAGGCTATAATTGACGATTCTTAATACGACGAGGAAAGGAACTTCGGTGATGCTTGTCTAACTGGCAAATCTCACATTGAAGACTAGAAACATGACTTAAACTAGGAACAACTTGACACAACTTAGCCAAAGACGAATGTCCCAAACGATAATGCCACTGCAACGTAGAAGTAGAAACAGAAGTGAAAGCCTTTTCAGGTAAATCCAAGTAATACGGTCTATTTTTTTTCCCGAACCAATCTTCTTCGTCTCAAGGTCCTGGAAAACACAAGAATTTGAAGAAAATGTCACAGAACATTGAAGGAATTTGGTTAACCGGCTCACATATAGCAAATTAAATGGAAAATTAGGCACATATAATGAATCAAATAATGACAGTGATTGAATAGGGTGAATGGCACATTTCCCAGGCACAGGACGAGTAGACCCATCAGCCTAGATAATATTATGTTTCATGGGGCTATGCTTATGAAAGAGGTTATACCAGACATGTGAGAACTTGTTCCTGAGTCGATGATCCAAGAGGTGGATAGTGACTGGGTTGCCACAAAAACATGATTACATATATGTGCCATGGTTGCAGTAGGTTGAGAGGTGGTACTAGCAAACACGTCCAACTTTTGGAGGATCTGTTTAAATGAAGATGAGGTATCAGACGTTGAAGTCTGATTAAAATCGGTTATCATCTCTGGGAGTAGAAGTGGTGACATGGGACTACATATTTTCATCATGCACTTGATGTGCATATTCTGATTTGTCCCACTTGTCCCAACAGTAGTCTTCAATATGACCGAGCATTCCATAATAGCTACACTTCCGTGGTTGACCACGGCCATCACCACGACCGTTGTCTCTACCACCACGACCTCCTCCTCGACCAAAACTACGACCACCATCTCTACCGCCACGTACCACCACGACCAACACTAGTAACTAGGGCAGAAGAGTCAGTACTCGGCACCACATAACTCTGTCCTAAAAAGGAACGATTGAGACAGGAGAAAGTATCTACCACTGTAAGTAACTGCTCTCCAGCATGGATCTGAGCTTTATAATGTTTGAACGCAGGATCCAAACCGGCTAGAATAAGTGAAATATGAAACTATTTCTTCTGTCGCTGAGCTTCCTTCAAATTAGTAGTAACATGATATTGTAGCAGTTTCTCCCACAGTCTTCTTTGAAGCTGATATTGATTTACATGCCTCCCATTTTGCTTTGTATTAAATACTAACTCGTACAACTCATAGATACGAACAACGTTCTGCTTCTGCGAATATGATTCTTCCATAGATGCCAAAATTTATTTGGAGGATTCGTACCACTAAACATTAGCAGTGATGTGCGGCTCTATACTATGCTACAACCACGACATAACGTATGCATCTACACTCATCCAATTTTCATACTCAACGGACATTTCAAGCGAGGGTTCATCCGTAAAAAACTTTAACTTCTTCGCCTCAACACCAATTTGATAGGCTTGGACCAGGAAGGTAGTTCGCACCATTGAGTTTCACCGCAGTAATTGATTTTTTTAATTCATCATTATGAATAACAGTAAAAGGAGAACTACCTCCGCTACCACCACCACTAGCACTATTAACCTCGTCAGAATATTCGGTCCACATCATACTTGCAGATGCAATAAAAAGACGAGATCTCTGGAATCCTTAGATCTCACAACGAACCACAATCGACGACGAACAACCAACGGAGATATGTAGAATCCTTAGATTTCATAAATGAACCACGAACGACCACGAACAACGAACGACGAATCATGAAAAGTAGACGAAAAACAGTCAAATTTTTTTTCTCGGAACTGCCGTCCCGAAACCTGCAATTAGGGGCTACCATCCCCAAACCCTACAATCAGGGGCTATCGTCTCGAACCCCTGTTGAACTCACGACCGAGTTCAATCGGCTCTTTCGTGAATGAGATTTACAGTACCTTCAAAAGATTATGATACTAAGTGAAATTTAGAGATGGAGATGAGAGGAGAAAAGTAGGAGAAGAGAATATGAGACGGAGATTGTAAGGACTTAAAATCCTATGTTGCATCTTATGTCTATTTATATTGATATGCAATATGTCACGCCCCGATCTCCCGCAGGCAATCGGCCGTTCCCGCTAGGCGGAAATCACCCTCGCCAGCGCTCCCGCGGAACGATCGCTTAACCCATCCGGGCGTGATGCCGCACGAGCGTGAGCCACGCCCGTGCAAGGCCATGGTTCATTGGCTGGCGGCAAGAGTTCTAAGCCACAGAGTCGCACAGATTGTCCGAGTGCAGCGGAGTCATGAACGCATAGGCGATCGGTAACAGGTTCACTGAGTCGACAAATATAGCGGAAGCATAGAAACAAGTAAAGTAATCTCTTTATTGATATGAAACATGTATTACAGGCGGCGTATAGCCGAGATTACAAGTCGCTCAAGCCTCTCTCTCTGAAACAGTAAAAGCGTGCCAAGTGGCTACAACTGTGGAATGATTTGTACAGGCGATGGTCAGGCGATGTTCACAACTTATGTCTTGTATATGTGCTTCAGTCCCGGACGCACCGTTGCAAGGCTTCAGAGGGAACTCCTGGCCTTAGCACGCACGAAGGAGGCGTCCGCACCGAACGAGGTTCTCCCGTACGCTGCATACAAACTGGTGGATTATCAGTACATTGAATGCACTGGTGGGGAAGCTACTCGCCCGCTCGACAAATCCAAACACGTAATACAGGTTCCGTGCACAACTATTAAGTTGTCTTTCTAGTTGCCTTAGGATCAGTTTCATGCAGATATTGAATAGCCTAACGTGTCGGGCAGTGCGCCGTGCGATGTTAGAGGAAACACGGCGAGACTTACCAACTTACCATCTCCTTCCCTGTCCAAGGCAAACATTGAGGCAAACATGTTAATTCAAGCACGGGCAAGTATAAGCATTCAGGAGGCAAGCATATGCAAACAGGAGGGTCGTTTTAACATGATCGTTCAGGTGTTCAGTCGATGCGATGCAGTGACTCGCACGCGGATAGCCGCTAAGCGAGGATGACTTATCTATATGAACAGGAGTCGCTGGCATAGTCATAAAGGACAATAGTCACTGGCGGTAATGGTATGCAGCAATAGTACAAGGGGCGCTACATGCCATTCCGTCCAGCACAATGGACTATACAATACGGTTCAGTCACTGGAGAGAATGTATGCAGCGAAAGAACAAGGGGCGCTACATGCCATCCCGTCCAGCACAATGGACTGTACAATAACGTGAGTTCCATCCGGATCGGATCGGTCCCGTCCCAGTGCCCCGGTGACCGTCCGTGGAACTATACCTCGTTTCCGAGTTGTCCGCGACATGCAATCGTTGGGTCTTTCCAATTATCACAAGATACACGAGAACAAGAGTGCACTAGAACAAGAGAACACGATTGCACACAAGAACACGAGTACAAGAGATACTTGAATCATGATTCTGTACAGTCAATAACTTGCCTTGATGCATTCCCCTGGTTCGGGGCTGCCTGGTGACCTAACGGTCCTGGATACTTGCAGGGTCAATCATACACGGAACGACTACTGAGTAGTCTCCCGGAGTTTGGATGAAAACACGGTAACTATCAAGCAGACAAGCATGCGTTTCTAGGAACATAAGCAGGCACGTTGCTCGGGCCCGAAGGTAGTCCGAGAGATGAAACCGTTAAGGGACTTAGCATGCGAGGGTCTGAATATAAGCAGTATTTCCTTTTTCCATGTTCTAGCAAGCAATATGAGTTGGGATTATTCCCTTAGCTAGGTGCGTTGGATTTTTTAGCATGCAGGGGGTGATTCACCTAGCGACTAGCATAAACATTCCAGATTTTATGTGTGCTGGCTAAGCAAAGACAAGTTCACCGTAGCCACCCACCTTAGCGATGATTCGCCTCGGTAGAGCGATACGTCTGAGCGAGCCTCTGAAAGCCTAAGCCGGATTCCTGTAGGGACAAGTCTGGATATCCTTTGCTTCTTGATCGAGGCAAAGCAGGTCGGGACAGCTGCACGATTGCCGATTGAGACGGCAGTCCGCTTGAACGGAATGAGGTGTTACATCCTACCCAACTTAGAAAAAGTCTCGTCCTCGAGACTTACTAAGGACAAGCAGTAATCTAGGGTTGAGGCAATCCTAGACAAGTCGTTTGTACTTGTTCATTTGGATCTTCACTTGCACAAGCTTCGAAATCAGCATATCGCTTAGACTGGATCGTGCGCACTTTCGAAGGTACCCTCTAGCGTGAACACGTCAACCAGCTCAGTGATAGCGAAGTCTTAGCACTCGAGTTTCACTTTTTCTAAGTCTTGGATGGTGCACTAGTTCAAGGCGTCCCTCGAATAGATGCATTCAACCAAACTTAGGGTTAGTGAAAATCGGACAAGCTACTAGCGATACTCTCAAGGGTTCGCACAGGTTGGCACAAAGGCCACTCGCAGCATACAACCAGACAAGCAAGCATATCAATCAAAACGTATTTTGAAAGTATTTAGACTTATTGTTGGAACATCCCATCGAGGCATTGAGAGAGAGCGTGCACATAACCCACGAACGAGCTTTCGAAATAGAGATATCGAATTGAAGTCCAAAGGCGTAGAAGCCAGGCTCTGATACCAACCTGTCACGTCCCGATCTCCCGCAGGCAATCGGCCGTTCCCGCTAGGCGGAAATCACCCTCGCCAGCGCTCCCGCGGAACGATCGCTTAACCCATCCGGGCGTGATGCCGCACGAGCGTGAGCCACGCCCGTGCAAGGCCATGGTTCATTGGCTGGCGGCAAGAGTTCTAAGCCACAGAGTCGCACAGATTGTCCGAGTGCAGCGGAGTCATGAACGCATAGGCGATCGGTAACAGGTTCACTGAGTCGACAAATATAGCGGAAGCATAGAAACAAGTAAAGTAATCTCTTTATTGATATGAAACATGTATTACAGGCGGCGTATAGCCGAGATTACAAGTCGCTCAAGCCTCTCTCTCTGAAACAGTAAAAGCGTGCCAAGTGGCTACAACTGTGGAATGATTTGTACAGGCGATGGTCAGGCGATGTTCACAACTTATGTCTTGTATATGTGCTTCAGTCCCGGACGCACCGTTGCAAGGCTTCAGAGGGAACTCCTGGCCTTAGCACGCACGAAGGAGGCGTCCGCACCGAACGAGGTTCTCCCGTACGCTGCATACAAACTGGTGGATTATCAGTACATTGAATGCACTGGTGGGGAAGCTACTCGCCCGCTCGACAAATCCAAACACGTAATACAGGTTCCGTGCACAACTATTAAGTTGTCTTTCTAGTTGCCTTAGGATCAGTTTCATGCAGATATTGAATAGCCTAACGTGTCGGGCAGTGCGCCGTGCGATGTTAGAGGAAACACGGCGAGACTTACCAACTTACCATCTCCTTCCCTGTCCAAGGCAAACATTGAGGCAAACATGTTAATTCAAGCACGGGCAAGTATAAGCATTCAGGAGGCAAGCATATGCAAACAGGAGGGTCGTTTTAACATGATCGTTCAGGTGTTCAGTCGATGCGATGCAGTGACTCGCACGCGGATAGCCGCTAAGCGAGGATGACTTATCTATATGAACAGGAGTCGCTGGCATAGCCATAAAGGACAATAGTCACTGGCGGTAATGGTATGCAGCAATAGTACAAGGGGCGCTACATGCCATTCCGTCCAGCACAATGGACTATACAATACGGTTCAGTCACCGGAGAGAATGTATGCAGCGAAAGAACAAGGGGCGCTACATGCCATCCCGTCCAGCACAATGGACTGTACAATAACGTGAGTTCCATCCGGATCGGATCGGTCCCAGTGCCCCGGTGACCGTCCGTGGAACTATACCTCGTTTCCGAGTTGTCCGCGACATGCAATCGTTGGGTCTTTCCAATTATCACAAGATACACGAGAACAAGAGTGCACTAGAACAAGAGAACACGAGTGCACACAAGAACACGAGTACAAGAGATACTTGAATCATGATTCTGTACAGTCAATAACTTGCCTTGATGCATTCCCCTGGTTCGGGGCTGCCTGGTGACCTAACGGTCCTGGATACTTGCAGGGTCAATCATACACGGAACGACTACTGAGTAGTCTCCTGGAGTTTGGATGAAAACACGGTAACTATCAAGCAGACAAGCATGCGTTTCTAGGAACATAAGCAGGCACGTTGCTCGGGCCCGAAGGTAGTCCGAGAGATGAAACTGTTAAGGGACTTAGCATGCGAGGGTCTGAATATAATCAGTATTTCCTTTTTCCATGTTCTAGCAAGCAATATGAGTTGGGATTATTCCCTTAGCTAGGTGCGTTGGATTTATTAGCATGCAGGGGGTGATTCACCTAGCGACTAGCATAAACATTCCAGATTTTATGTGTGCTGGCTAAGCAAAGACAAGTTCACCGTAGCCACCCACCTTAGCGATGATTCGCCTTGGTAGAGCGATACGTCTGAGCGAGCCTCTGAAAGCCTAAGCCGGATTCCTGTAGGGACAAGTCTGGATATCCTTTGCTTCTTGATCGAGGCAAAGCAGGTCGGGACAGCTGCACGATTGCCGATTGAGACGGCAGTCCGCTTGAACGGAATGGGGTGTTACACAATACACCAACAATTACTATTATACCCTCATAAGATAAATAACAAAATAACTCTTAACAATTATATATATACCATACGCAATAATCCACACTAGTGAACAAACACCAAGGTGGTACCACTTCCACTGTATGCTATATGTATGCAACTGTCAACAAAAACAACTCTCAACAGAAAGGACCATCTTTATCAAGAGCAAGTATTAAGTATTGAACAAAAACATTTAACAAAAAGAAAACAAAAACATATGGTGCAAATCACGTGAGCTAAGCAAACAAGAGCAAGTGAGTGAGTTTTCATCGTACGTCGCTTTCGGTCATAAATGCCAATGCCAACATGAAATAAAAAGGACCATCTTTATCAATCCTCCTCTTTCCTCTTCGTTTTCACTATTTATTAACTTTTTTTCCTCTCCTCTAGTTAGCCATGGCAACTCTTTTCTTCATCCGGTAAGCTTAGCTTCTATTCTATTTTATCCCTCTCTTGCTTCATCAAGTTTTTGGTTGCTTATATGGCCGACTAGGCGTCCAATTTGCCCTTTCCAAATCCTAGGTGGCCATGGCCGACTTGCGGCTATTATAGGAGTTATATTTTTGTAAGAGACAGTTTGACATGGAATGTTTGGTACAAGATGTGATACCCTTTCGATTAGCAATGAGAATATTAAGGTAAGGAAAACTAGACTCGGGTTGATTTGACTCATAATTAGAATGACTAACTTGAATTTGGTTTGTTTGGAAGTTACCTGAAATTCAGTAGTTACCATCCTTTGGTTTAGATTATTGACAATGCTGAGGAGTCTTGGTCTCATTATCTCGAATTTGTTTCCTCCATGAGTAGACAATGAGTTCTCGGGTATTCATTTTTGTCCCATTGTCTAAGTTAGTAAGATTATGAGATTGTTCCATAGAATTTGGACTCTAATTTTTGTTAGCTAAAACACTAGGATCTGTATTTATGAATTTTTTTGGTCCATTCAAAGTTTGTTTTGATATTGACATTCTCTAGTTGGACTCGATCTAAATATCTTGCATCTACCTTTTGTGTCTCCCCCGAAAATAGCTTTCAAAAAAAGATTTGAGAGTAAGAATGTGGCATCCATAGTGATATTTTTTTTAAAATAGGATCATTAGGCATACCCAACAAAAACACATTTTCTTGCTCTAGGATTTAACTTGTCCCGGTTTTGGTCATGTATGTGTACAAAAAATAGTACAATCAAACAATTTTAAGGACATGTCATGGGGCAATTTTGACAATGAGAAACTTTGTTGAAGGATATTAATTGTGTTTGAAAATTTTAGATCTTTGTAGGCATTTGATTTATAAGGTATGTAATCGTTTGAATTGTTTCATCCAATAGATATTTAGAAACTTTATTAGTGAACATTAGGGCCCTAGCAACTTCTAAACGGAGTTTGTTTTTCCGTTCAGCTACTCCATTTTGTTGGAGTGTGTCATTGCAAGAACTTTGATGTACCATACCCTTTTCTAAGAAAAAAATGTCTAAGATCTTATTAAAATATTCTTTTGCCATTGTCACTCCTAAAAATCTTTATTGAATCTTGAAACTGCCCTTTGTAAAAAAAATTGGAAACTTTTTCGATGTCAGACTTGCCCCTTGGCAAATATACCCAATTGACTCTTGCGTGATCATCAATGAAAGTAACAAATCATTTTTTTTGAACTTGTTGAAATCCTAGAAAGTCCCCGTACATTACTATGGATTAAAAGTAAATGATTTTGATGCTTAGTATGGTTTTGGAAAAAAAAAAAGAACGATGATGTTTGGCAAATTCACAAAACTCACATTGAAATAAAGATGGACTATTATTTGTAAATATATTTGGAAACAAGTGTTTTAAATAATAAAAACTTGGATGTCTTAATCTATAATGCTATAACATAACATTATTATCAACAAAAATAGAATTCAAACATGTACTTTGAAGTTTGAACTTGTTCCCGCTCGTTGGTTCCATTTTCAAAGATATATATACCTCCACATTCTCTAGCATTGCCAATTATCTTTCCCGAGACCAGTACATGAAACTCACACTGAGAGTGATAGAAGTTAACACGACATTGGAGATCATTAGTTAATTGATAAAAGATTATAAGACAATTAGGCACATGAAGGACATTATGATGGGTTAAGAAATACGATATAACAATATATTCTACTCAGCAATTGCTGAGAGTGATTCATCGGCAATCTTGATTTTTTTGTTTCCTGCACATGGATTGTAAGTGGGGAAATTTTTTGGAGCATCTTGCTATATGATCAGTTGTTCCAGACTCAATGATTCAAGAAATATTTTGCGAATTGATACGAAGAAGAGCAGTAACGAAATTACCTTTCTGAGCCAAAGAACAAGAAGGTTTTATTAGAGATTTCTGGAGTTTGCAAGTGTTGTAGTTGTTTCTTTGTGAATGGAGACGCTTCTGAGTTGACTTGTTGCTCTTGACCTTATAAGACGGGAGCGGGGACGGAAGCGGGGGCGGGAGCGGGAGCGAGATCGGGGACGGAAGCGGGAGCGCTGTAACAACCCGCTCCGCTCAACCCGAATGACCGATTCAAACGACACAAGTGTAGCGAACCGACCTGCCTTGCTCATCGAGATGACTCGTTCGATGCAAAGGTATTCAGACTTGGACCTTCAAATGTAGTTCAGACTTAGACTTATCAGAGGCGCGCTCGGAGTTTCGTTCGGCCGATGCGATTCATCGCTAAGGTGGGTGGCTCCGGTGAACCTGTCTCTGTTTAGCTGCACACTTAAAAAAAGGAATGATACATGCTAGTTTCTAAGCGATAACCTTTGCATGCTAATAAAAAGAGACACATATAGCTAAGGGGATAACTCCGCCTTATCATTGCATAGAACATGAAGATCTTACTTGCTATCTGCGTAATCTGGCTTATTGAGTTGAAATGTAGTAGTTTTTTATATATGCCACAAAGTAGTTTTTGAGTTCAAATTAAGGCACCGCACTGCACGGATTGTGACACGAGATAGAGTAAAATCATATTGCATACATAGACGAGGAAGACTATCAAGTAGTCGTTCCGAGTCAGGAGAAGAAAAGAAAAGAAAGTACTCGGATATCCATATCACCGAGGCAGTCTCTAATCAGGGAGCTGTGCAAAGAAGAAAGATCAGGGTGTAGTCCTCAGCTAGATTGAACCGAGCTGAAGTCCTCGGATAAGAGAAATCGAGCTAGAAGTTCTCGGCTAGGATGTAAGTGGTGAAGTAGTTGCATGGTTACGAACAACTGGCTGTGCACCAGGTAGAGAAAGAGTCCTCGACACGATTGCTGAGGCATTTGAATCGTGTCTACCCGGGAGGACAATGCCAGTGTAGTCCTGGTAATATGCTAGCTGAAGTATATAACATAGTTCGAGGAAAATATGCCTGATGCAGAGACACGATCATAACACTTGAATTGTATAGATGTTCTTCATTATTTAGTATATTATGATTATATTGCTCGAATGACAGGGAAGGCCGAATGGTAAGAAAAGGGTAAGACGAACTCAACTAATTACAGTACGACACTCAGACACATATATTACTTTCATTATATTGCCATGAAACTGATCTTAAGGCAAGGACTAGAAAGACAACATAATCAGTCGGTGCACATAACTAATGAACGTGCTTGTTTTGTGGCGTGGGCGAGAGCCCTCCTCACCAGTGCATTGAATGTATTGATACCCAACCAGATTGCATGTAGGGAGAACTCGCACGGATTCGGAGATCGCTTGACGCATCAAGGCGCTGGACCGCACTTAGCGTCTTGGAGCGTGGCGCACGGACTTGGAGCTCACATATATGAGACGTAATGTATGGGAACACCATCATCCAGAGTGTTTGATTCAGTTGTAAGCCTAAGGGCATATTCATTGTAATGAGAGAGCACGAGCGACTTGTAATCTCGGACTAACGCCGCTTGTAATATTTACTTCATATCAATAAAGAGCTTGTTTTGGATTCAATACTTGTGTTTATTCTATGTTTACGCTATGACGATTCTGCGAACTAGTTATCAAAGGCCGTTTCGGTATTTGTCTTGTGCGGGCGCAACTCCAGGCTCGCGCGACATCACGTCCTGATGGGAATGGTTGTCCTACGGGAGCGTTGGCGCGGTGATTCGCGTCCAGAGGGGACGATCGATCATGCGGGAGATCGGGGAGTGACAGACGCTACTTAGAAGTCTAAAGTTGGGTGCGTGATAGGAGAGCGAGTTAATAATTTTTTTATGTTTATTAATTATTGTTATCAAAACTTATAAATATCTTAATGTTTATTAGAATTTATAAAGTTCATTACAAGTCACAAAGAGATCATTCACATGTTGATTTTTTATGATGTTAAGGTAAATAATCTTTAGTTTCTTGATACTTTGATAAATGTGTATTAAATTTTTTCTTTCTTTCTAAAATTTATGTTCTCTTTTAAAATTATGGTCATATTAGGGGAGGTTCTCATGTCGTCGGAAAAACAAGCTCCCGTCGCATGAGAAACGAGCTTCTAACGATTTTTCAAGTAAGAACCGCCGAATCGAGGTTCTTACTGAGATTCGTTGACCTTCTAGTAGTTTCTGGCTTTCAAGCTCCTGACTTTCTTCATGGGAGACTTGGAATATCCTGTTTTCAGTCCTCGGCTTCTTCTTCCTGTTTGCAGGTTTGTAATGGATTTTTCAACACCTTTGTGTGCCATGGTTTCTTGTAGTGATCACATCAGGGTTTCTTCCTTCTATCACCTTCAGATTCGAAGTTTTTTGATACAAGGACATGTGTCTCGGTTTCTGCAAAAGACTTGGATTCTCGTGTATTCAGCATTTCTCTCCTTCTTGTGTCTTCCCTTCTAATCTCAAAAAAAGCATCTCCAAGAGATCCCATAGGTTTCTTTTCGAGAATTTGAGCCCTGACTTCATCTTATCCGGTTCTCGATTGAGACCAACTAAGAAGGGATAGACATGATCATTCTCTTTCTTTTTCATAACCTCCATTGAGTTGATCAACCAAGTAGTGATCAATGAATTTTCAGACCTCCATACGTTATACTGCGGATCGCTAGTTGCTGGTTGCCTCACTTCACCATTTAAGTATGCGAGTTTTCCCTTGTCGTCATCACCAGCTTCACAAATTGAAGCCCATTCGAGATTTCTTTCCATTTAACTTATGGGAATTAATTGGAAAGAGAAATTATGGAAAAGATGGTCCACTGTTTGGCATGGCAATCCATGTGTTAGAACTTTCAGTGGTCTCCTTGGAAGAGTCGGTTGTTCATCTAGCTCTGGTCATCGCCGCTTTAACCATTTGTAAAAATGGATAAAGAGCCTTGGTTATGATACCATGTAAGTTTAGGAGAAGAAATGTGGATGTAATTCAATTTTTCTGTGTTATTAAATCAAAGGGAAAAAAACTAGAATATATAGGTTACAAAGTAAAACATAAAAGTAAAATATAAAATATGTTACAACAGATTCTGTTACAAAGTAAAACATAAAAATCTATTACAACAGATTTTGTTACAGAAAATAATATCTGAAACTAATCCATGTTTCTTCTACTAAATATCCGACAAAGAAAATTCAAATGAAGGTTCCGTTTGCATATGCCAAAAGCATAAAAGAAAAAAAAATAGTTTCCAAAAGAATAAATAAAATAAAATAGTCACATGCACTTTGGTAATTGCTAAAAGAGTATAGAAAGTAGTACTTGATCGCTTGCACTTTGGGATTTTACAAAAGTAAACAAGGATGGTCACATGCACTTTGAAAACATTTATTACACTTGAAATGGCAAAAATAGTAACATAAACTAGTTTTTTTTTCCGGCTCTCTTTATTCGACAAATCAAATACGAACCCAAAAAATTGTACAAATTGCATTTATTTGCAAATTAAATGATTTGTTCGTTAAGCGAATCAATCATGCATAAACTCGTTTCATTTTATATTTTATGGAATAATCCGTGAATCTTGTGACTATGTTTCCAACATCAATTCTTGAAATTTTTGAATGTATGGAGGGATGAATATTTAAAAGTAATAGGTGCATGAGTTTCATTTGGTTAAAAAGGTGCACAAATGTTCTTTGGTTAAAGAGTCAAACTTTTCGAAAGAGTTCTTATACATCTCATTGATTTCTTTATAAAAGATTTATTCTCTTAGTTTAAAAACATCATGGACCAAAGTATTATCTCTTTCTCTTTGATACTGGGTTAAGGAAGTGTTGCTGACAATTTCTTAACATCAGAAATCTTCTGCAACGGTTTATCTTGGGAGGCTAGTTTAATGCAATCTTGTGCATTAAATGGTACAAAGAGAGAAAAGGAGAAAAGAGAATATTTTGGGATCACATGCTTTGAAATGAAGGACATTCATGCACCTTCGAACAAGTCCATGACCTTTTAACCAAAGAACATTCATGCACATTTTCTAACCAATGGACATTCTTGCACTTTTTTAACCAAAGGACATTCATGCACCTTTTACTTTTAAACTATTAACCCTCTATTATAAACTTTCAACAATTAATGTTCCGATTTTCTGCCTTTTAATTTCTCCAAGTTACGAGAATGTTTCTCAAGTTGGATATATTTGATTGGCTCTTGCATATTTGATATCATCCTTCTTATGTTGAAGATCCTTTTTAGCATCTTTCCACAAATTTTGATATAATAAATGCTACTTGAAACTTTGAAAGTATTCCTCGAAAAAAATGCCCTTGGCAACAAGACCATTTATAAGAGTTTGCAAATTATAGAGTTGAGATTTAATAGATTTAACGGGAATCATTTTGAAATCATCCATAAAAGTTACAAAATATCTTTTACCACCCCATTTTAAACTTCCACTTAATTTGTCCACGTGTAATGGAAGAAGGTGAAGATGCAGGTATTAGTTTAGTCCCCAACACATCCAATGATTAAAGCAAGGTTTCAATATCGTTTCTCAGATTGCTGGGCAATAGTTTGCATTTCTGTGTTGCATACTGCTGTTTTTTTATTGGTATTATCATTTGGATATGGAGATTGTTGTTAAGTTATGATAATTCGAATTGTTTTCACTTTCCAGCCATGTTATGGGGATGCGCATCATGATGAGGACGTTGAGCAGAAAGTCTTGCATTGGTGAATAGCCTTGTGGATGACATTGGACACAATCTGTTTGTTGCAGCATCAAAGCAAACTTTAGCAACTACTCGGGACACCCATTACACTGCTTCTAATCGAGCAGCAGCTTGACAGGACTTTAGAATCATTGATTACATTGGTTCAACCAATTAATTAATACCTGTAATTCTGAGTTCTATTCATACTGCACTAGTTCATGTACTATTGATAAAATGTTCCAAGAAGAATGCTGAATTCTCCTAGTTACCATTATGGAGATTTTGGAGATTGTTTTGTACAATTGACTACCGGCATAATGTACATTCCATTAATTTCATTTTTATTGTATCATTTGCTACTATGTTATCCAAGAAATGCAAGATGAACTACTTTTCTCTGTTATTTAAATTTCACAAACACATTATGCAAAACATCAGAAAGCTCGTTTAAATTGTGGAAATTATGCATTTATCTCTATAAACAAGTTTGTTGTGCAAATTTGGTTATGCTCTTCCTAAAACATCATGGACTGCTCTGTAACTGTTGATTCTGTACAGGTAGTAATGGATGGAAGGAAACTTTATCATCAGATGGGAGTGGTACCAAAAAGGCTGTGATATGACCTATTCTTTGGCTTGATAAGGTGATGGATTGCAAGTTTTACGATGCTATTATACTGACCCATTCCGCTAATACAAGAAAGCGAGGCAATGTATATTGTGTTGAGAGGTTATGCTTGACCCATTCCACTAATACGAGAAAGCAATGCAATGCAATGCAATGCAATGCAATGCAATGTTTATTGTGTTAGAGAGGTTCTGCATGGAGATTCAAACGGGTGTTAAGTGGATGGCGTTATTTTGGTTATCCTTCTACTTGAAGAAAGTGAAAGAGACATTTCTTTCCTTTAATTACTGAAACTCTATGCTGCTGCTGGAGTGGAAAAAAGAAGAAGGAAATTTCCCTCATCTTTTCCCTTCACTATGTGCATAACTGAATTAGTTATTTGTACTTGCATCCTCTCCCTCATTTGCAATTCTTACAAGTGAGGACTTTTGGTTCTTCCCCATAGGACGATCTTTGATGTTAATCCACATTTTTGGTAATTCAGCATATTTTGGATGACACATGCAATGCATAGAAGAATCAATTACTTTGTTGCAAGTTGAATGTTAAATATTTATGCTTTTCCTGTCTACTCCAAACTCATTTTGCCTCTCACCCGCACTATTGGATATATTTGCATGGCAGCTGCAAGGTCTGCTTCTATGCTGCTTAGGATCTGGTGAAAGTTCATACATTTTGCTTCTCTCTCTTCAACCATGAAGGGGTCGATCCAAATTATACAAATATGCACCACCGAGTTTTTGAAGCAGTTTTTATTCTTCTCAAGGTTTTGTGTTCATCTGAGATCCTAGTTAGTTAATAAGAAAACTTGCACTTCTTTCCTTTTGGTGTTAAAAACAGCTAACAACAAATTACTTCTTCTGTGATGGCAGGTCAATTAGAGCTCAAATTATCTTACTACTGCTGGCCGCCTTCTCTGCACCAATTGTTAGTTTGGTGTTTTCGTTACGATGCTCTTAAACTAGATGCTGCAAATTTGTTATAGTGGCAAGAAGACAATGAAATCGACGACCAGTTAAAGAAGAATCTCCACTGCATCGGTACTTAGAGCATCCACAATGAAAGAGGTTTCAAGTGCTACATTTTGACTTTAAGTCAATTTTTGTAGTACTTAAAGGCTGCAGTGGACACTTATGCATACTTGAAAATTGTTAAAAAGTTACGAGACACTCCAGATTTGGAACGTGTCATAGCCCCTCTATATTAATTGATGGGTCCACCAAAAGTAACTGAACAAGAAAGAAAATAAAGAGAAAAAAAAGAGAGGAAAAATATTAACAAATAGGGAAGAAAAATAAAGAGAAAAAATAGGAGAGAAAAAAGGAAGATTAATTTGGAGTGTACCATTGTGTGCCAATATCATAGGGACACTCCAAAAGTAACAATTTACACAATTTTTAACAATTTGGAGTATGTGTTTGGAATGTCCCTACTGTGAATGCTCTTAAGTTTCTTTCCTCAATAGTTAGATTTAACTATGCAACTTGATTTGGTCTGGTGTAGATGCTTATCATGTTCTATTAACCAATAACAAACTGTATGGATCAAGTCTGAAACATAGTTTGCAATATGTGCTAATACCGATCCGATACGGACGATACCGATATGGTTTGGCATGTCTTTATCTGATACCGACCGATACCGACATTAGAAGTCTCTTTACCAGTCAATTCGGTAAAAAAAATTGAATAAAAATTACCATTCAACAAGGATGCAAAAGCATAGTAAGGTTGTAAAACATGTAAAAGAAAACTTATATACCGCATGTAAACCAATTGGCAAGGGTGACTACTATTTCATTCAATTTCAAAACTATTAAGAAATAACACTGAAAAGACTTAAAATTATGTCTAAATATATAAAATATTTTTTTTAAAATATTAATAATTATTTGTTTTTTATACCAAAAATTCGATACTTCAATGTGAAATCGTCGATACTATCGATTTCTCCGATTCCAATACTCATAGAAATAGTCCAATAGTAATTCTGATACCGATATTGATACTGTGAATCTTCGTCTGAAATAGTCCGTTTTGGATGCTAATTACTCTATTTGTTGTCCTGCTACACATAAAGTAGTAACAAGCAATTTGAAGCCACTGGGCATGCGAGTTTCTATGCTTGCCATGTGTTGAGTAGTGAAAAACTCTAATGCATACGTTGATTGATGTAGTCCTTAACGTTGATGTCTACTGTGTTCCATCATTTTTTTTTTTTCCGATGCTCGACATAACGTACAGAATTTTGTGCACGCTGTGTTGTTATTTGGGTCCATTGTGTTCCATCAAATTTGTCTAATGTTATTTGTGAATTTTTTGTAAAAAATTAAGCATATTTTTTATGACATTACTGAAATTTACGTTTCAGGAGAAATGTTAGGGGTAAGGAGAACAAGTTTATCTTCGGATGCTGTAACAATGAAAGCAACCATTTCAATGTATATAACTCATTCCATGTTGCTTTCTCCAACCACAGACATCTTTGGTTAGTTTAGGCCAACATGTGCTATTGAATATCAAAATGTCTGAGTTCAATAGGACGACACTTCCAATCATGAATATTGGTTTAGAAAATGGTTAGGTGCAAATCGTATTTTTATAAATTTATGTTTATACATTGAAAGTTTTGCCTTCTGTTAGCAATGTGGCTCCCTCGATTATTGTATTTGTGTCAATTCATAATGCATGTCCTTGTCATAGAATGATATAGAACCTGTGGACCTCTGAAAGTGGTACATTTGTCGTGGTGTACTAAGCAATGATTTTGGGGAGCAGAATTTGGATGAAAGTTCACTACACCATGTGGCAGTGGTGAGATCTTGTTCTTCTTCAATACCAGCATGACATACCATTTTTCTCCTCTAATTTAGTTTAGTGGTGTGTCATAATTTTCAAAGCTTTATAAAATACAATAGTTAAGTAGTTTCCAATACTGTTCGATTTATGCTCGATTTAAAAGAATTTAATCCATCTCATATACAACAAAGATATATTCAAGATCGATATCAATTTAAGAAACTCTTAAAGCATTTATTTCGAATTAAATATATCATTCAATCCATATTCAATACAATCCAAAAAATACATACTATTACCATCTTACATTTTTTTTCAAAATAGTTCCAAATACATATTAGAGTTGGGCTACTAAACTAAATCTCAACCACTCCAAAACTGTCAACATCATCCTAAAAACTTCCAAGCAGAATCCTGAAAAAGAAAGCACCCTTAAAACTGTTAACATCATCAAAACTATCAGAAAGCACCCTTAAAACTGTTTAGTAGCCCCTTCAGGCTTCAAAACTGTCAAGCAAAATCTTGAAAAATAAGCATCAAACAACTATGAGATATGTGGAATGTCAGCAACACCCTCAAACTGGCATAAGTTGTGAGTAATATATGTAGTTCATAAAGATATTCATCTAGATCCATTGTCAAGAACCAATAGCCTTTTTTCAAAATTATTCATCCAGATCCATTGTCTACCTTCATTATTAACAATGTGCTTAATGAAAATATTAACACACGACTAGTATTTCAAAAATACTCATCCAGTTCCATTGTCATTCTATATACGTTAATTTGGTATGTAGGAGATAGAGAAGAACCTGATTAAGCATCACATGTGGACAATATCAAACTATCTAGGTGAACAGCAAGAGGAATTGGTGGATGTCAAAGAAGTTACCAATCATCTTGGTACACTGTGAAGGATTTTGTATAAACTTTTGTAGATCGGTCCGGATGAAGAATAATGCAATCATATATTGCTATATGATTGCACATTTATGTCCCCTTTTGCTATACGAGCATAGACTATGAATAATGCAATCATATATCAAAAGGGGACCTAAATGTGCATAGAAGGTCATCTATCTACAAACTCTACGAGATAGTTCCATTTGAATCAAGAATACAAAGTACTTACTGCATCACGTAGTACTTAATACAGTGTGAAACCCAAGTGTGAAATCAACATTGACTAATGTGAAGCGATCAGTGACTTAAGTGTGAATTCAACTTTGCATTGTATGTTACATTGTAAATTAAAATTACTCTACCACCTAATGCATCACATATAGTAGATTTCAAAAGTTCCATTACCTTCCAATGTGTTCCTTCGACCCATCTGAAGAAATCCAACCAACTACCTGCAGGTACATAGGGTCATTTAAGGCTCTTTATGCTTGGAAAGTACTAATTACTTGGAATCACATAACATTGAAAATATCATATTGGGAGTTCCTACAGCATATAGGTGTGTTCATATTACTATTGTTGTATTTGTGAAGTAAACAAGAAATCTCTTATCTTGGTAACAGTAGCAGAGATGGTCTAGAGCAAGAAGGTAGAAGGAGAGCTGAAGTTAGTATATTTATAAATTAATGGTTATTTCTAAACATAACATGTAAAGACATTGAAGAATAGATTGATAACAAAAATTCAATCGAACAGTTGGTCATTTGAGGTCTGGAGTTGGAGGAGTGATTGGGTCAGCTGGTGTTGTGAATCAACGATGAGAAGACATTGAATCCAAGGGTGCACGATAGAGACATGACAAAGAGGAGTAGGAGTTCTGCTTGGGATGAGGATTCGAGGTTCTTCCAGAAGACCACACCCCCACCCGCTCGTAGATCTGCTCGCGAGGTGGTGGCGATGTTGTCCTCGAGTCCGGTCACCGAGAGGAAGACATCGATGGAGTGGGGGCTTGGCTTGAGCATCTCGAAGAAAACATATGCGTCGAGGAGGAGCTTTCCCATTAGAAAAATTAGGGTTTGCTCGTGAAAGAGAGAGAGGGGTGTGTGTGTGTGTGTGTGTGTGTGTGTGTGTGTGAGAGAGAGAGAGAGAGAGAGAGTAGGCTTTGGAGGAGGAAACAAGTAGGGAGAAATTTCGTGAACGAGAAAAAAACGGACTAATCCTTATGTGAAAAATAATATGGAGCCATTTTATAACGCTAGTGTACAGAACCGTTATAAAAGTATATATTATATATAACGCATTTATATATAAGCGTTTCAATAGGTCATCCATCCCTCATTGTCGTTATATTAGGGGGTGTTTCTAAAACTTTATATTTGTCTAAAGCATTAAAATAACATTTTTGGAAGCATTATAAACAGATATTTTTCTTGTAGTGAATGTTGATCTTGCTATACATGTTTTGCCCGAACCAATAAAACACGTAAGTTAGGAACACATAGAGTTCAAAATGAACCTAACTACTAGATAATAAATGAACAAATGATACTTTTGCATATAATATTTACAAATAAATATTTTTTTAAGGTATTGATCATCCATTAACTTAGATATTGATAAGCTCCATAGTAAAAATAAACACCTAGGTTAAAAGTTTAGATACTTATCAAGTAAAAATAGGAAACCCTAGATAATTGATACTAAGCCTTAAAATAGATTTCTATTGATATAAAATAACTAGTCTAACTCAAATGACTTCGCAATAAAAATACAAGTTTGGTTTAATTCGATATCCTCGATTCCGGGGTATTAATTTTTTCGATACTCCTATACATAACTCTAGGTTCCTCTTATGAGTTATATAGTTTTATAAACCATAGGTATAGGAAACTTAAACTTGCATGTTAGTCTCTAGTAATACTATCACATGTAGGTTTCATTAGTACTAGGGTTAGTAACGTAAGTCAGTACGATACGACTTAGCCTATAGAATACTTTTTTAAAATATGTTCCTCTAGGTTTATGCTTATATAGGCACACATAGGTAATTGAGCATGCATGTAATTATAGCATTTCTTCATATAAATTACATGTATACACATATACATTACATATACAAAATGTTAATTCTGTGTTCTACGATAACATTGGTACATATATACTTGTGTCATACTCTTGAATCCATATTGTAACATGAATATAAACATGCATGCATGGCTTAATCTTTATAAGCTAGAACACATATACAAGTATAATTTGATTTAAAATAAATGGACAACATAGTTTAGGAAATAACTTTTGAAGAGAATGAGGACTTGTCTTAGTTTTATGAGAAAAAAGTTATTGTGTTTTCATGTTAGAGAGTAAAGGAGAAGAGTGCTCTCTCTCTCTCTCTCTCTCTCTCTCTCTCTCTCGGGGTGCTCTCGGTTTTGGAATGGAAAGGGGGTGTGTATATATTGTGTGTTCTCGGTTTCAAAGGGAAGGAAGGAAAGAAAGAAATAAAAGGAAAGGAAAGGAAAGAATAAATGATAAGAAAGAAAGAAAGAGTCTAGGGAAAAAGTGAAGAAGAAAAGAGAAGTAAAAGGAAGGAAAGAAATAAAAGATCGAAGGTGGAAGGAGTTGACAAGGAGGTTAAGGTGGTGACAAGTAGGTTAAGTAGCTTGATGACAGGTATGTAAAGTAGCTTTAAGCTCCTTTTATTAGTAGGTGACAAGTAGGTCAAGCTCATCTCTTATTTTAATTATTTTCATAAAAAAGTTACCATTATAATAATTTTTTTGGAAAACAATTATGACATCAACTATGAGGAATATAGTCACTACCAAAATATGAGGAATATAGTCAAGTTATTAAGAACGAAGACTTGGAAGAAGGGCAACTATGAGGAATATAGTCAAGTTATTAAGAACGAAGACTTGGAAGAAGGGCGCTAATCGAAGTAAAGCCACTCACAAGTTGGTGAACTGGGAGAGAAAATGGGAGATCTTCAAGACTCCGCTTGCGCGTCGCCTACACGATTATCTGCATGCACCAACAGATGATCAATATCTCCTGCTTCAGTCTTCAAGGGTTCGATACGAAATGCAAAATCCTAAGAACGAAGGCAATGAAATTCGTCAAAACCGTTGAAGAAAATACAAGTCATAAAACCAACAAAAAAGCAACCAAACGGCATCAAAAACGGGCAAGGAAACCAGTGCAATGGAAAGGCCCCTCTCGACTCTGCCGCCGAGTCCTTCCTTGAGGCACAATCCGTTGAATATGGGATCTGATTCCGAAGAAACCAATCCATAACGAGAAAATGATCTTTATTCAATCTGTCCCGATCGAACGATACCAAGTATTTCTTAGCCGCGCTTCCTGAATAGGGGGAACGGGGCACTACACTTTCTCAGCGAAAGTATGCTCTGGACCTTCTTTCAGAGATAGGAATGCTGGGTTGCAGGGTTGCTTCTACTCCTATCGAGCATAATCACAAGTTGTGTGTTAAGGGTGGTGATCCGGTAAGTAAGGAGCAATATCAAAGATTAGTTGATCGGTGCATATATCCATGTCATACGAGACCTGATATTACTTATGTCGTGAGTATGGTGAGTAGATATATGCATGATCTTCCAGAGAGCAGCATATGGAGGTACTTTGCAGAATTTTCAGATATATTAAAGGAAGCGCAGGAAAGGGGTTATGGTTCAGAAGTTCTGGACATCTTAGAGTTGAATGCTACTGTGATGCCGATTGGGCGGATTGTATGGACGATCGCAGGTCCACTACATGTTACTGTATTTTTGTTGGAGGCAATCTTGTATTTTGGCGCAGCAAGAAATAAGATGCAGTGGCTAGGTCTACAGCTGAGGCCGAGTACAGGACTATGGCAGTTAGCCTGTGCGAGATGATGTGGGTGAAGAGTTTGTTGGCTGAGATGCGTTTGTTTAAAGGAGACTCCCTGCAACTTTGGTATGACAACAAATCAGCAATTGATATTGCAAACAATCCAGTTCAGCATGATCGCACCAAACATGTGGAGATTGATCGGTTCTTCATCAAGGAGCAGCTGAATAAATTTTTTTTTTGACTTTGAGCTATGTGAAATCAGCGGAGCAATTAGCTGATTATTTAACTAAAAGTTTAGGTCCTAGAGAGTTTGATACCTTTTGTAATAAGATGGTGATGATTGATATATATCGTCCATCTTGAAGGGGAGTGTTGAGTTATGGAAGACTTATTTAGTTCCACATCGGATAGAAAATGAGAAGGCTAGCCTCCTCCTATATATATGTATCATTTCTCTTGGAAGTAAATCAATCAATTATTATTATTTTTAAAGTAAATTAGAGATTATCTTGAATAAAAATTATAAAAATTTAAATTTTTTTGAAGTAATAAACTATTATAAACAATTTTTGAAGTGCCTATAGAATTTGCTATCTTATATTATTGCGAAACTAAGAGACTTAATTACCTCTTTCAACAGAATTAGCTAGATGGCCCACCAAGGTGGCACTCCTAATCTACTGCAATCTAACACAGAAAGAAGAAGCTAGTTCATAGTCAAAGCTTCCACCAACTGAGGGAGGTCCACCAACACACTAAAAGAAATGAGTAGACAGCAGTAGCAGAAGTAGGTAGATAGCTAGTATTTCGTTGGTGTGGGGGAAACATTAACAAAGGCAAAGTGAGTTCATGCTGTCAGTCTAGTCAGAGTTAGATGGCTACTTCCACACTTCGGTGGCAAAGCTGGTGCTGTGCATGGGCAATAGAATTACGACAAGCTACACTACACTACGTCTATGTTCAAAGGAGGAGCTCCCACCCAAAGCCGGTCAAGGGAATTGAAGCATCCTAGTTGAAGCTGATTTTGATTTTTTTTTTTTTTTTTAATCTGACCTCTTATGAGACACTTTTTTATGTTCTGGAGGATCACCATGAGGTCGTGATCCTGACCTCTTAACAACTATAAAAATAGTTAACAATGACGGTCAAAATTAAATGCTAATTGATAATATTTGTCTGGCTGTCATCTACGTTACTGTTATCTTTATCAAGAGAAAATAATGACACATCACACGTCATCTTTATCTATAAAAGATGGCTTGTATGTGTCGTCTTTATTTATAAAATATGACTTCTATATATCATCTTTATTTATAAAAGATGACTTTTATTGTGAGACAACAATGACAGCTCAACACACTCACGTCATCTTTCTTTATAAAAGATAAATAACTTAATGTGTTATCTTTATTTACAAAAGATGACTTTTACATGTCATTTTTATTTATAAAAGATGACTTCCATGAGACATTTTTATTTACAAAAGATGAGTTTTATACATCATCTTTATTTACAAAAGATGAAAAAATAATGACAACGAAGAGCGGAGCCAAAAAAAAAATTGTTACGGAGGGTAGGAAAAAGATTTGCAAGAAAAAAAAAATTGACAAAAGCAAGTACCGCTTGGATTCAAACCAAGATTTTCACAACCTCACACACTAACCACTAAGCTACAACAACTTTTGTATTATTTGGATTGTTCCATATACAATAACTAATAAAAGTTTTTTTTAATTATTAAGTCCGGCAGTCTGACTTATGCTCCGTTACTGATGACAACTCAACACACGTCATCTTTATTTATAAAATACGACTCTTATACATTATGTCACTGATAAAATTATTAATAATGATTATTAAATTAATGTTCTTAGCGGAAAAAATTATCTAAATTCGAAGTCTTATCTGACTTATTCCTAGACTGACTCTGCTCCTACCATTGCAACTCTGTCACACTTCCACCAGGTGGTTGGCAGATTTATTCAATATAAGGATTCCAATATCTTATATCTATCTAATTTAACTTAGATATCAACAATTGATGACATTAAGATACTGAAATATATCAACTTTATCCTTATTCTTTATGATGCAAGTGTCCATTCACATGATAACATATGAATGATATTCCACCTCTAAAGAGTAACCTCTAGCCATTAACCACCAAAACATGGAGTCCTTTTCTTAATCTTTTGTCATTATTTCACAATGCAGTTGCAAGGTTTGCGCCCTTTCCCACTGTGAAAGTGATTGCATTCCCAAAAGTCAAAAAAAGAACTTTGATAAGAAAGGAGCTTGTTAGGGACTGTTGGAAAAATAAAATACTTCATATCATCAATTATTCTAAGTTTTTTCAATTTAGTACCTTAAATTTTAAAATTAGACAACTAATACTATCAACTATTGAATAATTTTAACTTCAGTCAATCAAAAGTTACATTTTTCGTTTAAAAAAAGACTAAATTATCGTCCACCTTCCTCACCCCCCTCTCCTCCTCCTCCTCTCCGCCCCACTGCTGCCCAACCACCCCCCTCCTATGGCAGGTACTATTTCTCGGCCAAAATCTGAACCTTCTCTTTCCATCCCCTTCTTCATTCTCCATTTTCTTCTAATTCTTTCATCATCACAACAACACCTCCCCGCTCTCCCACCGTCGAAGTTCCGTCCGATCGCGTCTCTCGGATAACCCCCCCTCCACAACTATCATAGATAGGACTAATTCTTGTCAGATATTTTTAGGGGTTTAGAACTTTGTTGCACCTTCTTATCTGGCTATATTTTTTGGTCTTTTAGGTGCTGTTTGGTTCAGCAAAGTAGAAAATCTAAAATCGATATTTTACGTGTGGATTATGGTGAAGCGGAGCAAAGTAAAAAAAATCTTCTTTTGATGCTTCGAAATAATGGAAGTTAGAAGTGTAACATTCTAAAATTTGGCGTTAGTTTGGTTGTTGAAGTCGGTGAAAAAGTGTAATTTTTTGTTGAAATGATATGAATATTAAATCTTCTTTTTGTTAAAGCATATAGAAAGTGGTTCTCGAACCAAACGTTCGAAGTGAGAATGAGAATTTTTCACTTTCGTGCTCTACTTCAGAGAAAATAACTCCGATGTCAAAATTCAGATTTTGTGGCGGACAAAATTTACTGTTCATGTCAAATCACAGTAATCTTGTCTACAAATCCTCCAACCAAAACGTGAAGTGATCAAAAATCCAAATTTTCGTTACTTCCGTGCTCTACTCTCTCTCTCTCTCTCTCTCTCTCTCTCTCTCTCTATATATATATATATATATATATATATATATATATATATACTAGTTACTTTCACGTGTGTTGTACATAAAAAAAAATCTACAATATTATTGAAATAAAGAAATTTAAATTATGTTAGGATATTTTAAATACAATTTGAATATATTTTAGTTATGATTTATTATAAATATGTTTTTAAATTTTGAATATGTGTTTAGTTAGATAATATTATTTAGTTAGTTTAAGTATAATTTAAATTTTAAAATATTTTAGGATTTACACGTGTTCATGTAGTTAGAAAATTTTTGGATTTAAAAAAAAAAACTAAACTATGTGAAAAACCAACAACGGTTACGGTACTTAAAAATATTTTTAAGTTTTTAAATTAAATTAATTGGTTGATGATATACATACGACTTAGAAAGTTTAATTTGAAACAGGATCTAAACCGCATTATATATATTGCACTAAGAGTATTTAAGTTACATTTAGAATAAATCTAAATTTTAATAAAATGTGTTTTAAAATTTGAATTTGTTGGGGTTCTGTGGTGGCCGGCGAACTGCAAATCAAAATAGCAACCCTAGGCTTCCTAGGAGAATTGTAATGGATCCACACTTTATTTGTAAAGTGAGTAGGCACCCTTCAAGTCAAGAACAAACCTGTATGGAATAATAATCCATTTGTTTAACCTTGAGGCTTAAAATGCAGGGAAAAAAAAAAAAAAAAAACCAATTAGGAGGTCAATTTTTTTTAATTTTTTTTGGATGACTAAATAAACTATAGCAGACGCTAATGCCAAACGATTACTTAGCCTAATCACACCACACGATCACCATCAAGCCATAATATATTTTGCTAAGCGCGATTATGTGGAGTGGCTTAGGCCTGCCAAAGAGAAAGAAGGGGAAGGGGTCATTGTCTCCCATATAAAAGGCAAATTTTCCATTTGGAATGGAGGGAATCATAGCAAAGGAGACTCTCCATCCTGCAAGCAGGAATAAGTTTGATAAGACTTTCGATTTGTACAATCTCTTTCATGTAACAACTTTCAAATCTATTTTATTTTAGGATCAAGTGTTTCTAAAGCACACTAACAATCTATAAAGATTTTATACCGTGATATTTCACAAACTAAATAACTAATAATCATTAAGCATTAGGCTAACTCATAAAGTTTATAGACACAATAATCATGAATATCGATTTAAAAAAAAAAAATCAATCCCATATGTCAATATTTGATCATTGCTCTAGCTAATGGCATATTCAGACATAAAAAAAAATATTTTATAAACTCATATAAAAGAAATTGGCGCCTTTCACTCTCTTCTCCTCCAAATGCATTTGCTTCTGATGTGTTTCTAAGCTAAGGGTTGGGTTAGTCTATAACATGAGTGATATCAAATATTTGTAGGTGAATTTTAGTAGCGATTAGCAAGTTGTTTAGACACAAATAACCTGATTGAATTTTATGACAGGTGGGCCATCAAACTCTTAGCACGCATCGCACTCGGTTAAGATACGGACAACTGCATAAAGTATCAATCTTAGCGCGTATATATATTCTTCTTAATAACGATGATTTGATTGATGGCCAGCTAATCCCTCTAGTTGGTAGTTGGTGGGCACGTGTCACCAATCAGACAGGCCGCCTATGGCGACTTGACGTTGAACATAAATGTATTGTGGTATGAATAATTTTTGTTATAACGTCGGTTACTAAAGATTAAATTTTTATTTTGTATTTTAGTTCCACATTGATTAGAGATTAATATTATATCTTTATTGGGTTATATAAATAAGATATTTGTCTCCAACTATGGGATTACAGTAATAATAGATCTTCTCTCATATTTTCTTTGTTCCTTTTCTACGTTTATTCTAACACGTTATCAGCACGAAGTTCTAACGGGAGAAAATAAGCGAGAGCATATCAGTGAAGCCGTCATTTGCAGATTCTCCACTTCGGTAATAAGTATGGTTATTTATGTTTTTTTTTCTACATATGCATACCCTAGACGCAGCCTGATGTTAATGTTTATACATCTCTTGGCATACTACTGGGGCAAATAGAATAATTTTTATCCATTAATCTCACTTCTTTTAGTTAACTCTGATAGCACTCCAATGTTAATCGCATATAGATCTTTCGGAGAGAACGCTGGAGTTATTCTTTATTTATTTATTTATTTTATATATGTTAATACATTCAGATCAAAACCATAAGAGATTTGATGACCATGAACATGAATTGTTTGGTCTATATATATAAGACTTCTGGAACATTATTGTTCGAAGCATACCATATGTGATATTTTTGAAAGACTTCTTGAACATAATCATTGTTCAAAGCATGCCATAGACATCTAGTGTTTGGTATTTACCTACGACTTCTGGAACATCATTGTTCGAAGCATACCATGAACAAGATTTGTTTGGTATAAATAGACTTCTGAAATATTATTGTTTGAAGCATACACCATGAACATGAATTATTTGGTGATTTACCAAGTTTTTATGTTAACTTTTTATTATTGATCTTATACAACAATATGTCGAGCCTCACAAAGCATGATTTCAAGCCTCTAAACTTAGAAGGCCAGAACTTTCTCAACTGTAGATTTGATGCTGAATTGCACCTTCAAGCCAAAAGCTTAGGTGACGCAATTGTGGCTGATAAGTCAATATCTGCACAAGATAAAGCGAAGGCTTTAATTTTTCTAAGATATTATATTCATGATGATCTCAAGGCTGAGTACTTAACAGTCAAGGACCCATTGGTGCTATAAAACTCTCTAGCTGAGAGATATGATCACCAGAAAATGGTCATACTACCAGGTGCACTCCATGAATGACTCAATCTATGTTTCCAAGATTATAAGACAGTTGCAATCTATAATTCAGCTATGTTCATGATTAATTCACAATTGAAGTTATGTGATGTAGAAGTGACAAAGCATTCCATGCTAGAGAAAATATTTATCACATTTTATGCGACTAATATGATCCTACAACAGACGTATAGGGAGAAATTTTTTAAGAAGTATTCCGAACTCATTGTTGTCTTACTCGTGGTTGAGAAAAATAATGAGTTATTAATCAAAAATCACACTAGTAGACCAACTGAGTCTGCACCAATTCCAGCTGAAGTGAATGTGACAAGTGCTAGAAAAAATGTGACCAATACTAGGGGTCGAAGAAATCACAGAGGTAGAGGGCATGGACGCGATGGAAGCCAAAGGAATGGCTACAATCTGGGTCCAAGAATGATACACAGTTGAAAAATAAGGGATTTAATCCTCGAAGAAACAATGTTCAAATTTTAATCGAGCTGCTCCAACTAATATTTGCAAACGTTGTGAAAGAACTGATCATTGGACGCGAAACTGTCGCACCTCACAAAAGAAAGTGGACGAGTATGAAGCCTCAAAGGGTGTGGAGACTAATCTCATAGAGGGTGTAGCGCCCCGTTCTCCAGGTGCGGAGAGCGCGGCTAAGAACCACAAACGGTATCTTTCGATCGGGATAGATTGAATTAAGAACTCGTCCACGTTATGGATTTGTTTCTTCGGAATCGATTCCCATATTCAGTGGACCGTGCCCCCGGGATCGACTTAGCGGCAGAGTCAGGAGGGACCTCTCCGCTGCTATTTTTTATTGCCTCGGGTTGTTGCTTTCGTGCTTTGAGTTGGTTTTGGGATTTGCTTGTTTTCCTTGAACGGTTTCGATGGTCTTCATTGTTTTCGTTCATTGACTTGCACTTCTATTTCGAGATTGGAAAGAGAGAAAGAAGTATTAATCGAGCTGTTCGTGTGCAGGTGAACGAGCAGTAGGCGGCTTGCGAGCGGAGTCGTGAAGCGCCTCTTTCCTTCTCCCTTCCAAAATCTAAGTGAGTGGCTACCAACCCGATTAGCTAGCCCTGCTTCCAAGCTTCACATCTAATAAATCTGTATTCTTCTTTGCCCCGATCAAACGATACCAAGTAATAATAAAAGAAACCAAGATAAAAGAGAATAGACTTGGTATATATGCTTGTCAATAAACTGCACGAACAGATACTTAATTGTATGCTTGTTCACTTGGAAATAATCATAAACTGTTGCTTGTCTTGTGCAAATACATGTTTCATACTCGTGTTGCCTGAAGTGCATGAATGCTTAACAATTATGGATATGTCTTGTGCTCGTATTGCCTCGAAGGCGTAAACTGATTGTTTAAGTTAACGTATTGTTCGATCATGGACAACTTGTACACAAGGGTAAGTTCTGCGGACGGTCGCTGGGGCACTGGCACCATTCTGGTCTGGGCGAAACTCGTGTGTAGTCATCCTGTGCTGGAGGGGATGGCTTACAACGCATCATGTGCTTGTCGTGTGCTTGTCGTGTTCTCGTTGCATGCTATCCCTGTCCTTGACTATGTCCGTTATGGAACCACGCCAGTGATCATCGTGTATATTTAAACCTGTTGCAAACTAACTTGTGTCTTCGTGGCAGGGAAGGCATGGTAAGTATTGTGCAGGTAATTCAGACGGGCAGGTAAAATCCACCGAACGGTGGCACGTTCATTTCAGTAAATTCTATATGCTGCTTACTTGTAAATGAACTAAGGCAAGATAGAAACCCACAAATATGTATGCTTCATTAAAACAACATGTTGACTGGTATAGTTCGGTTAGCTCGCCTTCACCAGTATATTTCGACATGCTGACCCTCGTTGAACAGGTTCTCCGCACCAAGGCGAACCGAGCGAGGAGCCGAAGTCGTCTTCCCGATCCAGTCCAGCTATTGGCGCATCTTGATCGCGCCGTCCTTGAAGCATTTTGAAGACAGGAGCTTGCAACTCTTCATACACAAATGCAGCTCCGTGGCAAAGCTATCCTCCAGCCTGGAGGTCTATATCTTTTGAAGTTTAGTAAAGGGATATAATGTACAGGACTGCTATCTCATTTTGAGTCAACACTTTTGTAAGTCGTTCGGCATATTAGCTGACTCGTTCAGGAGTTTGTAATAGATGTTCATTATCAATAAAGAGAACTTTTCCATGTTTCAAATCTGTGTTTCAATTTATCTGCGTACTCTGAATATGTGCTTGTGATGCAAATCATTAAAGCTTTGTGCGGGCGCAACCCCAGGCCCGCACGGCGGTCACGATTCGGGGGATGCCTCAACGATTCTACGGAATCGGGTCGTGACATAATGGTATCAGAGCACAGATTCAAGTTCCTTAGACTTCGTGCTGGAAAAGTTCCTTTAACGATCAAATTCCTGTGCGAACTCTTGAACTCGCTAGGCCAAAATGAGATACGTTCATGCAATAAGTCCATAATACATTATGATTCTAATATAATTTACCTTCTTTTGAAGGAATGGTACCAGCGCAATCTGCAGCGCAAGCACCGAACGAAACACAAGAAAGCAGTTCAGGCACTTCGGGAAGCTCTCGGAGCCAACGGGGCATGTCTCAAGTCGACCCGCTAGAGCGGGTGATGCAAATGTTAGAATCGCAACGACAAAGAGATGATGCTCGCCAAGCCAAGTTCGAGAGCAATCTAGAGACCCGATTCTCAGTCCAACAGAAGCAGGTAGATACCCTGCAACAGATAGTTCAGACTTTGGCTGCCAACCATTCCGCCGCAACAGCAACGACTCCGGTGGAACAGCCCGTGCTTGAAGTAGAGACGCCGCAAATCCCAAGGCCGAGGGATGTGACTGCCTTCAACTTGGGCCACTTCAAGAAAGTCTAAAACACCCCCATTCAACGGGACTGAGGACCCAGTGGTAGCTCTAGATTGGCTAGCAGAACTTGAAGATCACTTCGCTCTGCTAGAGGTCCCCGAAGAGAAGCGCGTCGCCTGCGCGCAACTTCAGCTCCGCCTCAACGCGCACGATTGGTGGAACGTGCATCGACGGTCTCTCCAATTTGATCACGGAGAGGAGGCGATCTCGTGGACGACTTTTCGTGCCGCTTTTGAAGAGGAGTTTATACCCCCTCCAGTGCAACGTCAAATGGAAAATAATTTCGTGCAGCTGCGGCAGGGCAGCATGACAGTTAAGGAGTACTCCGTCGAATTCAACCGACTCTCCAAATTCGCTAGGGCCTATTTACCTAATGTAGTGAGTCGAGCTAGAAGGTTTGAAGGTGGACTACGCCCTGTCATCCATTCGCACGTAGCCGTTCATCAGTATCGTACAATGCGTGAAGTCATGAATCACGCCCTATCGCTTGAACCACACTATTCTCACGTTCCTGCCGGCGCTGTGCATACATCCAGTCACAAACGCCAAAGCAACGACAGAGAAAATACTGCTGCAAAGCGCCGAAACAACGGTGGTCCACAAAGAGGGAAACCAGGGCAACTGTGTTACTTCTGTAACAAGCCGGGACATACGAAGGATAATTGTCACCTGAAACTTGGTTTATGCCTAGCCTGTGGCGGATCAGACCATTTTGTTCGTGATTGTTCCTTGAGTCATGATCGCCGTCCTGAACGCAATAATCCCTAACGGTAGGTTCTATTCTAAGTTTCGGGACGAAACTTCCAATTAGTTGGGTAGGATGTAGCGCCCCGTTCTCCCGGTACGGAGAGCGCGGCTAAGAACCACAAACGATATCGTTCGATCGGGATAGATTGAATTAAGAACTCGTCCTCGTTATGGATTTGTTTTTTCGGAATCGATTCCCATATTCAGTGGACCGTGCCCCCGGGATCGACTTAGCGGCAGAGTCAGGAGGGACCTCTCCGCTGCTATCTTTTATTGCCTCGGTTTTCGATGTCGCTTGTTGCTTTCGTACTTTGAGTTGGTTTTGGGATTTGCTTGTTTTCCTTGAACGGTTTTGATGGTCTTCATTGTTTTCGTTCATTGACTTACACTTCTATTTCGAGATTGGAAATAGAGAAAGAAGTATTAATCGAGCTGTTCGTGTGCAGGTGAACGAGCAGTAGGCGGCTTGCGAGCGGAGTCATGAAGCGCCTCTTTCCTTCTCCCTTCCAAAATCTAAGTGAGTGGCTACCAACCCGATTAGCTAGCCCTGCTTCCAAGCTTCACATCTAATAAATCTGCATTCTTTTTTGCCCCGATCAAACGATACCAAGTAATAATAAAAGAAACCAAGATAAAAGAGAATAGACTTGGTATATATGCTTGTCAATAAACTGCACGAACGGATACTTAATTGCATGCTTGTTCACTTGGAAATAATCATAAACTGTTGCTTGTCTTGTGCAAATACATGTTTCATACTCGTGTTGCCTGAAGTGCATGAATGCTTAACAATTATGGATATGTCTTGTGCTCGTGTTGCCTCGAAGGCATAAACTGATTATTTAAGTTAACGTATTGTTCGATCATGGACAACTTGTGCACAAGGGTAAGTTCTGCGGACGGTCGCTGGGGCACTGGCACCGTTCCGGTCCGGGCGGAACTCGTGTGTAGTCATCGTGTGCTGGAGGGGATGGCTTGCAACGCATCGTGTGCTTGTCGTGTTCTCGTTGCATGCTATCCCTGTCCTTGACTATGTCCGTTATGGAACCACGCCAGTGATCATCATGTATATTTAAACCTGTTGCAAACTAACTTGTGTCTTCGTGGCAGGGAAGGTATGGTAAGTATTGTACAGGTAATTCAGACGGGCAGGTAAAATCCACCGAACGGTGGCACGTTCATTTCAGTAAATTCTATATGCTGCTTACTTGTAAATGAACTAAGGCAAGATAGAAACCCACAAATATGTATGCTTCATTAAAATAACATGTTGACTGGTATAGTTCGGTTAGCTCGCCTTCACCAGTATGTTTCGACATGCTGACCCTCGTTGAACAGGTTCTCCACACCAAGGCGAACCGAGCGAGGAGCCGAAGTCGTCTTCCCGATCCAGTCCAGCTATTGGCGCATCTTGATCGCGCCGTCCTTGAAGCATTTTGAAGACAGGAGCTTGCAACTCTTCATACACAAATGCAGCTCCGTGGCAAAGCTATCCTCCAGCCTGGAGGTCTATATCTTTTGAAGTTTAGTAAAGGGATATAATGTACAGGACAGCTATCTCATTTTGAGTCAACACTTTTGTAAGCCGTTCGGCATATTAGCTGACTCGTTCAGGAGTTTGTAATAGATGTTCATTATCAATAAAGAGAACTTTTCCATGTTTCAAATCTGTGTTTCAATTTATCTGCGTACTCTGAATATGTGCTTGTGATGCAAATCATTAAAGCTTTGTGCGGGCGCAACCCCAGGCCCGCACGGCGGTCACGATTCGGGGGACGCCTCAACGATTCTACGAAATCGGGTCATGACATAATGGTATCAGAGCACAGATTCAAGTTCCTTAGACTTCGTGCTGGAAAAGTTCCTTTAACGATCAAATTCCTGTGCGAACTCTTGAACTCGCTAGGCCAAAATGAGATACGTTCATGCAATAAGTCCATAATACATTATGATTCTAATATAATTTACCTTCTTTTGAAGGAATGGTACCAGCGCAATCTGCAGCGCAAGCACCGAACGAAACACAAGAAAGCAGTTCGGGCACTTCGGGAAGCTCTCGGAGCCAACGGGGCATGTCTCAAGTCGACCCGCTAGAGCGGGTGATGCAAATGTTAGAATCGCAACGACAAAGAGATGATGCTCGCCAAGCCAAGTTCGAGAGCAATCTAGAGACCCGATTCTCAGTCCAACAGAAGCAGGTAGATACCCTGCAACAGATAGTTCAGACTTTGGCTGCCAACCATTCCGCCGCAACAGCAACGACTCCGGTGGAACAGCCCGTGCTTGAAGTAGAGACGCCACAAATCCCAAGGCCGAGGGATGTGACTGCCTTCAACTTGGGCCACTTCAAGAAAGTCTAAAATACCCCCATTCAACGGGACTGAGGACCCAGTGGTAGCTCTAGATTGGCTAGCAGAACTTGAAGATCACTTCGCTCTGCTAGAGGTCCCCGAAGAGAAGCGCGTCGCCTGCGCGCAACTTCAGCTCCGCCTCAACGCGCACGATTGGTGGAACGTGCATCGACGGTCTCTCCAATTTGATCACGGAGAGGAAGCGATCTCGTGGACGACTTTTCGTGCCGCTTTTGAAGAGGAGTTTATACCCCCTCCAGTGCAACGTCAAATGGAAAATAATTTCGTGCAGCTGCGGCAGTGCAGCATGACAGTTAAGGAGTACTCCGCCGAATTCAACCGACTCTCCAAATTCGCTAGGGTCTATTTACCTAATGTAGCGAGTCGAGCTAGAAGGTTTGAAGGTGGACTACGCCCTGTCATCCATTCGCACGTAGCCGTTCATCAGTATCGTACAATGCGTGAAGTCATGAATCACGCCCTATCGCTTGAACCACACTATCCTCACGTTCCTGCCGGCGCTGTGCATACATCCAGTCACAAACGCCAAAGCAACGACAGAGGAAATACTGCTGCAAAGCGCCGAAACAACGGTGGTCCACAAAGAGGGAAACCAGGGCAACTGTGTTACTTCTGTAACAAGCCGGGGCATACGAAGGATAATTGTCGCCTGAAACTTGGTTTATGCCTAGCCTGTGGCGGATCAGACCATTTTGTTCGTGATTGTTCCTTGAGTCATGATCGCCGTCCTGAACGCAATAATCCCTAACGGTAGGTTCTATTCTAAGTTTCGGGATGAAACTTCCAATTAGTTGGGTAGGATGTAGCGCCCCGTTCTCCCGGTACGGAGAGCGCGGCTAAGAACCACAAACGATATCGTTCGATCGGGATAGATTGAATTAAGAACTCGTCCTTGTTATGGATTTGTTTTTTCGGAATTGATTCCCATATTCAGTGGACCGTGCCCCCGGGATCGACTTAGTGGCAGAGTCAGGAGGGACCTCTCTGCTGCTATCTTTTATTGCCTCGGTTTTCGATGTCGCTTGTTGCTTTCGTACTTTGAGTTGGTTTTGGGATTTGCTTGTTTTCCTTGAACGGTTTTGATGGTCTTCATTGTTTTCGTTCATTGACTTACACTTCTATTTCGAGATTGGAAATAGAGGAAGAAGTATTAATCGAGCTGTTCTTGTGCAGGTGAACGAGCAGTAGGCGGCTTGCGAGCGGAGTCATGAAGCACCTCTTTCCTTCTCCCTTCCAAAATCTAAGTGAGTGGCTACCAACCCGATTAGCTAGCCCTGCTTCCAAGCTTCACATCTAATAAATCTGCATTCTTTTTTGCCCCGATCAAACGATACCAAGTAATAATAAAAGAAACCAAGATAAAAGAGAATAGACTTGGTATATATGCTTGTCAATAAACTGCACGAACGGATACTTAATTGCATGCTTGTTCACTTGGAAATAATCATAAACTGTTGCTTGTCTTGTGCAAATACATGTTTCATACTCGTGTTGCCTGAAGTGCATGAATGCTTAACAATTATGGATATGTCTTGTGCTCGTGTTGCCTCGAAGGCGTAAACTGATTATTTAAGTTAACGTATTGTTCGATCATGGATAACTTGTGCACAAGGGTAAGTTCTGCGGACGGTCGCTGGGGCACTGGCACCGTTCCGGTCCGGGCGGAACTCGTGTGTAGTCATCGTGTGCTGGAGGGGATGGCTTGCAACGCATCGTGTGCTTGTCGTGTTCTCGTTGTATGCTATCCCTGTCCTTGACTATGTCCGTTATGGAACCACGCCAGTGATCATCATGTATATTTAAACCTGTTGCAAACTAACTTGTGTCTTCGTGGCAGGGAAGGCATGGTAAGTATTGTACAGGTAATTCAGACGGGCAGGTAAAATCCACCGAACGGTGGCACGTTCATTTCAGTAAATTCTATATGCTGCTTACTTGTAAATAAACTAAGGCAAGATAGAAACCCACAAAGATGCATGCTTCATTAAAACAACGTGTTGATTGGTATAGTTCGGTTAGCTCGCCTTCACCAGTATGTTTCGACATGCTGACCCTCGTTGAACAGGTTCTCCGCACCAAGGCGAACCGAGCGAGGAGCCGAAGTCGTCTTCCTGATCCAGTCCAGCTGTTGGCGCATCTTAATCGCGTCGTCCTTGAAGCATTTTGAAGACAGGAGCTTGCAACTCTTCATACACAAATGCAGCTCCGTGACAAAGCTATCCTCCAGCCTGGAGGTCTATATCTTTTGAAGTTAAGTAAAGGGATATAATGTACAGGACTGCTATCTCATTTTGAGTCAATACTTTTGTAAGCCGTTCGACATATTAGCTGACTCGTTCAGGAGTTTGTAATAGATGTTCATTATCAATAAAGAGAACTTTTACATGTTTCAAATCTGTGTTTCAATTTATCTGCGTACTCTGAATATGTGCTTGTGATGCAAATCATTAAAGCCTTGTGCGGGCGCAACCCCAGGCCCGTACGGCGGTCACGATTCGGGGGACGCCTCAACGATTCTACGAAATCGGGTCGTGACAGAGGGTACAACACACATGGATTTTAATAATTTCTTCCAAGATAAGGATAAAAATGTAATTTCGAAAGACCAGTTCAACGTCATGATAGGCGAAGTCAATGAATAGTTATTGTATGCTTATCTAAGTTTATTTACTTTTCACTTTGAATAAATTGGTCATTATATGATCAATAGTCTATGTAGTTTACTTTCTTTGAAGCAATTTCATTTAGATTTAGATCAAGTTATAATAATTGATAATATGCCAAGTTTAACCATTTAGTAGCATATTAATATATTGTTAATTTTTGTTTTTGAAAGGTATGGACAGTGATGATGGCATATGTTTGATAGATAGTGCAACAACTCACACTATATTGAAAACTATGAAGTTTTTCACAGCATATGCCTCAAATACTGCCAAGGTGACCACCATTGCTGGACCCGTACAGATTATAGAAGGTTATGGTAAGGTCGATGTTGTGTTGCCAAATAGAACACACTTAGTCATTCAAAATGCATTATTCTCTAGTAGATCTAATAAAAATTTACTCAGCTTTAGAGATATTCGAATGAACGGATTTTAAGTTGAAACCATGAACGATGATAGCAAAGAGTATCTTTGTATCACCTCTAATGTTGGAAACAATAAGCTCGCATTAGAAAAGTGCAAGTTAATCTCCTCGGGGCTATATCAAACTACTCTGAAGGTAGTAGAATCCCACCCTATCACTACCAAAAGGCTAAAGGATCCAAGTAATCTAATCCTTTGGCATGACAGATTGGGTCATCCAGGATCGACTATGTTGAGAAAGGTCATCAACAATACCAATGGACATAATTTATCATACCAAAGTCTTTCATTTTCTACTGAATATTTTTGTGTAGCTTGTTCAGAGGGTTAACTCATTACAAAACTTTCACTTCTCAAAATAGCTTCTGAATTACCACCATTCCTTCAGAGAATACAAGATGATATTTGTGGACCAATTGATCCTGCTAGCGAACCTTTCAGGTATTTTATGGTTCTAATAGATGCTTCTAGTCGATGGTCGAATATTTTTTTACTCTCATCTAGAAATTTTGCCTTCTCCAAGCTACTTTCTAAGTTGATTAAGCTTAAGACTCATTTTCCTGACCAACATGTTAGAACGATTCGACTTGATAATGCAGCCGAGTTCACTTTCCGTACTTTTGATGATTATTGTGCTTCCGTAGGAATAGAAGCTGAATATTTTGTCCCTCATGTTCATACCCAAAATGGTTTAGCATAGTCCTTAATTAAGCGTTTTTAGCATATAACAAGGCCTTTACTCTTGCAATCAAATTTACCCGTTTAAGCTTGGGGACATGTCATATTATATACTGCTAAATTAATCATTGTTAGGCCAACTACATCTAATAAATTTTTACCATCATAAGTTGTGACAGGCCATCAACCTAATATCTCTCATTTGCGTAAATTTGGTTGTGATGTTTATGTTCCTATTCCCCTCATCAGCCCTCTAAAATGGGACCTCAATGCCGTTTAGGAATTTATATTGGTTTTGATTCGCCCTCAATCATTAGATATTTGGAACCTTTAACTGGTGATATTTTTACTGCTAGATTCGCAAACTGCTATTTTAATGAGACTAAATTTCCGCCGTTAGGGGGAGATAAGAAAGAAAAGAATGTTCTTACAGTACCATTCACTAAAGGCAAGGATGGAAGGCCAGAAGAGGTCTCATGTTCAGAATGGAGGAGGAGGTGGAGGAGTACCTCGGACGTCAGCACCATCACCTGGCGTTTGCATCCATGATTCAGCGCCAAGGAGGGCGACAGTTTCGACGGTGACAGTACCGGCTCGACAGCAGCCAGGCAACAACAACAACAACAACGCCAGGGAGCACCGGCCAGATATACTTATTGTGGCAAGGGAGGCCACACTAGAGATGTGTGTAGGGAAGCCAATGGGTTGTGTATGAGGTATGGCAGTCCAGATCATCAGATTGATAATTGTCCAATGATGCAGAGGCCAGGAGGGCCAGTTTAGCAATTCCCAGCGCAGCTAGCACCAGGAGCAGTGCAACAAAGAGGGCCAGTGATAGCAGTGCAACCATTAGCTCAGCGTCCGTTACTAACGCAAGCTGAGATGTACCACCAGTAGCAGAACCAGCAGCAGAGCCAGCAGAGGCCACAACAACGTCACCATGGAAGACAGCGGCGAGGGGCACAGCAGGGCCAAGGGCCGGCATTCACCGTGTCTTTGTAGGAGGCTTTAGCATCGGGCGACGTGGTGGCAGGTAATATTTTTGTCGCATCTTTTTCTGCTGTAGCATTTTTGATTCAGGCGTATCTCATTCATTTATATCTGCACGATTCGCGATAGGCATTGGATTGGAGTTCGAGGCATTGCCAGAGAGGTTGAATATACTCACTGGTAATTGTCTCGTAGGAGTTAGTAGGATATGTATAGCATGTGCAGTCATAGTGTACGAGCATTCACTACCAGCACGGTTGATCGAGTTCCCTATTGTAAGCCCCCTCATTTTTGAATAGGGTTATTTTGGTATTTTTTAATTTATTTTAATTTATTTAATTTAATAGATTAGAGTAGTAATTTCTAAAACATTCTTTTAGATATATGACCCTTTGTCATGGCTTTGATATTTTGAGCAATGCACGACCTTTTTCCTTCCAACAAAATTTATATTATTAATCTTGATTGGGTCTAATATAGTTGGAACATGGATGTTACATTTATTTGATCTCCCCCATGCTCCAAAAATATTGACGAACGTATAGAATTATGGTTACAGTAAAATTTTCTCTTTTTGACTAGAACTTGACCCAAACCCAACCCAAACACATGTAGGCATGTAGTGCACCTAAATATCCCCATATAAATATATATTATATACAAATATTATATTTAAATTAATTTATTTCTATTTATAGGAGTTCTATCTATAGAAAGTGGTATATGTGGCATCCTAGTTGTAAAATAACTACCTAATCAATTCCCTAACCAACCTAACAACCAAAACTTATCCAATCCTAACCATAACAACTAAACCCCTCTCATTTTCGACCAAGAGTAGCCCCCCTTTGTTGCAAAACCCTAGTAGCACTAGGAAACCCTCTCCTATATTTAAATCTATTTAAAAAGCTCAAATATATCAACTTATCACCAAACCCTAACCCTAACAATAACAAATATCTTTCCCTCTCTTATGGTCGACCCCTCCCTCTTTCCAATGTGTAAGTTCAGTCCCCCCTTGCCATCTCTCCCTCACAACATCATCTCCTTCACCAAAAAATCCCCTCCTCTCTTCCAAAAGCTCCATTTTTTATCATCCTTCCACCATCTCTCCATCCAAACACCATTAAACCTCCAAGAAGAACCCCTTATTTCCCATAAATATATCAATAACCGATTGTCATCATCAAAATCCCATCACGAAGGGAGTAGCAAGTCAAGCACAAGCAAAAATGAGTATTTCTTGGACAAGAAGAAGAACCATCATCCAATCCTCCAAAGTTTTCGTAAATATTAAATCTTTCTTTCTCAAATCCCATGGCATGATTCTTGTAGGTTATATAAAATTATTAATTTAGAACCCATACTTGGCCATCTTATTCTCATATTAGAAAATATAATTTTTCATGATAGTTTGGTGATAATTCGCTTGTCGGTAGAACTAGTTTGAGACTTTTAATGCGATTACTTGAGAAAATTGTTATTAAATTATTAAAACTGAATTAATAGATGTTTAATTTCTGGAAATTAAGCATTTTTAAATTTATTTTCTATTATTTTAATATCAAATCTGAACCCTATAATTAAGGGCCACTAGCCTAGGTTTTCGGGTGATTTGTGGCATTGTTTGCTAGTAAATATATGATGTTTTGGATGGAATAAAGAGGTGAATATTTTTTGAGATTAAATCATAATATAATATGATATAAAATATTTTTTCATAAATATAAACCATACTAATGGACTAGCAATGTCTCGAACAAGTTTCGGACAAAACTAGTCAACCTAAAGTAGCCATAATCTTGAAATATGTTTATTTTGTCAAATCTGGAATTTATTGATAAAAATTTATATAAATCATGTTTAAATCTGGACTATATAATTTATTATGATTTATGTTCATGTCCTTTAATTGGAGACTTAAACTTAAATTTTGGAAGTCAAAAACCAAGAAACTAGGTTTCGATACCCTATAAAAGTAAGCAAAGTTATTAGAAATAATATTGGACTTGGTTGTACATGGCAAAGAATAAATTATATAATTAAGTTATAATTACAAGAATTCATGATTGGACCCTTAAGTGTATTAATTTATTTATATGTCAATTCAATCTTGAAGGAGTGGACGCGGGATCATCTTTACCACCAGTGACTGCAGAACCAGGCAAGTATACCTTACCAAGATATTTACAGTTCTAAATTATTTATTTAATATTATTTATGCATTTGACATTATATTTGTGTGGCTTGGTTGATGTACTTGTTGAGCCTAGGACCGTCATACAATACTTTGTGTCTGAACAAGATTCGGGTACCGACATCCCCGGTGGAGTCGAGTAGCGTAGTCAGAGAGTCATATTTACGAACCCTTGTTGGTGCAAACATTATTTGCACATCCACCCATAGAACACTAGACATGATATTCATGTGGCAGAGTCTTTCTCGACTTGTTCGAGTACTTGGAATCTGGATAGGACTACATGATGCATGATATAGGGATGATTATAGTGATACATAGTGACTAAGACTTGTGGTGATAGTTAGAGGTCATGAGCTTGCGTGTATTGATTGAGACATGAGGTTACATTAGGTGGGGAGAGTCTTCATCGTGCTCTGGGCATATTTTACTTATTACTACTTATTGTGTATTTGGCTTTAGGTTTCCTATGTGGAATCTAAGAAATTATATATATATATATATATATATATATATATATATATATACAGTATATATATATATATACAGCTTCCTCCTGGTTCCCCCACACGGAGCCTTGAGTGTACTATTAGATTACAGAAGTGTCCCTTGAGATATTTCGTGAGTACCAGCCCGGGGTACGATACCATTCTCTCATTTTTATATCACATAGTTGGTTGTTGTAGCTTTTTTTCATTTTCATAACATTATATTGTTTACTTATGGCTTGAGTGTTTATTGTCCCTTTCTATGTCCCCTGAGGACCTGGATATGGATTATGTCTCCAGGTATTGACAAGGAGGTTTATCCTGAGGTTTACGGGTCAGGAGCAGATATCGGAGCAGTACCAACAGCCAAGGACGAGGTGGTACCGGAGGACTTCTCTTGAGTTTTCAGATTATCTTTATGTATAATGCCTTGTGATTCTTAGTTATGGATTTGGATATTTTCTCTCATTATTTTTATACGGGTTGTTCCACATAATAATTATTTATTATATTATGATAGACAGTTTCATTTATGGTATTAATGATTGAGACTGATTTATCATCTTGTATCTTGTTTATGAATTAGTGGGTGAGATTAGATACGTAGACTATGACATATATTGTAGACCATTTTAGTTTTAATACAGCTTAAGTGCACTATAAAGGGTCCATTAAATTAGGTTTGCCTATTGGAGTTGTGCTACTGGCCATTGCCACGTGTCTAGTCCCTTGGTATTTTGGGACCGGGATATGACACATATGGGTAACTTTGACGTTATCTTAGGCATGGACTAGCTGAGAGACAGTCATACTATAATAGATTACCATAAGGGTAGGGTATTATTTAGTATCCTGGGCACGAAAGGTTTCACCTTTGACGGATTTGTAGGAGATCAGCATGAAGAGAGAATCGCAGTGACATGTTAGCAGAAGAACAACTTCCCGAGATAGTTAAGGAGTACTTAGACGTGTTCTCAGAAGAACTACGAGGGTTACCCCCAGTAAGAGATATTTAGTTTTGTATAGAGTTGATCCTTGGAGCAGGGTCAATAACTTGTATGTTTACCAAATGGCACCATTCGAAGCGTTATATGGGAGAAAGTGCAGGTCACCATTGGCATGGGATGTTATAGGTGAGCGAAAGATGTTAGGCCCAGAGATGATCACACAGACAGTATAAGTTGTCAAGCAAATCAGATAGAGACTTCGGATTGCGCAAGATAGACATCGACATTGGGAAGATCGACATCGTAGGCATTTAGAGTTTTGTGTCAACGACCACGTGTTCTTGCGGATTTCGCTAACCCGTGGGGTCATTAGATTCGGGGTTCGCGGGAAGCTTAGTCTGTGATACATCGGTCCGTTCGATATTCTCGTATGGGTGGGCGATGTTGCTTATCATCTTGCCCTTTCGCCTTCGCTATGTGAGGTGCATAATGTATTTCATGTGTCTCAATTGCGTAAGTATGTCCCATATCCGAGTCATATTCTCGACCATTTTGAGCTAGTCGTTGGTACTGACTTGTCTTACGAGGAGCAACCCATATCCATTTTGGACCGAAGGGAGAAGGTGCTCAAGAATCGGACTATCCATCTTGTCCGGGTTGCTTGGGGTCATCACCCTTTGGGATAGTCGACGTGGGAGCGCGATGACAATATTCGGTCTCGGTATCCGCATATGTTCGACACTGAAGGTATATTTGTTCTTATGCCTTCGTATCTCGAATCTCGCATTCGTTTATCCATGCTATGTGGCACTATTTTTCTTTATTATATGCTTGGATCTAATTTTATGTGTAGATATGCTTGCAGTTAGCACTGTGCTTGTTCTGATTTCTCTAGCTAGCCTTGAGTTTGAATTCCGAGGACAAAAATTTTCTAAGGTGTGTAAAGATGTCACTCCCCATTTCCGAAATGTATATTTTGGAATATATTTATTTCTTGCTTGTATTTATTTCATGCTTAGAGTATTTCTAGCTTGCATGATAATTATGTTGCATACAGGGAGACTAGACCCATTCTTTGGTTCAATTAAACCCATGGTTTAATTGCTGGGTTGGTTCATTCATGAGTTTAACCCATGGTCTAAACCTCAAACCCTAATTCTAAAATCTAACATCTTTCTATCTCTTCCCTCATTCTCTCTATTTTCTCTTCTTCCTTCATTTAGGCAAGTACACCTTGCACCACATGGAGGAATCTCTCAATTTTTTATTAATACTTTTTTCTTGCATTTTATTAGTCTATTAAGTGCTCATGATGATTCTAAACACTTTTAGTACATAGGATTTTTGGTTTTAATGGATGTATTTGAGTAGATCTACATTTTAGGTTTAGGGTTTTTATGGGTTCCTTGAATTTTTGGTGGTTTTGATCTACTAAAACATAGTAGTTTCAAAAAATAGTTTTTGGGATGGATGGAGCACTTTATTTCGAGCGTTTTGTCTTTTGGTTCACTCAATTCAGAGTTAAATAAAATTTTATGAAGGAAAAAATTTTAAATTTTAGGAGTTCTCGTCATGGTTGAACTTGCTGCCTGGAAAAGATGAAGTCTCATGCGGCCTAGAGATCCATGCGGCCTTGACCCACATACGGCCTTGAGCATATGCGACCTCTGTAGTCAGCGAACATGTGACCTCTGCGGTCAGCGACCATGCGACCTATACGGCTATGCGGCCCGACTTTCCATACGGCAACTGATCCCTATGTGGCGTTGATCCTTATGCGCGCATGCGGCCTCTTGCACACGCTTTATTGGACTGGTTTTATTTGAATGTTTCTTTGGACTTTATGCAATGTATGTGTAACTTTGATGACCACAAGAGTATTAGACCCATCTATGTGCCATGACCCGACCACTTGTATCCGTACGGATACACTTACTACGTGCTATGTGTTCCTACGTGCTAAGTATTCCTACACGATTATATTACATGTTTATACTGCGGTGTACCTATGCGCTGCATGACATGTGATATAACATAATCTCCAGCATGGACATAAGGGTTAGCCAATGACCAAGCGTGCCTAGGATCTGTTGATTGTTGTATCACGCTGGGGTAAATCCAAACTGAACTATCAAGTGACAAAGTGGATTTGTATCTAGCATGGTCGTACTATGGTACATCATATAAGAGGAGTAACATGTGACCACGCCATGTGATTCCGTTAACACTAGAATTTACTAAGCAACTTAACTTGTAGAGCATTAGAAGGGAATAAAATCTCGAGATCGGGCCTAACTAGCCACCTCCAGTCATCTAAATTGGGGTATGCAGGCTAGTCCTTATTAGTGGATGGCAATATCCGACTATTATACTATACTATGTGTCCTATACGATCTTAGCACGGTGGCCTTGCGAGGGACCGGTGTGCAATACTATGTGCTATGCAGCAATTTATGGCTCGGCTAACCCTTCTAGTACCTGGTTCGATCTGAGAATTCCTAAATGCATAATATCTCTGGGATAACCCAGACTCCATCTAGTAAGTCATATAAATGATTGGTCGATTATGTAACTGAGCTTGTTTGTGTATTATATCTGCTGTCAAATAGTCTAGGGACATGGTCTATTATGGTACGATGGTCAAACCCTTGTCCTTGTTTGGTTGTAGGGTTAGATTATTATGTCACGATAGGCTATGAACCGAAACAACGAGACAAAACTATATATATATATTTCATAAGTTGGTTTTATTTCTTCATTCGTGCTTTCTTTATGGTACTTGCTATTTGGGATCTAACCCCACTGGTTTTGTTTGGCCAGGTTTAGAGCCAGCGTCCGAGGACCAAGTGTACTTTTCCTTGAACAATGGCGCACACCAGGCGGATGGCCGTTGAATGGAACTAGTGGGTTTCTTCTTTCCTGCTCGTTATTGTTTAGTTTACTTAGTTTGGGCGTTTAGCCACCGGCCCTTGTTACCCGTAAGATATGGATATTTAGTTTTCTTTACATAATTGTAATTAATTAGACTGCAGCTGATCATAGTTATGTACTTTTGATACACTGTCAACTTTCTTATTTTACACAGCTGGTTTCCAGAATATCGTGGCAGGACGTTTGGGACACCTTACTTTCTTGTCATATATGTTCTATGTTTATTGTTCTTGCTTGACTGATTGAGACAATAGATATATTGTATGACCCTAAGTGACTTTCTTATAGTATGGACCTCCTTGTCTAGTTACAGCCGTGACCATCGTACGACGTTCTATACCTTGTACGGGAGAGCTGGCCAGGTCCGTCTCCGTATTCCGGTATTGGGGCATGACATACCTGACAGCAAAGAGATATCTATGTTTTATACATATACAAGAGAGGTATGGGATCGTAAAGATATAACAATAGATGAGATATTCTCATTCTTAGTAACTACTGAAATATCTAAGGGCATTGATGACACTAAACAACGTAACATCGATGAATATCAACAAAGAAAAGATTGGCCAAAATGGAAGGCTGTTATCCAAGAAGAATTAGATTCCCTTAATAAACTGGAGTATTCGGACCTATAGTACAAACACCAAAAGACGTCAGACTGGTAGGTTACAAGTGGGTGTTTGTAAGAAAGCGAAATAAAAAGAATAAAATCGCTCGATTTAAGGCACGATTAGTGGCACAAGGAATATCAAAACAAGAACTGAGAGAACTGGATTTGATTTAACAAACTAAGAAAGTACAAAGATGAGTCATAGAAAACAATCTAAGTACAAATTTATTTTCTGGGGCGTGACGATGGAGGGTTAGGAGTGTAGCAACTCTCTTTACTCCGTGGACGATCCGATGCGGAAGCACTTTTCTCTCCCTTTAGTGTTGATTCGCAGATAGTCAGCCAGCCTATTTTGGTTCGGTCTCTCTCTAGAGCAGAAAAAGTCGACATTTAGAACATTCAAGTTGCTCCTATTTATAGCCATCGTGCTGATGGGATATGGTTACCGCATATGCCTCTGTTTAGTGGCCGCATAATGTGTCGCGAATACGGTTGTAACTTTTGTTGTTAGCCATGGTCAGATTGCCACGTGGCCTTGGTTGAGATATGCTGTTGATGAGATCTTGGGGTTGATATCAACCCATTGTGGGTGGGACTTGGTTAGCTTGACACGTAGTCAGCACCAACTGTGCAAAGATCTCTACAGTTAAAATGGAAAGATCTTGTGATCTAGAGGCCGCACAGCAACTAGGCTGCATATTGACAAGGCACATGGGTCATGTAGTCGCATACGTGCTCTCGTTTGGGCCATGGTCGAATGGACACTCTGTGTCACGCCCCAATCTCCCGCAAGCTTAAATGTCCCTGCTGAACGTGAATCACCACGTTGTAGCTCTCCCGCAGGATAATCGTTCTCATCGTGACGTGATGTCGTACGAGCCTGGAGTTGAGCTCGTACAAGGCGATGTTGTTAAACACCAAAGTTATTATTGAAATAACTAAGTTGCAGCGGAAATCAAGTATTGTGTACCAAGCACACATCAGAGTAATACGCAGCGAAGCTCTCGATAGGGTCCAAATAAAATGCCCCGAAGGCAATGCCACGAAGGCGATGAAATACTCTTGCTCTTTTCTCTAGCCCACAAAGGTACTTACAGTTCACACATCATGCCTCGTATATCCAAGTAGCGCCACTACGCCTGCGTACCTGAAATAATGCCCACAAACGTGGGTCAGTACACAGCCGTACTTGTGAGCGGGGTAACCCACTCGTCTAAGCCGACACTAAGTAAAAAGTAAATACAAACAGTTATATGATGATCTTTCTAGTTGAATCCTAGATTCATTTCATGGCATAGGGATGACATGTTAAGGAAAGTTGTAAAGCAGTTTAAGCATGCAAGCATTCAACTCAAACCAATTGACAAGCAATTATATATCCAACCCGAAGGAAACTAGCATGCAAACCGTCCTACTCAAAGCCCAAGCAACGCGACTATCGAACCAATAATCCAATGCCTCAATATCCGTCCTCAACCAAAGTTTACAATTCAATCTCATAGTGCACACTCTTGCCGAGGCAAGGTGGCCGCGCCTACACGAAGCACAAACCAACCAAAGTAAAGCAAACCAACTCTTATCTATATAAAGTCACTGGCTAAGCCATAAAGGACGTTGATCAGACTGATCAAATGCGGTTCTATTCGAAATAGCGCTAAGTAGATAACCCACCTGGATCGTATCCAACCGCCGGTACCGCGCCCAAGGCACGTTACCAAATTGTCTCCTCCATGGCCGAACGGTCCCGGTACCCCGGATCCTTTCCGTTCGAGGAGACCAAACCCCGTGCAACACAGGTTGTCCGTGACATGCAGACACCAAGCAGGTATGATGAGAGGATCGAACATTCTTGTCCCACCAAGCTATCCTAGACTCGTTCAACCAATAATCCAACCAAAATATCCATAACCATTCTTCCAACATATTGCCCAAGGCACAAATCCAAGTTATTCCATAGGCACAATGCCTCTTCTCAACACAGTATTTCAAATGGTGCAACACCCTTCTCAAACTATCCCATGGAATAATGCCCCAAAAGTGTCACAATACCCTCGCCGATGCAGTTGTTTGGTTTTGAACCACAACTGCTCGCTTTGCAAGACAAAGCGACCAAGTGATACTCGTGCACGGATGCACGCTCGCTCGCCCGAATTCTCGATATTCCTAATGCCTCAATGTATCATTCCAACCGTCCAAGCATAATCCCAATCCTTCACCCAACTGCCTCAAATGTAATATCCAACTCTAGCTCCAACTATCCAATACGAAAACCAAATCAAGCCACAATCCTACCAAGCAAATGACGCACACTCTATGCACGCCTCAGTGTAGTGATTTCCAATGTTTCAGCCCAAGTGTTCAAGCCTTTACGTGTTTTTCATATTATTAGGCATGAAGGAGTAGAGAAGAAGGGAAAGAGCCCACTCACAATGTTTGATCCCGTTAAGCATCCTGTCCTGCCGATACGGCCAATCCTTTGAACCCGTGGTCTGATACAAGCGCGATCTACTCAACTGGTATGACCGTGCGAGCAGGCCGTGCTCTCTAAATTATCCGACCGATCGGACTAAGGAAGACGGCATTATCGCTCCCATCCAGCTATCTCAGTACTGCTCTGAACGAACACCTGAATCCCATCTAACTCCGCTAGCCATCTGCACATGAAACCAACTCAATCAATACTTTTTCCCAAAATCCAACAAATAAATGTAACCGGCATTTGTTTCATTCAATCTGACTCAGCGTACCGTACCGTGCGGTTGCGGGGCGTTACATAATATACCACTTAGAATCAGGTTCGTCCACAAACTGTGCTGGTACTCATTCCTTATCATATGTCGCTTGTCTAATTCATAACTCTGCTCTATGCAACTCTCATACTCACGATTCTGACTCAGCATCTCGCTCTGCTGAATGCTCGTACAATTTCTTGAATTCCCACATCCTTCTTGCAGCTCAACACGAATTTCTCGTATCGCTCAGTTTTGGATCGTACACATATTTAAGGCTTCCCTAAAATACATGTATTTCAGCCGAGCTTTGCGATAGTAAATTTGAACAAGTTACAAGGTATCTTTATGTCCGAGGCATCCATTCGCTTTACTTCCAATCAAAGCAATCCTGATTTCCATTCCAACATATTCGTTTGAGCACTATTCTCAAATATGATGATTTTTTACCGACTCAATCAGTTCGTGTTCCAACTCAATCCATCCAACTATTTCTGAATCCGTACTAGCAATATCACCAAATATATCTCATGCACCGAACGATCATCACAACTGATACTATCCCAGCTAGGCGACTTACACAAATATCAAACTTTGCTTAGATCAGCTCAGTCCAACACATTTTCCTCAATCTTAATACCTCGCTGGGTGAATATCTATATTGAGGTTCGTGTGATCCACGAAGATCTTGCCGTCACGCCAAAGGGATAGTGTCGCCACAATTTCAACGTGGACACACTCGCCATAATTCCTAGGTTGCGCATGGAATAGTTCTTCGCGCTGCTTCCACTGCCTCGAAGCATAGGATATCACCTTCGCCTTCTGAACGAGCACGCTTCCCAGACTAAGTTCCGATGTATCTTGTAAATCTGAGGCAAATCTGTCCCTTTCAGTATTCGCAAAGATTTGATTCGAACGAGCCGCTGCTTTAACTTCGTGAGCTAGTTTCACAGTCGTCAATTCATATGAATGATATTCCCTTCCAGGGCACGATGAGTTAGAGTCGATGCCATCGATAAAAATCTGCGACTCTGAATCTCATCAGTTGACTAGGCTATTTCCACCATCGCTCCGATCTTCCGGCTGTATCTTCAGCTGAAGACTGTCCCAAGGGTCTCTCAAATCCAACACTCAGTCAATAAGCCAAATCTTATCGCTCACATCCACCCTCGACGCATCCCTAAATACGCTGCCTCAAGGGTCGTTCTATGGGTCTACCATATTCATCTCCGATCTGGCGGGCAAGTCGCTAGGGTCAGCTGTCCCGAAGCTACGCTCGATAATTATAAGTCATCACGATGGACAGTTACTATGAACCATGCTATATCTCATCTGCAAATTCGACCCAAAATCCAACCATTCCATCCGAGCTAACTTTCAAATCCGAGAACTTCATGCACTACCTCTGTTGATCTGTCAACTAAAGGTTGCTTAACCACTTAGAGTATTGATATCTATCCAAGCCAACAATTCGAGAACTGCGTTCGTTGAAACTGTCTTCCATCAATCCATCGTTCTGCCCTGAATCCATCAAATTTTCTGAACTGCCATGTTCGTCTACTCGTACTACCAATTGAAATGATTCTCGAAACCAAAGACTTGCTCCCAAATTCTTATCTGTTTATCGCGTCCCACAATGCCCGTCCAACTTACTCGAACCACATAGTGATTTGCTTAATTGTTGCTCTCACATTTAGCTATCTTTAAAAGTTTGTCCGCCACAATCTTTGCCTTTAGTTGTTGCCACAATCCGTCCATGTCTTCCGGAGAATCCGTCTACCATTGTTGTACCATTTTGCCCAAAATTCTACTTTTGCTAAACCTGAGTCAACTTCTCGAGCAACAATATCCAAAATCCTACAAGTCCGTGTGAAACCATCGTATTGCCCCTCCAGGTCGGATCGTGTTTCATTGCTCAACCAACAGCTCAAATGTGTTGTCCAAAATCGTAGTCCGTGCTTGCTATCCTTCAATTAACCCATCGCTTCGCTCAAACGTCTCCCAACTATTCGTTCTGATCTCGTCCATCTTGTCAAGTCCAACGATACTTCCATTTGCACAAGTCCGTTCTCGCTTGCTCAACTCAATATTCGCTTGCTCCATTTTTCATTCTTTCCAACTCAACCGATGTGTACCAACCAACTTATATTTCTGTTACCCGAGTCCGTTCAGGCAATTCCCATTGATGTCCAACCAAAATATTTCAATGTCTTGCTCACTATGTGGTATCCCATATACCACTCCGAATCAAGTCGCTACTCGCATTACAATTTCTTGCATGGATCCAAGATCCGTTCGAACCATCCCTCATGCGTGATCCTACCATTCACAACTCAAGTCTGACATAAAACTCAGGCAATGCCTGAATCATCCAAATCATTCCATCAATCTCGTGATGCAACTCGTGCTATGTTCCATTCTCAATGTTTCCAGCTATCCTCACCGTCTAATACTTTCGCTACACGAGCAACCCGTGCAACGATCGTCTTCCAAGTAGTCCAACCCAATACCCAACTGTTCCTTTATATTTGTTGTACGAGCAACTCGTGCAACACTGTCCTGATATTCCCATGCTAAACTCAAACCTGCTCAACTAATGCACCACACGAGCAACTCGTGCAACTATCCATTCTCAATTCCAATGCTTCTACTCACAATATGCCGCATAACCAAATCTCGTATGCCAACCAACTTATCCACTGATGCAATCAGAACTCCCTAAACGACAAGCCAAGACAACCCAATGACAGCTCTCAACTTATTGCACAAATGCAACAACGCCACTCAACTTGCTGCACGAATGCAACAACGCCTAACGATGCTAAGCGATCTAACAAAAACCAATAAAAGTAACGCAACGAAGCACAACATGCAGCCACAACCAGCAATATATAGACTTATTGCATGAAACATCCAATGCGACACCGAGTAGAGCCAAGAGCTAAACGAAACGCGAAAGCTATTTAGAGTTTGTGATGAAGCGAAGGACCAAGTCCGAAAAAATGAACCAGGCGCTCTGATACCAATCTGTCATGCCCCAATCTCCCGCAAGCTCAAATGTCCCTGCTGAACGTGAATTACCACGTTGCAGGTCTCCCGCAGGACAATCGTTCTCATCGGAACGTGATACCGTACGAGCCTGGAGTTGCGCTCGTACAAAGCGATATTGTTAAACACCAAAGTTATCATTGAAACAACCAAGTTGTCGCCGAAGTCAAGTATTGTGTACCAAGCACACATCAGAGTAATACGCAGCGAAGCTCTCGATAGGATCCAAATAAAATTCCCCGAAGGTAATGCCACGAAGGCGATGCCACGAAGGCGATAAAATACTCTTGCTCTTTTCTCTAGCCCACAAAGGTACTTACAGTTCATACATCATGCCTCGTATATCCAAGCAGCGCCACTACGCCTGCGTACCTGAAATAATGCCCACAAATTTGGGTCAGTACACAGTCGTACTGGTGAGCGGGGTAACCCACTCGTCTAAGCCGACACTAAGTAAAAAGTGAATGCAAACAGTTATATGATGATCTTTCTAGTTGAATCCTAGATTCATTTCATGGCATAGGGATGACATGTTAAGGAAAGTTGTAAAGCAGTTTAAGCATGCAAGCATTTAACTCAAACCAATTGACAAGCAATTATATATCCAACCCGAAGGAAACTAGCATGCAAACCGTCATACTCAAAGCCCAAGCAATGCGACTATCGAACCAATAATACAATGCCTCAATATCCATCCTCAACCAAAGTTTACAATTCAATCTCATAGTGTACACTCTTGCCGAGGCAAGGTGGTCGCAATGTTTGATCCCGTTAAGCATCCTGTCCTGCCGATACGGCCAATCCCTTGAACCCGTGGTCCGATGCAAGCGCGATCTACTCAACTAGTATGACCGTGCGAGCAGGCCGTGCTCTCTAAATCATCCGACCGATCGGACTAAGAAAGACGGCATTATCGCTCCCATCCAGCTATCTCAGTACTGCTCTGAACGAATACCTGAATCCCATCTAACTCTGCTAGCCATCTGCACATGAAACCAACTCAATCAATACTTCTTCCCAAAATCCAACAATTAAATGTAACCAGCATTTATTTTATTCAATCTGACTCAGCTTAACGCACCGTGCGGTTGCGGGGCGTTACACTCTAGCCGAATGTTGGCGAGGTTGCATGGGTCATGTAGCCGCATATGTGCTATGTGCGTTCTGATGAAGTCATTAATGCCTGACGTGAACTTTCTGTCAGATTGTGTCTCTGTCTCTCTTACACTTTTTGAGGCAGTCAGGGCCATAAGTGCTTTGATAGGAGCTGTGTCAGACCTTTGAGAGCCGTGTCGGAGGGCATGTATGCGACTCGGCTCTCTTTGTCTATCCAGGCCGCATGTTGGATGACTATGGGCCTGTCTTCAGCATGAGGATGCGACCTGCATATAAGCTGCATAACTATAGATTTTTTATGCTTCTACAAGACCCCCTTCAAAGTTTTCAAAGTGTCAAATTTGAAATACTTTGAATAAAAAGTATGGTTAATCGCTTTTTGGTCGCATGTCTTAACGTGTCGCATACATACGTTGCCTTATAGGCACTTCTGGCAGACTGTCAAGTCATAAATGCGGATATTTGGTTCGATCTCGGAGGGAATCTAAGGCGTCTGTTGACACAGAATCTGAAGCGACCGTGCACAGGAGATGAGGTGGCGCAATGAACGAGTGGACGTCGTCATCTCTCTCTATTGTGTAGATCAAGATGGATCAAAATTCCAAACAGCTTCATCATTATCCTGAGTCGCCTATTCTCCCCTTTATGAAGAGGTTTAAGGAGAGAGAAAAGTTTCTTTTACTTTCTATTCTTCCTCTTCTTTTTGCCTTTGCTGACCGCCTGCTACCGCTCTGCTCGACATGGCTCCCAAGGGTTCTTCTTCTACTACTGCTGCCAAGAGTCTCTAGGAAGAGGAATAAGGGCAAGGGGAAGTATAAGGAGGACACATTCCCCAAGGATGTGCAACCACCGATCTTAGGTAAGTTCATTTTGGAGGAGAAGACCCCAAACACAGAGATACGTGTGTACAGTTGGTCGCATGGGTGACTCATCATCATCTAGAATATGCATTGACTTATCACTGCAACATGAGTTGCTCAGTCGCATGAAGACTGCAGTCGTATGCGTAACTCTATCGCATAAGATCTTCTGTCGCATAATTCACTCTACTGCAGGAGGGTTTCTGACGCATGAGGGTTTCTCCCGTATGAGAACCTCTGCCGCATGAGGGTTTTTTCATGCCTCTGACTATGTTCCTTTGTTGTTTTTGCTGTGACTTTACCTACTGCGCCCTCGGGTGTTATGGTGCTTAGCCATGGCATGCTTCCTCTGAATATGAACCTGGGGGACTTGATTTTTACTATCCGAGGTCAGGTGGATAGGGATCTCCCTCCTGAGCGTCAACAGAGGATTGCTGCACATGATCCTTCTCTTTTTCTAAGTCAACTAAATGCGGAAGAAATCCCTGCGGGAGACGGACATTTCTTTAAGAAACCGTACTTCCTCTTTGGGGATATGCTGAAGGTCATTCATCCAGATATAGTAAAGATTAACGATAACTGGTCATCCACCTTCCGCGGAACGGAAATATCATTCCCCTCCTTCGAGCGTTATCTGCCTTTATTGGACTTGAAGGTGATAACATGTCCACGACAGATGGATTGGGAGCTGACATCTGGGCAGCAGAGGGTCATCGCCGGCAGTATCCGATGGGACAAGAACAAAGAAAAATTTTGTAGCCAGAAGTAGGCATGCTCATACTCCTTACGTGGTTTGAAGCCCGGCCTTGTTGGGAGTGAGTTGGGGCCGAACTTGAGCGCCTATGCAGCGGATACTTTCCTCTGTCATATTGCAAAGAAAGGATCTTACCCGACTGGGCAACTGCGGGCTGTCAGCTGGGCACATTACAATACCTCGTGGTGTCATCTAACATTATGGATTCTGAAGAGATATGAGCAAGAGCTTAGGGCAGCCAACCTGTACTTTGCGGTGAGGGGCACCAGCTACGGCCAGAAAATGAACCGACCTCTCTTTGTCGGTCTAATGGAGTTGTATAGTTGCCGTACAGAGAATTTCTATACGCCTGGCGGCGAGATGGGATTAGCTCTGCATGAGATATATTTTGTCTCTAAGCTTCCTTGGGGTGAGGTGCCCTACGAGGAGTACTCCCTGTGAATTACGAAGTTGGGGGAGTTGGAGGCGAAGAATCCAAAGATCCTGGCGGTGTACCAGGAGTTACTGTGTCATCACTGCATTTGTCAGGGGATGAAGAAGAAGAAGTCTTCTGAGGGATTCTCTTCCCATATCCCGTCGTGGACCTGCTATCTCTTTCCGGAGCAGAAAGGGTCAACCAACATCCATGTTCGTTGATGCCGCAGTCAAAGCAGAAAATTGCTGACTCGATTCAGAAGATGAAGAAGTTAGCTGCTGAGAACGAAGAGACCGAGGGATCCTCGGAATCAGAGAGAAGTGAAGAGTCCCCTGGTGAGCTTGTTAGCCCGGACGAGAATTTTGTTTACTTTTATGTGGACACCCATAGGCTATCCGCCAAGGCCGTATTGGCGGGTTACCTGATGCTTTGGCTGCGCACTTGCGTAGTTTCTGGCGGCTCCGGGTCGATAGATTGGATCAGTAGCAACCTAATACTCCCTGCCGTGCAGTTGCATTTTGGCCTCAAGCTGGCCCTACTACCGGCTATGGTTTGTAGCATACACCGTGGTCTTCGATACTTTGCTCAGAAGCTGGAAGCTCATCCTCGCAAAGGGCATTTTAATACGGTTGAACTCCCTCATCACTACCTGATGGGCTGGCTTCTCTTGCACCATGACTACCTGATGCATCCCGGACCTGATGACGACATGGTGGAGGATGATGCCTATATTCGCAGGTACCGGAGTATAAAGTGGGCTTGTGAATCGGTCCCTTCCTGTAGGAGGGAGCTGGCCTTCATGTCAGGCTGGTCTTTTTTTACGACCGAACCTGAGTTTTTCGACGAAGAAAGGAATTTGATTCACAAGGATGCTGGGGTAGGAACTCGGACCCTGTCAGAGAAGCTTTTCCGTTGGCTCCAGGCCATTCGTCCTTCCCACCTAGTATCCCAGAATCGGGACGTAGTCTTCGTGGAGCCATACCTGTCGAGCCGGTTTGCCTGCCAGTTCGGGTATAGTCAATTTTTGCTGGGCCACCCGAGCGTCTCGCTTGGTCATCGAGGGAGTCTATTGGATAGAGCCCGGGCGTGGAGTTACTTCAATGCCACGCACACTAAGGTTACATTACGGTTACCAATAGCCGGTGCCGATCCCAGAATCATGTACACGGCTGCGTGGTATTATTGCTCGATCAAATCTTCGTCGTCCGGCTTCGACTTGGAGAGCAACTATATTGAAGGTACTATGCTGATGCCATCCGACGCCAAGGGTCGCCGAACGCCTAAGAAAAGCAAAGGAGTTGCTAGGCCCCTACTTGTAGAGGTGGAGACATCGACTGGAGAGGAGATGACGACATCTCCTTTCGATGATCCTTTGCCTGCTAAGCGTAAGTCGAAAGCAGGGGCTCCACATGCTCGCTACTCAAAGAAAGCAAGGACTGAAGTGGTCGCAGGGGCAGGACCTGCGACGAAGTTAAAGTCTCATACAAGCGGAGAGGTATGATCCCTCGCACAAATGGTTCCTAAAGTAGAACTCCATTTAGATGCTATAGTGGTATCCGTAAGCCCTCTTAGTTTGATCCTTCCTGGTCCTCTTTATAAATATCTTCCCTCTGGTATGTTCGACAGTTTGCAGGCGCAGGAGAGAAGGGGCCGTCCCCGGCGGACAACCGCTTTGGTGGTTTCCTACGGTGAACCGGAGGAGGAATCTCTCTCGAAGTTAGACACAGGTGTCTCAGAACCAGCACCAGAGGCGTTGGGGGCTCGGGACTTGGATGCGCATTCGACAAAGCAGCCTTATACCCCTTTGGAGCACATATCCATGGACGGCATAGAAGCCATGGGGAAGGCTATGATATTGCTGGACGAGTTATAACCTAGGCTACCTCCCTCTAGTACGTCATTTTATAACCTGACGGGAGATCAGATTTTCTAGCTTCAACTCTCGATTCTTCGAGTAAAGCTGATTACTGCTTGCTCTGGTTTCGTAGGCCCTATCTTTTCCTTGCAAAATGTGGATGTGACCGTCGAGGAAGATGTCGAAGAAGAACAAGGTGGTGGGCTTATTCAAAGGAGGTCTAGATCCCCCCTCCTCTATTTTTCTGGAGGTGGGGGATACCCTGCACGGTCTGTCCAGAACCCTTCAGACATTGCGGGTTCTTCTAGTGCGTCGGCTGTTCCTCCAGCTGTTGCTGCCGGGGACTCCGTGACTTAAGCTTCTCTGGATATTGAGGTGGTGAACCGTCGTGATGAGGTTGCTGTGCCACCTCCCGAAGCCGTCGTGACGCGATCTAGGGATGGCGCACTGGAGAAAGCCGATGTGGCGAGGTACCTCGCTACTTTTGTTTCCAGTCTTGGTAATACTTCAACATCTATGACTCAGTTATCGGGCATCCAGGCTCTTCGGGCGTCCATGAAAGATTGGCTCGCCGACAGGACCGCTAGATGCTCCTCTATTGTTGCTTCACCTTCTAGGTTTTTGAGCACCGTTGTGCCACCTGCCACGCCTGTGACCTCATCTTCAATCCCGTCGCCCTTGACTCAGGCTACCTTGGAGGAGATTGACGAGACTGTCAAACTTTATATCCTGAGCTTCCACATGTTCTTGAAGAGGGGGATTGAGGGTGTGTTGGAGCGCAATAAATATTTTGCATGGGCAAGGTACTTTGCTGAGGGCCAGGTCCATTCTCTGAGGGGTATCCCTGGCTTTGAGCAGATGGCCAACTTTCTGGGCCATAAACTGGAGGAGGTAGAGAGATGCCTGACAGAGCTGCAGCAGTATCAGTAGGTGGATATGGGTGTAGCGTCCCGCTCCGCGTAGACGCTATATACAAGTGATATTGCCTTACTTGCTCGAACGGAAGTCTTCTCGGATAGTTCCCGACCGATTAATCAAAGTGAGTGGGCAGAACTGCATTCTCTGATTCTTGCATGACTTAATAATGAATCTGAGTTTTTGAATGCTTGTTGCTTAAGAAGATTGTTTCATAAGAAGAATGATAGAACCGACTCAGCTTGCTAAATAAGAGAACTCACATAGCTTGTCATTGAATAAATCTGCTTGCTTGCCTAACTAGAGAACTGGGAATGCTTGCCTGAAATGAGATATGAGAATTATTGCATGCTTAGTCACACGGACACCGCTATTGAACGAACCCTGCCATGCTAATAACAAAGAGTAAAAGATTGCTTGCACTTATTCTTGATATCATATGCTAGACTGGAATACTTGAATGCTTGTCCAAAGAGATAGAATTGCATGCTAGAATTATAAGAACTGTTCTTGCTTGTTACTTGTTTAATAAAGTTAGCTTTGCTTGAACATGCTTCATTGATTTCTTGTCAGGAGATAGAACTTGGTGAATGGCGTGAACTTGTGCATCTAGACTAATAGTCCACCCTGAGGCTTAAAAACCTTACTTATGAGGGGGTGTGGCTATTAGGCAAGTGTATTGAGAGAGTGAGCTTCGGTTATATGGACTTGATAGATGTGTTTGCTTGCTTGTTCTAGAGTATTTACATTATCTGGTATTGATAGAAGCTTGCATTCACGAATTTGGTCAGGACAACTTGTGCACAAGGTGATCTCTCGAGCGTTCCTGGGGCACTGGGATCATTCGGCCTAGGAAAGATCTAGATACCCTGAGGCTTAAAACACCTTACTTACGGGAGGGTAGACCCGTCTATTAGTGAGATGGGCTTATATGTCCCAACTGCTAATCCAGTGGAGGGGGCCATCATATAGTTAGGGCACATGCTAGGCTAGCCTTCTTGTATACCTAACTGTTTGATGCAGGGACGGACAGAAAACTAGAGAACTGTATACATTATGTTATGCAAATTGTTGCTAACTTGTGTGTCTGCTGCAGGGATAGCCGCTCGGCCGTGGGTGAGAAATGAAATAAGTTTATGTATAGCCTGCTTGTTTATTTAGTCTGTATCGTGAGTTATCTGATAGTACTTTATGCATTCGTATCAGTTGGACAATGGCTATTAGTGCAGAGCTGAACCTTGGTCACAGCTGCTAATAGTACCAGTATGTGAGTCATTGGATGGCTGGATTACCGCTGCCAATCCTGAGTTTCTCGGAGACCGAAATCATATAGATGTGTTGCCTTAATTGATTGAGTGAATGATAGTCCATTTGATTTGCTTGCTTTGAATTGAGGTGATCAGTTTGCTAGATAAGCTTTGCCCCAAGAGTTAGATTGATGCACAATACATGCTGCATACTACACGATGAGAACATTGTCCCTTATAGTTGCTTGAATGCTTGAGTATCGAATATGCAAAACTGGTTTCCAACTTGTGTTTTCAAAAAGATGTAATCTGACTATAGTTCTGAGCTGCATGAAAAAAACTTAGGTAAAAGTAGCAAGATCACTAGTAATGCAATATTTTGCCACATGATTACTTAGTGTGGGTTTCAGGGGGGTGTAGCTTCTGTTCAGTTGTTTATACTCACCAGTACTTATAAAAGTGTTGACCCACCAACAGTTTGCTTGTTCTCGGGTGCCTGATCGTCCGAGGAAGCGATAGCCGTGCCTCATCCCAAGGAACCAAAAATCTGGAGTCGATGCCTTGAGCCATATCGAGATTGCTTTGAGCTGTATTTGTATAGAGGGACATAATGTATGGAACGGTGTCATTGTAATCGGGAGATAGAGTGCCTGAGCGAATTATAACCTCGGCTAAGTGCCACTTGTAACACTTGTGGATATCAATAAAAGAGCTTGTCTTTCATATGCCAATATGTTCTTTACTTTTCTGCATTATATGTGTGCCGCTGCTTCAGTATTGAATAGCTTACTTGCCTTTGTATCAAAGCTTTGGCCTTATGCAAGCGCATTTTAGGCTTGTACGGCATCACGCCCGTGCGAGGACGATCGATTCCGTAGGGACCAAAGCGAGGACGAACGGTCCTGCGGGACCGGGGCGTGACATAGTGGTATCAGAGCAACTTGATTCTTTGCACATTCCGTTGCCCCCGACTCTGAGTTGCGATTGTGTTATAATGAGCGTTCCATACAATGAGTCCGTAAATATTCTCAAAGTTGCCGGCAAAAGTTTTATGGATTTTTTTTTATTTGCTTGAGATATGATTTATGATTTCTGGATTGCTGAGTTTTGATTTGGGATGGTGAGGGATGAGGACTATCGCTATTCTGTGTTTTCATGAGTTTCTCCTTGAGTTTCGAGGACGAAACTCTTTGTTGGTGGGTAAGTATGTAGCGCCCCGCTCCGCGTAGGCGCTATGTACAGGTGATATCGCATTGCTTACTCGAACGGAAGTCTTCTCGGAGAGTTCCCGACCGATTAATCAAAGTGAGTGGGCAGAACTGCATTTTCTGATTCTTGCACGAATTAATAATGAATCTGAGTTTTTGAATGCTTGTTGCTTAAGAAGATTATTTCATAAGAAGAATGATAGAACCGACTCAGCATGCTAAATAAGAGAACTCACATAGCTTGTCATTGAATAAATCTGCTTGCTTGCCTAACTAGAGAACTGTAAATGCTTGCCTGAAATAAGATATGAGAATTATTGCATGCTTAGTCACACGGACACCGCTATTGAACGAACCCTGCCATGCTAATAACAAAGAGTAAAAGATTGCTTGCACTTATTCTTGATATCGTATGCTAGACTAGAATACTTGAATGCTTGTCCAAAGAGATAGAATTGCATGCTAGAATTATAAGAACTGTTCTTGCTTGTTACTTGTTTAATAAAGTTATCTTTGCATGAACATGCTTCATTGATTGCTTGTCATGAGATAGAACTTGGTGAATGGCGTAAACTTGTGCATCTAGACTAATAGTCCACCCTGAGGCTTAAAAACCATACTTACGGGGGGGGGGGTCTGGCTATTAGGCAAGTGTATTGAGAGAGTGAGATTCGGCTATATGGACTTGATAGATGTGTTTGCTTGCTTGTTCTGGAGTATGTGCATTATCTGGTATTGATAGGAGCTTGCATTCACGCATTTGGTCAGGACAACTTGTGCACAAGGTCATCTCTCGGGCGTTCCTGGGGCACTGGGATCGTTCGGCCTAGGAGAGATCTAGATACCCTGAGGCTTAAAACACCTTACTTACGAGAGGGTAGACCCGTCTATTAGTGAGATGGGCTTGTATGTCCCAACTGCTAATCCCGTAGAGGGGGCCATCATATAGTTAGGGGGCATGCTTGGCTAGCCTTCTTGCATACCTAACTGTTTGATGCAGGGACGGACAGGAAACTAGAGAACTGTATACATTATGTTATGCAAATTATTGCTAACTTGTGTGTCCGCTGCAGGGATAGTCGCTCGGCCATGGGTGGGAAATAAAATGAGTTTATGTATAGCCTATTTGTTCATTTAGTCTGCATCGTGAGTTATCTGATAGTACTTTATTCATTCGTATCAGTTGGACAATGGCTATTAGTGCAGAGCTGAACCTTGGTCACAGCTGCTAATAGTACCAGTATGTGAGTCATTGGATAGCTGGATTACCGCTGTCAATCCTGAGTTTCTCGGGGACCGAAATTATATAGATGTGTTGCCTTAATTGATTGAGTGAATGATAGTCCATTTGATTTGCTTGCTTTGAATTAAGGTGATCAGTTTACTAGATAAGCTTTGCCCCAAAAGTTAGATTGATGCACAATACATGCTGCACACTACACGATGAGAACATTGTCCCTTATAGTTGCTTGAATGCTTGAGTATCGAATATGCAAAACTGGTTTCCAACTTGTATTTTCAAAAAGATGTAATCTGACTATAGTTCTGGGCTGCATGAAAAGAACTTAGGTAAAAGTAGCAAGATCACTAGTAATGCAATATTTTGCCACATGATTACTTCATGTGGGTTTCAGGGGGTGTAGCTTATGTTCAATTGTTTATACTCACCAGTACTTATAAAAGTGCTGACCCACCAATAGTTTGCTTGTTCTCAGGTGCCTGATCGTCCGAGGAAGCGATAGCCGTGCCTCATCCCAAGGAACCGGAAATCTGGAGTCGATGCCTTGAGCCGTATCGAGATTGCTTTGAGCTGCATTTGTATAGAGGGACATAATGTATGGAACGGTGTCATTGTAATCGGGAGATAGAGTGCTTGAGCAAATTGTAACCTCGGCTAAGCGCCGCTTGTAACACTTGTGAATATCAATAAAAGAGCTTGTCTTTCATATGTCATTGTGTTCTTTACTTTTCTGCATTATATGTTGTCACGCCCCAGTTCCAAAATACGTAGGACTAGGAATACATAACACGCCCAGCCGTATGTATATGAACTCCAATATATGGAAACCATATATACACGTACGATGTATATGAATATCTAATCCACTAGTGGTAATATACTGTCACAACAAGTCACACAGAATCTATATCTTATCCACAGCACAAATAATTAGTAGGAATAAAGAGCTGAATAATAACTGAATATCAAGGATAAGTACCAAGTCTGATAGTCGGGTGGAAATAAATCCACTACAAAACGACTATACTGAAGTAGCAAAAAGATCTCTAAACAGCGGTAATAAAATCACAGGTACTCCGAGGGTAAGATCTCCTCAGTCTGGAAGGTAGTGTCAGGTCCAGGACCGTACTCCTGAGGATACTCCTGCTCATCCATATCTGGAAAGGGACCAGGTCCTCAGAGGGATGTAACAAGATACATAATAACATGCCAATAAGTTCTAAAATATAAAAATTCAATGGGTCGCCTAACCGTCTAAGTGAATGCAATTTGAGAACAACTTTCCACCAAGTGGGCTATCTGGCTAAAAATATGGGATTGGCGTGACTCTCTCGGAGAATCAGGGGTCTCAAAGTATGTCGTCTTTTGAACGGCAGAGGCCGTCAATTGTAAATGGGGTCATCACCGCCCGTATCTCCAGTGGAGCTTCCGGGTTACAGAAAGAAAAAGTACAAAAGAGCCCAAATGCCTTACTTGTTGTTCTCCCTACCCCATGCTCTAAACATATCATATACATGACACGATAATACCTCTAGTCACTGCCAGGTCTACTAGCATGTAAAGTTTCTATTGGCAGTTATCCCTAACCGTCGCACGACCTATACGTACCAGTGGCCAGCCGAGTACGCAAGTCCGTGTCCTATATGTGACTCACACTCGTGTAAGAATAGTGTCATGGCCAATGAAACATAAAATGCCTCATAATAATGGGGTGGTCTCATAAAGTAGGTCTGATACATATACATAAATAAAAACAGGATACGACGACACCGTCGTTGCACCCAAGTTTTCTTGGACGCACAATTTATATAGCAGTTAAAATAAATGAACTAAATAAGCATAAAATAAATTATGCATGTATCATATGGAATGTAAATATTATTAGTACAATGGCAAGGTATACTTGCCGAGCAAAAGTTCTGTATAGTGCACGTCCAAATAGTATTTTTGTTTATTGTAAGAAGAAGTGGGGTTAAGGTTTGAAAGAGTTGTAATAACATATATATATAGTGGTAAGAGGCGGTGGGGGTCACTTAATGGTTAAGAAATTACTGTCGCTGCTGTTTCTTCCTATCATTGGTTTTGATTGCGGTTGGGGAGAGTTTAGTAATAATAGGTAAAGAGGCGGTGGGAAATGAGTCACACGCGGGGGTTATTTTACGCGCGGATGAAAATAAGAAGCGGTGGAGTGGTTTTACGCGCGGAGGGGAAGAAAGAGAAGTTTGTTTTTGCTACTGCTGTTGGATATTTTTGTAAACTCCCTCACCCAAAATAGGTATTTTGTGTATATTTTATATTATTATATTTTTTATAAATATTGAATTTATTTAGAGTATTCTCTTAGTTAATTAGAAAATAATTTTTTTTAGTATATTTACTTATATAAATATTTATTTAGAATTATTTTTAGGCTATTTTAGATTATTGGGATTTTTCCATAATTTTTAGTTAATTAAAAACTAGTAACACTAATTTTCTAGAAATTTGAAGAATTTATTTTATATTCAAACTTAATTAAAAATATTCCAAACTTTTATTTTAGGTTCTAAATAATAAAATATATTTTCTAGAATTTTTTGGGAATTTTCTGATTAATTTTAGCATTTAATTTCAGTTAATTATGAAAAACTGAATTAAAAACTAATTTCTGAAAAAGAAAACCCAAAAAGTAATTAATTCTGCCCAGTCAGCAAACAGGGGGCTCACCTGTCAGCCTCCAGCAGTGAACAGTGCCGGGCCCGCCTGTCAGTGACCGCTGAGTGGGTGCGAGCCGAGCCGAGCCGACCTCGAGCCGAGCCGAGTCAGAGTTCGACTCGGACTCAGCTGAGCCGAGCCGCGTCAGTGCCTGACCGTCCGATCTGAGCGGGCAGCCCTGGATTGCTGCCACATGGCGCGCTGTGAGCCACGGCTGCACTCTCTCTCTCCTCTATATATATAATAGTTTAGATATTAATTTCTAGGGTTTTTCTTCAGCCAATTTTTGGAGAATTGTCATCTAGGGTTCCTTCATCTTCCAGAAGCCATTGCGCATAGCTCCGGACTCCAAACGAGGCCTAATTTTTTTTGTTAGAACGATATTGAGGTTAGATTTCTGATTATATAATTTTTTTTCGAAATTATTAGTATTAAATTCTGGAAAATTCGTAGAGCACAGCATGTCCAAAAATAGACGTGTTTCGATGTTTTTGCGATTTCGGGAGAACCAGGAATCAGAATCACGAACCGTTTAAAGTTTCGGAAAGCTAATATCGAGATCATTGACATAAGTCTTTCCCATAATTTAATTCGAAGTATTTACATACTGTTAATTCTGTAGAACTTCTAGGTTAGAATTTAACCATCGGTGCACAATACAAAATTTGTATGTGCCATAATTCCCAAACGAATTTGAATTTGGATGAGCCGTAAATTCCAGTATATTTTTGATGCTGAAATCTACAGAAAATCATGCATGAAATTTGAGTTTGTGTCGGTTGACTTTTCGGTCAACAGATCGTCTCGATTTGCGTGCCATGAGTCTCGAGTTGATAAAATTCAGTTTCTTTGGACAAAATTTAGGAATTTACATAAAAATTAGAATAATAAAATTAAAATAGGATTTTAGAGTAATTATTCCAGAATTAAATAAATTAAAATAAATTAATGGTTATATTATTATATAGTTATATGAATATATATGTAAGTAAATGCTAATTGATAATTATGACTAAATATTCAAACTATACGACCCTAGGACACCGTGGACTATCCCATACTTACCTTGACCATGTTGACCCTAAGAACTTGTGAATTTGTCTGCCTTGCGTACATTAACGTACTGGCATAGACACATATCAGTTGACTGACTGATTTCGTACAGTACTTGAAGACGCGACACCAGCGTAATTCAACGCGTAATTGACCGTGTTAGATGACTAGTGTTACCCCTAGTATACCGCCTGAGTCCAGTGTAAATGTGGTTGTGTATGTGCTAGTGTAAAGACTAATGATTCTATTGTATTATATTTATGTGTACATAGGATATTGGATTTGTTCTGCGCGATTTCTGGAGCAGATTATTGGTACATTACAGCTTTCTTGCCAGGCAAGTATACCTTGCCATTGTACTGTTATTTATATTCCATATGTTGCATGCATCTTTATTTTCTGTCTTTAGTTCATATATTTTAACTATTATATAAAATGCGCACGACGGTGTCGTCGCGGTATATTTTATTTATGTATTGCATTGACCTTGTTTATGAGACTACCCAATTATCATGTAGCATCATTAGGTTCATTGGCCATGACACAATTGTTACACGAGTTGTGAGTCTCATGTAGATCACGGACTTGCGTGCAGGTTTGGCCTCCTGTACGTGTGGGCCGTTCGTTAGGAATAACTGCTATTAGAAACTTTGCATACTAGTAGACTTGGCAGTTATTAGAGGTCCATGGACATAGCTTATTATAGTATGGTGGTCCCATCCTTGTCCTTGTTTGGTTGCAGGATTGGGCTAGGGTACTAAGAATAGGCTGTGAACCAAATGGTGTCATGGATGTGACATGCTTAGAGCATGGGGTGGGGAGAACAACAAGTACCGCATTTGAGCTCCTTTACACTTTTTCTATTGTGCGTCCGGATTCTCCGCCGGAGATACGGATGGTGATGACCACTATATATTATGTACTATCAGGCGGGCCACCGGCGTTCAAAAGACGACGTGCATTTTAGGCCCCTTGATCTCCAATAGAGAACCATGCCAAATCCCATATTTTCAGCCAGATAGCTCACTTGTGGGGAAAGTTGTTCTTAACTGCATTCACTTAGACGGTTAGGTGACCCTTTGGATATTTATTTCAGTACTTTATTGGCATATGTTTAAGTATCTTGTTATGTCCCTCTGAGGACCTGGTCCCCTGCCAGGTGTATTTGTTCTTGAGTATTCGCAGGAGCGCAGATTCGGGTGGTTACCTATGTTTCGAGGATGTCTTCTCTTCGAGCCGTGATTGCTAGCTGGTGTACTTATATTTTGGTTGACTGTGTTGTACTTATATTGTATTTGCTCTTATATTCGAGTTGGTAGTGGATTTGTTTCCATCCAACTATCATCCTTAGATACTTCTTATTGAGATCTAGTTTCATAGATACTGGTTATTTATTTCTATATGATTTTGGTGGATGATATTTAGATTTTACCCTGTGACTTGTATTACATTTTATACCACTTGTGGATTTGATATTCATATTACAGCGTACGTATGGATTTGGTTTCCATATATTGGAGTTGCCATATCCATGCGGCTGGCATGCTTACGTGTCCTAGTCCTACGTAATTTTGGGACTGGGGCGTGACTTATTTTTTGGTGGCCCATGCAGGTCTAGAGCATATTGTCTCGGTTACGTTACTGTACCGAGCAAGCCTGCACCTAGGACTAGAGTAGGATCTCATCCACAATTGACTATGACTCATCTTTCTTCTAATCTGTTCTATTTGAATAATTGCATCCTGCTTGATTCTTGTACTCCTATAATAGTTCTTTTAGAATAGCCTCTCCTAGAATATAGAAGTTCATGTTGTTAGATGATAAGTAGGGTAACCTTCCTGTTAAGAGTACAACTAGAGTGCTGACACACCACTAAGTTTAGGATATCTAGTGAACCCTAGAATTCTTTATCTCTAGAATTGGTTTATCATTACCCCCTGATGTATTATGAGGACTTGAGAGTAGTATAGACACTACTAGAGTTAGTTAGAAGTTTACCATTATGTTTGCCCTAGCATTGAGAAACCAATAGAAAACCAAAGTGAATATTAGGACTGAACCTAACCCACGTTGTTAGATGAGTATTGGAGAACCATAAATTTAGATTCTTGTCTTGAGATAAGCAGACAATACCTTAGAAAGCCAAGAGCAATGCATAGAATATTTTTCTAACCATACCTCAAACACAGAGACTAGCATACCCTTTCCCTTGGAAAGCCAGGATGCTAACTAGAGTTCTCCATTTAAATTCATGTATTTGTTCCTCTGAAACCCTAGCGCTCGCTATTTGTGCAACGACTAATCATGCTACTTAGAGGACTTGTGGGACCATCAAAAATTTTTCGGAATTTATTCCATGTAGAAGATCCCTTGAGCAGTTGCTAGCCTAACAATGTGCATTACCCTAATCTATAAATTTTTCTATGAGTATATATATTATATATATATACAAATATATATATAAGCATATATTAATAGAGAAAAGATTAAGTAAAATATTAATTAAATAGGTAACTAATAATATAATAATAATATTAATAATAATAATCTACTTAAGACTACTTAAACTACTTGCAGCCAGGGAGCGCCACTTTTCAGCAACTTTAGTCTTTTTTTTTGCTAAAGTTCTTCTTCACGCGGATTGTTGCTGTGACCGCAGCAATTTGACATATGCATAGACCCGCCCATTTACTTCCTTCAGCCCATTGCTTTACCCGCGTCCAAACCCAATCTATCCCTCTCTTTCTCTTAATATATAATATATATATATATATAGTTAGCTCTCTCAAAACCTTAACCTAATTTTCAGACCTCCTCTTCCCATCTAGAGCCGTCACCGCAGCCAGAGAAGCCCCACCAAGCCATCCAACCATCCCGTCGACGCTGACCTCGCGAACTACAGTTTCCCACTCGAGGCACCTTCGCTCCGGCGCAATTTCCCGTCGACTCGCTCGACCAAACGCTGTTCCATTTTTATAGGTATGATCATCCCTTAACCCTCTCCAATATTCATTTTATAGCCAACCTCGGAAAATGTGTGTCCCTAGGTGAAAATCAGCGCCCAAAGTGGACGGACAGACAGAATTCTGGAATCGCAGAATTCCAGAATGACCACCCGTATTGTCGAGTTCGTATCTTCCACCACAGAAATCCGAATTCAGTGATTCTTTTTGATACCCGTAGAATTCTTAACCTAGTTTATTTTCTGTAAAATAACCCTGTGCTATTAGTTGCTGTGGATAAAATTATATTCGTCACAAAACTGCACGCACCCACTTTTTCCAGAATTCCAAAAGTTGGAAAACAGAGCGCGCCCAGCCAAACGGGACCGCCCCGCCGTGTGCCAAGCATACCGAATGGTGCACGCAGTATAACCGGACACGTAGAAATTCGTGGAAACTGATTCGGACGCGTGTGCGCGCCGGAATCAGGCCGTATCCGCGGACACATCCCGTGTCGCAACTTTTGTGGAACTCGCGCTTATTTTGTGCATGCTTGTCAGATTGCGACGAAACTTGTGCCACTGGACTCGTGGTAACGCGCTGGTCCTGTGACCCAATTTTCACGCATTTCTGAGATGGTTGACCAGATCGCCAATTGGCGGGCCCCACAGTTGACTTTTGGACCAAATAGTGTTCGGCTCATCGGAATCCACATTTGGACATACCGTTGGGTTCGTATTGACATCTAGAGTTGTTTGACCTATAGTTTGTCCCATTTAGAGACTGTTACCCTCGGCACGCTTTTCGATGCAAGGTGGGCCACACGTGGACCCCACTTTTGCCCGAAATTACGGTTTTGCCCCTGTGTCCAAATTGGACGAAAGGAAAGTGCTTTTTAGCTATTTTGCTTATTTTGGGAATGTTGGTGATATCTATTTCAGCATCCGGAGACATTTGTTCTGAGGCCATAGCTTCTGGTCCTGTGTATTGGACATCTAGACGTGACATTTTGCAGTTTCTTACCAGGCAAGTATACCTTGCCATTGTACTGTTATTTATGTTCCATATGTTGCATGCATCTTTACTTTCTGTCCTTAGTTCATATATTTTAATTGTGATATAAAATGTGCGCGACGGTGACGTCGCAATATATTTTTATTTATGTATTGCATTGACCCTGTTCATGAGACTACCCCATTATCATATGGTATCATTAGGTTCATTTGGCCGTGACACATATTTTTACACGAGTTGTGAGTCTCATATAGATCACGGACTGCGTGACAGGTCTGACCTCCTGTACGTATGAACCGTGCGTTAGGAATAACTGCTGTTAGAAACTTTGCATGCTAGTAGACTTGGCAGTTATTAGAGGTGTTATCGTGTCATGGATATGACATACTTAGAGCATGGGGTGGGGAGAACAACAAGTACTGCATTTGAGCTCCTTTGTACTTTCTCCTGTACGCCCGGATTCTCCGCTGGAGATATGGGTCATGATGACCACTATATATTATGTACTATCAGGCGGGCCACCGGCGTTCAAAAGACGACGTGCCTTTTAGGCCCCTGGATCTTCAAAAGAGAACCATGCCAAATCCCAGTTTTCAGCCAGATAGCTCACTTGTGGGGAAAGTTGTTCTTAACTGCATTCACTTTAGACGGTTAGGCGACCCCTTTGGATATTTATTTCAGTACTTTATTGGCGTGTGTTTAAGTATACTTGTTATGTCCCTCTGAGGACCTGGTCTGCTGCCAGGTGTACCTGTTTTTGAGTATTTGCAGGAGCACAGATGTGGAAGGATATAGATGCTTCGTGGATGTCTTCTCTTCGAGCCGTGATTGGTAGCTGGTGCTTATATTGTTTGAGTGAGTTGCACTTATATTGTATTTACTTTTCCATTTGAGTTGGTAGTGGATTTGTTTCCACCCAACTATCATCCTTAGATACTTCTTGTTGAGATCTAGTTTCATAGATACTGATTATTTATTTCTATATAATTTTGGTGGATGAGATTTAGATTTTACCCCGTGACTTGTATTACAGTTTCACCACTTGTGGATTTGATATTCATAAAACAGCGTACGTATGGATTTGGTTTCCATCATTGGAGTTGCCATATCCATGCGGCTGGCATGCTTACGTGTCCTATTCCTACGTATTTTGGGACTGGGGCATGACATGTTTTTGTGGTGGCCCATGCAGGTCAAGAGCATATTGTCTCGGTTACGTTACTGTACCGCACAAGCCTGCACCTAGGACTAGAATATAGGATCTCATCCACAATTGACTATGATTCATCTTCCTCCTCTCTGTTCTATTTTGAACAATTGCATCTTGTTTGGTTCCTGTACTCCCCTAACAGTTCTTGCGTATAGCCTTCTGCTAGAATATAGGAACCCCTGTTATTAGGATGATAATTATGGTAGCACACCTATTTAGAATACAACGAGATTATAGATACACCACTAAGTTTAGAATATCTAGCGAACCCTAGAATCCCTTATCCCTATAATTGGTTTACCATTACCCCGGATATATTATGAGGACTTGAGAGTAGTATAGACACTACTAGAGTTAGTTAGAAGGTTACCATAATGTTGCCCCTAGCATTGAGGAACCCATAGAAAACCAAAACTTAATATTTGGACTGAACCTAACCTTCATAGTTAGATGATATTGGAACTATAAAATTATGACATTGTCTTGTCATTAGTAGACAAGTACCCTAGAAGGCCAAGAGCAATGCATAGAATATTTTCCTAATCATACCTCAAACACAGAGACTAGTATACCCCTTTCCCTTGAAAAACCATGATGCTATCTAGAGTCCTCCATTTAATTTCATATATTTGTTCCTCTGAAACCCTAGAGCTCGCTATTTGTGCGACGACTAATCATGTTTTCTCTTCTTCGTCTTTTAACTCGTGCCACTTGCCACCTCTGATCATAGACCAAGTAATTATACTCTATGATAGGATATATAGTTTGCTATAGTCATAGTTGTAATCTTGAATTTTGAATTGTGTACCTTGTAGCTCGAACCTGATAGTTGAGTTGTTCAATTAGATTGTGATGATTACCCCTAGTAGTAGACCACATAATTTGTACCCCACCTCGATACACGTTAGATCCCTTTCCCCTTAATGACTAGTAACTCTTCTATTCTTACTATTTATACATATTCTATGAGCACTATGATTAAGACTTAAGGTGACCCTTACCTATATAATGCAATATGAGACCCTAATAAGTACCAAGATCTTTCCTTGTATATCCTAATAAGAGTTTTTGTTTTATTTACATGTGCAAGATTATTTTGTAGGATCCTCTTAAGACTGTCACAGTATTAGTTTAATTCTTTTAAGTTGGGTGGTATGCCTCACAACCTAGTATCACATAGTCCACTTGACCCATCGAGGTAGTGTAACTGAATGACATTAATTGTATGCTAGCATTAGACGACAGTGTTTATTCAGACGGTAGAATTTAGAGGTCCATGCCCTATTTGGTCGACTAGCGACTTAAACAAGGAGGTTGTATGATAACTGTAGAGATTGTAGAGTCTTTTGTTATTATTGCTTATGTTGTTTTTGTTTTTGCAAACTTGAATTATTTGTAACTTCTCTCATCATAATCCAGCGTTATATATTTTTTTTTTTTGTGCTACCTCGAATTATGCTGCTATTATAGCCTAGTTTTTGCAAGCTTATTCTTTATCGAGCTTGTTCATGACATATGTATTATTGGGTATACACATTAATACATTTCAGAATCAGTGTATTAAGGTCTAGCTAACCTTAGTGTGCTTGGTTCGCCTTCGCATAACTACTTTACGTGGATTGAGATATGTAGTGATTAGTAGACGAATATACTTGTCCTAGGCATGTCTGACATATCGTATCAGTTACATAACTGTACTAATACGAACAGGCAAATAAAGGATTACCAAAATAGGGTTTCAATCCACAACTGCTTTGACAATCCCCAATTGAATTCTTTAAACGCCTTGATCCCAATACTTATATACTATTACGCTGCCCTTGAACTCTTTATTTTTGATCTTCGTCTTCCCTTATTTCGGAAAGACGAAACCTCGTGCTGGGTATAAAGTTTGATACACAGAGAGTACTAGATATACCCCATAGGCCGATCACATATTTGAGGATTATTTCTTTCGTAATTAAGGACATATCATATATGATATGATCGGCGTTGAGGTTTCGAGGATTGAACGACATGAGTAAATAAATTAAGGGATATTTTCTTAAGGTATATAGCCTTAGGTGATAGGTGGATAAATTCTAAGTTGGGTAGTAGTGCATTGTCAACTCAGGAGGAATTTCTCTTAGATTATGATCGGGTAAGATTAGATTGGGAGAGGTTCAAGACATTATAATTTTGAGAAATTTAGAAGGATGACTAAGATGATGAGGATCAATGAATTGATATTGAGGACCTAATATTTATACCTTAAGTGCATGAGTTAAATTTTGAACAATGAAGGTAGAATCACCAATTTGAATTTAGAGGGTAAATATAGAAATTCAGACTTGAATAGGGGGGGACTGCATTTAAATTATTTTTCAATTTGGTGAATTGAATTAAGAATTAAAATTTTGGTTGGACGATCTATTTGAAATAATGAGGATGTGAATGGAATTTAAAGAGTTGAGGCATACAAAATTTTATAAGTAAAAATGGGAATATATTGGACTCAAACCACTTCTAAAGGAGATTATGATAGTTAGAGATCGTGAGGTAAAAGTTATATGAGTATGTAAATCTTGGAGATGTTATGTGGATATGGATAATTTTGAAACAAGGGGAGAAGAGATAACCATAGGTTAAAATTTGATTGGAGCAGTGGTCATCTTAACCTAGAAGTGATTGCCATGGATATGATTCGGATTTTAGTTATCACAAGAAGATTGCGACTGACTTGCCTTATTGTACATAAAGGATTAACCGCTTCTGCCTTATTTCAATTTTGAGGACGACATTATTTTAAGTTCGGCAGATTGTGAACCCCTCACCCAAAAATTGACCTACTCGGCTTAGATAGTGAGACTGAGGTTAGCTGAGTCCAGTTAGAGATAGAACACGATATTTTATTTTACAATAGTGATATCACTTGACACGCCTTACCATGCTCCGATAATTGGAGCACTACACTAGCCACTGCCTTCCTACAAATTCTACACCCTTATCCTAGACATGCCCATCATCCAATTCTCATCTTTGTGCAATTTTCCAATTGTTGGACGCTTTTATGCAAAAGAGCATTTATGTGCCCACACCATTGGACATGACACATGAAGAAACCTATTTTTCGCTCATATGGATTTTTCCATGATTTTTTTGGATGTGCAACGTGCAACATCGCCCACCCCTTTAAACCTAGCCTTGCATTTTAAACAATGCAAATCTTATACCATCCTTGCATTCTATCGTGGTTTAATTTTAATTTCGAGGACAAAATTTTTGCAAGTTGGGTAGAATGTAAAATCCCCTTCCTAGAAAATCGTATATACCCTTTATTTATTAATTATTAATTAAATTATAGTAATTAGGTCTAAATAGGAGAAATAGATTTTTAATAATTTTTATGTTAGGTGTTCGGGTACTTAGAGGACTTGTGGGGCCATCAGGAATTTTTTGGAATTTATTCCATGTAGAAGACCCCTTGAGCAGTTGCTAGCCTAACAATGTGCATTACCCTAATCTATAAATTTTTCTATGAGTATATATATTATATATATATACAAATATATATATAAGCATATATTAATAGAGAAAAGATTAAGAAAAGATTAAGTAAAATATTAATTAAATAGGTAACTAATAATATAATAATAATAATATTAATAATAATAATAATAATCTACTTAAGACTACTTAAACTACTTGCAGCCAGGGAGCGCCACTTTTCAGCAACTTTAGTCTTTTTTTTTGCTAAAGTTCTTCTTCACGCGGATTGTTGCGGTGACTGCAGCAATTTGACATATGCATAGACCCGCCCATTTACTTCCTTCAGCCCATTGCTTTACCCGCGTCCAAACCCAATCTATCCCTCTCTTTCTCTTAATATATAATATATATATATAGTTAGCTCTCTCAAAATCTTAACCTAATTTTCAGACCTCCTCTTCCCATCTAGAGCCGTCACCGCAGCCAGAGAAGCCCCACCAGGCCATCCAACCATCCTGTCGACGCCGACCTCGCGAACTGCAGTTTTCCACTCGAGGCACCTTCGCTCCGGCGCGATTTCCCGTCGACTCGCTCGACCAAACGCTGTTCCATTTTTATAGGTATGATCATCCCTTAACCCTCTCCAATATTCGTTTTATAGCCAACCTCGGAAAACGTGTGCCCCTAGGTGAAAATTAGCGCCCAAAGTGGACGGACAGACAGAATTCTGGAATCGCAGAATTCCAGAATGACCAACCGTATTGTCGAGTTCGTATCTCCCACCACAGGGATCCGAATTCGGTGATTCTTTTTGATACCCGTAGAATTCTTAACCTAGTTTATTTTTTGTAAAATAACCCTGTGCTATTAGTTGCTGTGGACAAAATTATATTCGTCACAAAACTGCGCGCACCCACTTTTTCCAGAATTCTAAAAGTTGGAAAACGGAGCGCGCCCCGCCAAACGGGACCGCCCCGCCGTGTGCCAAGCGTACCAAATGGTGCACGCAGCATAACCGGACACGTGGAAATTCGTGGTGACTGATTCGGACGCGTGTGCGCGCCGAAATCAGGCCGTATCCGCGGACACATCCCGTGTCGCAACTTTTGTGGAACTCGCGCTTATTTTGTGCACGCTTGTCAGATTGCGACAAAACTTGTGCCACTGGACTCGTGGTAACGCGCTGGTCCTGTGACCCAATTTTTATGCATTTCTGAGACGGTTGACCAGATCGCCATTTGGCGGGCCCCACAGTTGACTTTTGGACCAAATAGTGTTCGGCTCATCGGAATCCATATTTGGACATACCGTTGGGTTCGTATTGACATCTAGAGTTGTTTGACCTATAGTTTGTCTCATTTAGAGACTGTTACCCTCGGCACGCTTTTCGGTGCAAGGTGGGCCACACGTGGACCCCACTTTTGCCCGAAATTACGGTTTTGTCCCTGTGTCCAAATTGGACGAAAGGAAAGTGCTTTCTAGCTATTTTGCTTATTTTGGGAATGTTGGTGATATCTATTTCAGCATCCGGAGATATTTGTTCTGAGGCCATAGCTTCTGGTCCTGTGTATTGGACATCTAGACGTGACATTTTGCAGTTTCTTACCAGGCAAGTATACATTGCCATTGTACTGTTATTTATGTTCCATATGTTGCATGCATCTTTACTTTCTGTCCTTAGTTCATATATTTTAATTGTTATATAAAATGTGCGCGACGGTGACGTCGCAATATATTTTTATTTATGTATTGCATTGACCCTGTTCATGAGACTACCCCATTATCATATAGTATCATTAGGTTCATTTGGCCGTGACACATATTTTTACACGAGTTGTGAGTCTCATATAGATCACAGACTGCATGACAGGTCTGACCTCCTGTAGGTATGAACCGTGCGTTAGGAATAACTGCTGTTAGAAACTTTGCATGCTAGTAGACTTGGCAGTTATTAGAGGTGTTATCGTGTCATGGATATGACATACTTAGAGCATGGGGTGGGGAGAACAACAAGTACCGCATTTGAGCTCCTTTGCACTTTCTCCTGTACGCCCGGATTCTCCGCTGGAGATACGGGTCATGATGACCACTATATATTATGTACTATCAGGCGGGCCACCGGCGTTCAAAAGATGACGTACCTTTTAGGCCCCTGGATCTTCAAAAGAGAACCATGCCAAATCCCAGTTTTCAGCCAGATAGCTCACTTGTGGGGAAAGTTGTTCTTAACTGCATTCACTTTAGACGGTTAGGCGACCCCTTTGGATATTTATTTCAGTACTTTATTGGCGTGTGTTTAAGTATACTTGTTATGTCCCTCTGAGGACCTGGTCCGCTGCCAGGTGTACCTGTTTTTGAGTATTTGCAGGAGCACAGATGTGGAAGGATATAGATGCTTCGTGGATGTCTTCTCTTCGAGCCGTGATTGGTAGCTGGTGCTTATATTGTTTGAGTGAGTTGCACTTATATTGTATTTACTTTTCCATTTGAGTTGGTAGTGGATTTGTTTCCACCCAACTATCATCCTTAGATACTTCTTGTTGAGATCTAGTTTCATAGATACTGATTATTTATTTCAATATGATTTTGGTGGATGAGATTTAGATTTTACCCCGTGACTTGTATTACAGTTTCACCACTTGTGGATTTGATATTCATAAAACAGCGTACGTATGGATTTGGTTTCCATCATTGGAGTTGCCATATCCATGCGGCTGGCATGCTTACGTGTCCTATTCCTACGTATTTTGGGACTGGGGCGTGACATGTTTTTGTGGTGGCCCATGCAGGTCAAGAGCATATTGTCTCGGTTACGTTACTGTACCGCACAAGCCTGCACCTAGGACTAGAATATAGGATCTCATCCACAATTGACTATGATTCATCTTCCTCCTCTCTGTTCTATTTTGAACAATTGCATCCTGCTTGGTTCCTGTACTCCCCTAACAGTTCTTGAGTATAGCCTTCTGCTAGAATATAGGAACCCCTGTTATTAGGATGATAATTATGGTAGCACACCTATTTAGAATACAACGAGATTATAGATACACCACTAAGTTTAGAATATCTAGCGAACCCTAGAATCCCTTATCCCTATAATTGGTTTACCATTACCCCGGATGTATTATGAGGACTTGAGAGTAGTATAGACACTACTAGAGTTAGTTAGAAGGTTACCATAATGTTGCCCCTAGCATTGAGGAACCCATAGAAAACCAAAACTTAATATTTGGACTGAACCTAACCTTCATAGTTAGATGATATTGGAACTATAAACTTATGACATTGTCTTGTTATTAGTAGACAAGTACCCTAGAAGGCCAAGAGCAATGCATAGAATATTTTCCTAATCATACCTCAAACACAGAGACTAATATACCCCTTTCCTTTGAAAAACCATGATGCTATCTAGAGTCCTCCATTTAATTTCATATATTTGTTCCTCTGAAACCCTAGAGCACGCTATTTGTGCGACGACTAATCATGTTTTCTCTTCTTCGTCTTTTAACTCGTGCCACTTGCCACCTCTGATCATAGACCAAGTAATTAATTCTGCCCAGTCAGCAAACAGGGGGCCCACCTGTCAGCCTCCAGCAGTAAACAGTGTCGGGCCCGCCTGTCAGTGACCGCTGAGTGGGTGCGAGCCGAGCCGACCTCGAGCCGAGCCGAGTTAGAGTTCGACTCGGACTCAGCTGAGCCAAGTCGCGTCAGTGCCTGACCGTCCGATCTGAGCGGGTAGCCCTGGATTGCTGCCACATGGCGCGCTGTGAGCCGCGGCTGCACTCTCTCTCTCCTCTCTATATATAATAGTTTAGATATTAATTTTTAGGGTTTTTTTTCAACCGATTTTTGGAGAATTGTCATCTAGGATTCCTTCATCTTCCAGAAGCCATTGCGCATAGCTCCGGACTCCAAACGAGGCCTAGTTTTTTGTTAGAACGATATTGAGGTTAGCTTTCTGATTATATAAATTGTTTTTCGAAATTATTAGTATTAAATTCTGGAAAATTCGTAGAGCACAGCATATCCAAAAATAGACGTGTTTCGATGTTTTCGCGATTCCGGGAGAACCAGGAATCAGAATCATGAACCGTTTGAAGTTTCGGAAAGATAATGTCGAGATAATTGATATATGTTTTTCCCAGAATTTAATTCGAAGTATTTATATACTGTTAATTCTGTAGAACTTCTAGGTTAGAATTTAACCATCGGTGCACAATACAAAATTTGTATGTGCCATAATTCACAAACGAATTTAAATTTGGATGAGCCATAAATTCCAGTATATTTTTGATACTGAAATCTACAAAAAATCATGCATGAAATTTGAGTTTGTGTCGGTTGACTTTTCGGTCAACAGATCGCCTCGATTTGCGTGCCATGAGTCTCGAGTTGATAAAATTTAGTTTCTTTGGACAAAATTTAGGAATTTACATAAAAATTAGAATAATAAGATTAAAATAGGATTTTAGAGTAATTATTCCAGAATTAAATAAATTAAAATAAATTAATGGTTATATTATTATATAGTTATATGAATATATATGTAAGTAAATGCTAATTGATAATTATGACTAAATATTCAGACTATACGATCCTAGGACACCATGGACTATCATATACTTACCTTGACCATATTGACCCTAAGAACTTGTGAATTTGTCTGCCTTGCGTACATTAACGTACTGGCATAGACACCTATCAGTTGACTGACTGATTTCGTACAGTACTTGAAGATGCGACACCCGCGTAATTCAATACGTAATTGACCGTGTTAGATGACTAGTGTTACCCCTAGTATACCCCCTGAGTCCAGTGTAAATGTGGTTGTGTATGTGCTAGTGTAAAGACTAATGATTCTATTATATTATATTTATGTGTACATAGGATATTGGATTTGTTCTGCGCGATTTCTGGAGCAGATTATTGGTACATTGCAGCTTTCTTGCCAGGCAAGTATACCTTGTCATTATACTGTTATTTATATTCCATATGTTGCATGCATCTTTATTTTGTCTTTAGTTCATATATTTTAACTATTATATAAAATGCGCACGACGGTGTCGTCGCGGTATATTTTATTTATGTATTGCATTGACCTTGTTTATGAGACTATCCAATTATCATGTAGCATCATTAGGTTCATTGGACGTGACATAATTATTACACGAGTTGTGAGTCTCATGTAGATCACGGACTTGCGTGCAGGTTTGGCCTCCTGTACGTGTGGGCCGTGCGTTAGGAATAACTGCTGTTAGAAACTTTGCATGCTAGTAGACTTGGCAGTTATTAGAGGTCCATGGACATAGCTTATTATAGTACGGTGGTCCCATCCTTGTCCTTGTTTGGTTGCAGGATTGGGCTAGGGTACTAAGAATAGGCTGTGAACCAAATGGTGTCATGGATGTGACATGCTTAGAGCATGGGGTGGGGAGAACAACAAGTACCGCATTTGAGCTCCTTTATACTTTTTCTATTGTGCGCCCGAATTCTCCGCCGGAGATACGGGTGATGATGACCACTATATATTATGTACTATCAGGCGGGCCACCGGCGTTCAAAAGACGACGTGCCTTTTAGGGCCCTGGATCTCCAATAGAGAACCATGCCAAATCCCAGGTTTTCAGCCAGATAGCTCACTTGTGGGGAAAGTTGTTCTTAACTGCATTCACTTAGACGGTTAGGTGACCCTTTGGATATTTATTTTAGTACTTTATTGGCATGTGTTTAAGTATCTTGTTATGTCCCTCTGAGGACCTGGTCCCCTGCCAGGTGTATTTGTTCTTGAGTATTCGCAGGAGCGCAGATTCGGGTGGTTACCTATGTTTCGAGGATGTCTTCTCTTCGAGCCGTGATTGCTAGCTGGTGTACTTATATTTTGGTTGACTGTGTTGTACTTATATTGTATTTGCTCTTATATTCGAGTTGGTAGTGGATTTGTTTCCATCCAACTATCATCCTTAGATACTTCTTATTGAGATCTAGTTTCATAGATACTGGTTATTTATTTCTATATGATTTTGGTGGATGAGATTTAGATTTTACCCTGTGACTTGTATTACATTTTATACCACTTGTGGATTTGATATTCATATTACAGCGTACGTATGGATTTGGTTTCTATATATTGGAGTTGCCATATTGGATTTGGTAACAGGTTCACTGAGTCGACAATAGTAGCGGAAGCATTGAAACATAAGTTGAAGTAAAGCAAGCTCTTTTATTGATATAACATGTGTTACAGGCGGCGTATAACCGAGATTACAAGTCGCTCAAGCCTCTCTCTCTGAAACAGTAAAAGCGTGCCAAGTGGCTACAATTGTGGAATGATTGTACAGGCGATGTTCAGGCGACGCTCCAATATTATGTCTTGTATATGTGCTTCAGTCCCGGACGCACCGTTGCAAGGCTTTAGAGGAAACTCCTGGCCTTAGCACGCACGTTGGAGGCATCCGCACCGAACGAGGTTCTCCCGCACCCTGCATACAAACTGGTGGATTATCAGTATATTGAATGCACTGGTGGGGAAGCTACTCGCCCGCTCGACAAATCCAAACACGTAATACAGGTTCCGTGCACAACTATTAAGTTGTCTTTCTAGTTGCCTTAGGATCAGTTTCATGCAAACATTGAATAGCCTAACTCGTGTGGCAGTGCGCCGTGCGATATGAGAGGAAACACGGCGAGACTTACCAACTTACCATTTGTCCTTCCCTGTCCAAGGCAAATATTGTTAATTCATGCACGGGCAAGTATAAACATACAGGAGCATAGCATATGCAAACATGAGGGTCGTTATTTTCATATCGTTCAGGTGTTCAGTTCATTGATGCTATGTAATGACTCGCACGCGGATAGCCGCTAAACGAGGATGACTTATCTATATGAACATAAGTCGCTGGCGTAGCCATTATGGACGGTTCACAGTCTCAAGACACAGAATGATATGCAACGCAGGTGGCGAGCCCCGCTGCATAACACCTTACCCCATAACATACGACTGCTCATACGTCCCGTCCGGATCGGATTGGTCTCGGTGCCCCAGTGACCGTCCGCGGAACTCAACATAACATACCTTGTGCACAAGTTGTCCGCGACAATGCAGGTCAGGGTCTATCCATATTCCATAGCTTGACATGATAATCATGAAACTTAAACTTAATCTGAACGAGCATATTGCTCCACGAGCTGGGATTCCATCAGTACATAACACGATCCTCATTCAGATGCATACATAGCATGATTATCATTCAAGGTGATTCACGTTCAGTATTCATTCTTACTTAATGCATTCCCCTGGTTCGGGGATATGCCTTGGTGACCTAACGGCCCCGGATACTTACAGGTTCATTCAGGCACAGAACGACTACGTAGTAGTCTCCCGGAGTTTGGATGAAAATACGGTAACATTCAAGCAGACAAGCATACGTTTCTAAGGAACATAAACAGGCACGTTTGCTCGGACCCGAAGGTAAACCGAGAGATGAAACCGTTAAGGGACTTAGCATGCGAGGGTCTGTATATAAGCAGTATTTCATTTCCATGTTCTAGCAAGCAATACAAGTTAGGATTATTCCCTTAGCTAGGTGCGTTGGATTTATTAGCATGCAGGGGGTGAATCACCTAGCGACTAGCATGAATATTCTAGATTTTATGTGTGCTAGCTAAGCAAAGACAAGTTCACCGTAGCCACCCACCTTAGCGATGATTCGCCTCGGTAGAGTGATACGTCAAGCGAGCCTCTGAAAGCCTAAGCCGGATTCCTGTAGGGACATGTCTGGATATCCTTTGCTTCTTGATCGAGGCAAAGCGGGTCGGGACAGTTGCACTTTTGCCGTTTGAGACGGCAGTCCGCTTGAGCGGAACGGGGTGTTACACACGGCATCACGCCCGTGCGAGGACGATCAGTTCCGTAGGGATCAAAGCGAGGACGAATGGCCCTGCGGGACCGGGGCGTGACATAGTGGTATCCGTAGGGATCAAAGCAACTTGATTCTTTGCCCATTACGTTGCCTCCGACTCTGAGTTGCGATTGTGTTACAATGAACGTTCCATACAATGAGTCCGTAAATATTCTCAAAGTTGTCGGCAAAAGTTTTCTGGATTTGTTTTCATTTGCTTGAGATATGATTTGTGATTTCTGGATTATTGAGTTTTGATTTGGGATGGTGAGGGATGAGGACTATCGCTGCTCTGTATTTTCGTGAGTTTCTCCTTGAGTTTCGAGGACTAAACTCTTTGTTGGTGGGTAAGTATGTAGCACCCCGCTCCGCATAGGCGTTATGTACAGGTGATATCGCCTTGCTTGCTCGAACGAAAGTCTTCTCGGAGAGTTCCCGACCGATTAATCAAAGTGAGTGGGCAGAACTGCATTCTCTGATTCTTGCACGACTTAATAATGAATCTGAGTTTTTGAATGCTTGTTGCTTAAGAAGATTATTTCATAAGAAGAATAATAGAACCGACTCAGCATGCTAAATAAGAGAACTCACATAGCTTATCATTGAATAAATTTGCTTGCTTGCCTAACTAGAGAAATGGAAATGCTTGCCTGAAATGAGATATGAGAATTATTGCATGCTTAGTCACACGGATACCGCTATTGAACGAACCCTGCCATGCTAATAACAAAGAGTAAAAGATTGCTTGCACTTATTCTTGATATCGTATGCTAGACTGGAATACTTGAATGCTTGTCCAAAGAGATAGAATTGCATGCTAGAATTATAAGAACTGTTCTTGCTTGTTACTTGTTTAATAAAGTTAGCTTTGCTTGAACATGCTTCATTGATTGCTTGTCATAAGATAGAACTTGGTGAATGGCGTGAACTTGTGCATCTAGACTAATAGTCCACCCTGAGGCTTAAAAACCTTACTTACGGGGGGGTGTGGCTATTAGGCAAGTGTATTGAGAGAGTGAGCTTCGGCTATATGGACTTGATAGATGTGTTTTCTTGTTTGTTCTAGAGTATGTGCATTATCTGGTATTGATAGGAGCTTGCATTCACACATTTGGTCAGGACAACTTGTGCACAAGGTCATCTCTCGGGCGTTCCTGGGGTACTGGGATCGTTCGGCCTAGGAGAGATCTAGATACCCTGAGGCTTAAAACACCTTACTTACGGGAGGGTAGACCCGTCTATTAGTGAGATGGGCTTGTATGTCCCAACTTCTAATCCCGTGGAGGGGGCCATCATATAGTTAGGACGCATGCTTGGCTAGCCTTCTTGCATACCTAACTGTTTTGCTATTCATTTGTGTCAGCTTCGGGTATCGTACTAGAGATAATATGAATAGTGTACAATATTGTGGCTTTTTAAGGATATCCCGCTGGAGAATCTTCGGTGGACTTATTACTTCCGGTGCACTATGGTGCAAGTAATAAGTTCAAAATAGGCTTTGCCAGAGGTGAAAAGTTTGGTGGACTTAACACCATTGGCGTACTTAAATTTAAGTACAGGTGATAAGTTGAGACGTCGATCGATATATCAGAGGTATTGTGGACGTGATGATCGATAACCAACCCGAAAGGTTTGCTCAGAGGTGCGAAGGACATGAAAAATCCTACTGGGGAATTTATGGTAGACTTATTACTTCTTGCGCACGAGAGTACAAGTAATACGTTTAAACTAGGCCTTGCCAGAGGTGGCAAGTTTGGTGGACTTAAAACCATTGGCATACTTAAATTTAAGTACAGGTGATAAGTTGAGACGGCGATCGATATCATAGGTACCGTAGACGTGATAATCGATTACCAACCCGAAAGGTTTGCTCAGAGGTGCGAAGGACATGGCGGAGTCTCGGGGGAGGGTATGGGGACGATAGTTTAGAGGTGACGTAGACGTGAGCTGGTCAATGGCCATACCGAGAGGTTATGTACGGTCCTGAGAAAATCCCGCTGGAGGATTTTTGGTGGACTTATTACCCAGTTGTGTATTTGGGGTGCGAGTAATAGATTCGAAATAAATCCTATCAGAGATAGCTTTTGTGGATTATAAGGACATCCCGCTGGGGGATTTTGGTGGAACTATTACCTTTTTGCGCACTTTGGGGTGCAAGTAATAGATTCGAAAATAAACCCTACCAGAGGTAATATAGACGTGATAGGTTTTGTAGACCCATTACTTTTTTGTGCACGTTAGTGCAAGTAAAAGGTTTGAGACAAGCCCTACCAGAGGTAATATGGACGTGACATTTTTTGTGAACTTAACCCCGTGGGCATACTCCGGATTGGGTACGGGTGATAAGTTGGAAGATAATCGGTATCAGAGGTAATATGGACGTGGTGATCGATGGTCAAGGCCAGAAAGTTTGCTCAGAGGTAATATGGACATGGCATACACTTGGGTTGTGGACTTATTACCCATGTCATACCTAAAGTACGGATAATAAGCTGAAACAACTAGTACTATCAGGGGTTATGTGAACGTGATAGCAGCAAAGTCGAAGCGCGGGACTTTACTCAGATGTGATATGAACATGGAAAAGTTCTGGAAAAATCTTACTCAGAGGTAATATGGACATGGTAATGCGGACTTGAACTATTCGTTTTTATTGTGGGCATCCCACCGGAGGGGGGTTTGGTGGACCTATTACTTTTTGTGCACGAGAGTGCAAGTAATAAGTTCGAGATAAAACCCTGTCAGAGGTAATATGGTTATGACAGTTTTTGTAGACTTAACACCGCTGGTACCTTGGTGAGTACGGGTGATAAGTAGTGATGACAACCGATATCAGAGGTATTATGGACGTGATGATCGATAGCCAAAATCTGAGAGGTTTTGCTCAAAGGTAACTTGGACATGGCAAACTCAGCCAGGAAGAAATGTTAGGACAACAGTTCAGAGGTAATATAGACGTGATCCAATGTTCGAAAAAACTTATTGGGGAGTGATTTGGTGAGTGTGGTCTATCCGATCATGAAGACAGACCTGAGGGTTGCTCCGCTGGGGAGATTGGGGGGACGATAGCTCAGTGGCAATATGAACATGGCTAGCGTCTAACGAGATTGGTTTTTCAGTGGTCATCCCGGGAGTGTGCGAGTAGACCTGAGGACTTCTCCGCCGGAGATATTTTGAGGATTCGTCATCTGTTGCATATTCGGGACTCCCGGATACAGATGATAGGAAAATGTTGCACATATGCACTTATTGGGGATGAACCAGGAGTTGACTTGTGCCTCTGGGTTTTCCCGCTGGGGATAAGGGGAGCACAAGTCTAGTTTAGACGTAGTACTTTCTTTTAGGAACTTGTCGTTGATAGGCATCATGAGCAAGTCGCTGTTAGATTTTCCTAACCGGTATGCGCCAATGGAAAATACAGTTTCCATAATGAACGGTCTATCCCATTTAGGTTAGAATTTATCGGTCGTCTTGTGAGTCATGGTGCGTACAAGCATCTCCATATACGAGCTCTCTGCGAGTGCTGTTGTAAAAACTGTCGGATTATAAAAGAATACATAGTCCTTTACCAAAGTTCAGACCTTCAGCTTTTTGGAGGTCATATCCCATCTTTGATATGAGACAGAGTGATTGTTGGCTGTAATGGTGGTACTGAGACAGCTCATCATTTGTTGCGTAGAATACTGTTGATGACTCAGCCTGAGCCAAATAAGGAGCTCTGTGCATAGGAACATTGTCGTGTATACACGAGGGAGTTGGCTAGGTTGTGGGCGTAGGATCACTGTCGTGTCCGCACGTTTGTCTACCAGGTCGAGGACCATCGCTTGCTGCGCTTTTTTGTATATTGCGCAGGGGAACACAGTCTGTTGCCCGCAAGGATTTTTTACGACAAGAAGTACTATCGTTTGCACATGGAGGGTAATACGTCCTTGCGCTGAAGACTTGCTCGGATGCGTACAATGGAGAGCTGCCTATCATAAAACATTGTTGATGAGTTATGTGAGACTTAGCTTTTGTGCATGGGGAGACTTGTCGAGCTGCGCTGAGCATCCGAAGTCTATAATTGGTGCTTTTTAAGGAAATGATCCTTCGGCCCGACCTGCATTGCTTTCCTTTTAAACTTATCGTTGAAGGTGCTATTTGTTGTGCCAGCCTTTGAACAGTGACCTCACCTCTTGGGGTGGTAAGTGACACCAAGCCTGCTACTCGGTTGCGAGCTGGCGGGAGGTTGACAACCTCCCCGGTTGCCTGGGCTGGGACCACTCTGTCTTGGGCTTCCGTCGGTAGAAAGTTGCCAAATTGGAGGGATATTATGTTCGCCATGGCCGTCTTATCCTCGAAGTCGAGGGTAAGCTCATTGGCATTGATCATTTGCTGGATACATCTCTTTAACACATAGCAGTCTCTGGTTGGAAGATGAATGTACCGATGAAAGAGGCAATATTTTGGGTTATCCACCTTCTCAGCCTCTTCAGGGCACCTGATGTTGGGTAGCCGAAGTTTGTTTTCCTTCATCAATATGTTGAAGATCTCAGTGATGTCATCGTCATTGAAGGGGAAAGTCTTCTTTGGCTTTGAGGATTCCAATACCTGAGTCATACTGTCCTCCGGGGAGACTGGTAGTTTGCATCATTTTTGGACTTGGAGGGGGTTCTACCCCCAGTTTTGGGTACTACTCTTTCTTGTCGAGGGAGGCTACCCCCAGACATGTCATTGTCTGGTTCTTGGGAATCATTGTCATTACCATATGACGGGTTGGTGTGGATCACCAGGACATTGCTACTCCCGGCTTGCAGAGTTACTGCGGGCCCTGAGGGTGGCAGGACCATGTTTGCATTGATCTCCAGTATTATCTGGGTCAAAGCTTGCATTGATGCACCCATCGTGTGCATCATGGCTTCAAGCATCTCGAGGCGCTGCCGGTCACTGGGGTCTTCATGGTCGTCTCCAGCCATGTACACCATCCTCACATGGGAAGAAATGGAGGGGGCAGTGGATGTTGTGCTCCCTGTTTCATACCCTTGTAGTGAGTAGTCTTCAAAGAGGGCGGGAGCCGTTATGTCTTCCTCGAATTCATAGGGGATACTACCCCCATCATAGAAGATTGTGTCGTCTTGGTGGGAGTAGCTACCCCCCGGATCTCGGAGTCCGTTCCTTGAGAATCGTTGTCTCCTCGGAATGCCGTGTTGTTGCGTACGTCCAGGGGGACACTACCCCCAGCTTGGGCCACCCCCAGAGGTTCTGAGGAAGAACTACCCCCAGGGGCTGACAGCTTCTTCCTTGAGCGGGTGCCATGGAAGACGCCTTCCGCATGTGCCGTTGTCAGCCCTCCGGGTAATCGTCTTCGTGATACAGTAGTAGAGAGCGTCAGACTGGAGGTGTTTGACTGCTTTCTTCCCTTGGTGGCGGGAAGCTCTCCCGTGAGTAGCATGAGGCGAAGGGCAACTCCTCCTCCCCTGATACTTGTACCTGATCTTCGGGTTGCTATCGGGTAGGTACTTTCCGGTGCAGTCGCTGGAAGGCCGACTACCTGTCTGTGAGAACTGCTGCTTTATCACAGCAGCAATTTATAATGATGCTAGCATAGTTTTGCCTCGGAGAGGGCACATAGCATGATGTAGTAGTTTTTCTTACTTTGCGCTTGTGATTAATCACGTCACACAAATCATGTGAAAGATGTTTTACCTTTGCATCCTATTTGTGAGTCTGGGTATCACGGGCATACGGATGAGCAGATGTTGTCATTGCTCCCTGGCCTGGGGTTCGTACACGAACTTGCCCCGAGGTACCGTTGGAAGACTTTTGAGACTGACCATGTCCATTGGTTCATGTGGGTTGGACGCATGGGTCAGTCCTGTACAACTTTCCATCAGAGGCTCGCGTAATAACTAGTGATGCCTATTGGCGGTCGGTCATATGAGCAGTTGCTTGAGCTTGACGTGCTCGCACTTCCCTGGACTTCTTCAGCTTAGCTGCCGCAAGCGCGTAGTATGAAGAGTCAAGTTTTTAATTTTTACCATTCTCAGTGGGTCGCAAAGGATCTGCTCCATATGAGATACGGTCAAAAATATAGCTTATGTTGTTTTTGGGGCTGTATACGGTTGTGAGTTGATGCCGCATGGGTAGTCTTATGCGGCCTCCCCCTTGGCCGCATAGAAGCTGCCTCAACACCAGGATGTCTGGCATCACAGTATTTTTCTCTGCCCGAGTCAAGGTGCTAAATAGTTTTTGCGTCAGACCTGGATGCCGCATGGATATGAACATTATGGGTGTTCGTCCAACAACCATCATTGGCAACAGAGTGAGAGGCTGGAAACGTCTACTCCTCAGCTGGGTGGGGCACAGCGACATTGGCCACCCACGTTCTGTGGGTCCTCGAGTGGGGAGCACCCTTTTGGATGGAAAAGGCTGCCGCATAGACAATGGCGCATGATATGCAGTTCCTGCGGTTGGAAGAGAGACGGGGAACGCATGCTCCACAGTTAGGTGAGGCACAACGACCTTGGCTACCCTCGTCCTACGAGTCTTCTTGGGCTTTGCTTGCCTCGGAGAAGGACTCGTGCTATCCCCTGAGAGCATGTCCTCGAACACTTGCTGGTCGAAGCGGACTACGAGCATCTTTTGTGTAGAGTAGAGCTTGGCCGCATCGGATTGCATCACCGACTTCTCAATAGAGGAGAAGGAAGTCCCCAGAAGAGGACCACCAGCTTCTACAGGGTTTTCTCAATGTCACAACCGATTCCAGATTTAGTATTTATTGAATTTCTATAATTAATTTTTTTTTGATAATGTATTCCTGCTATATTTCTTATGTTGGTTCCTGTCATTTTATTTATTATTTTATATTTTTTTCTGTTGTTGAGAGAGACTACCCGAGACCATAGAATACTCATTGGCATTGGCATTACCATAGACCCGGTTTAGGACCCGCATGTAGAATGGACACTTGGTTCGGTTCATTTTTGGTGAACCCATGCCTAAACCATTTTTCTCTCCTCCTTGTATATATATGAGCTTTTCTCTCTCTTCTCTCTTTCTTCTTCTTCATTTTTATTTCCTTCTTCTTCCTCTCCCTCAAGCTCCCTCTAACCCTAGCCCTAAGGGAAAGTTGTTGTGACTTGGACCGTGAGAGGTTGAGGGAGCCACCCAAGGTAAGTACATCTTGCTCAATGGTGAAGTCACAATTTTTTGGATTTTATATATATGTTGTTTTAAAAAATGTTTTTAGTGAAAAATGTTCTCCTTGAGTTGCTGATCATATTTAGTTTTTGGAGTTTTGGATTTTTGATGTATAGATTTTTGTAGATCTTAGTTTCAAGTTTAGGGTTTTTTATGTGTTCCATGAGTTTTCTTTGGTTTTGATATATTAAAACTTAGCGTTTTCAAAAACTAATGATTCCTTATGTTATAGCATTTTATTTCGTACAATTTGACTTTTGTTTTACTTGATTTGGAGTAAAAATAAATTTTTTATGAATAAAATAATTTTTTGGTTTTTGGAGCTTTCGGCCATGGCTGAACTTGCTGTTGGAGAAGATGAAGTCTTCATGCGGCCAACGACCTATGCGACCCGAGAGGGTTATGCGGCTTGAACTCCTTATCGCATACGGACAGCATACGTCCATTTTTTGGATGCATGACTGTACATTACACAAAGTGTTCTGGAGCTATCCTTGAACTGCTTGTGTTTTCACTCGCTAAACGATTAAAAAAATTCGCTAAAGTCCAAGAGGGACATTTATGCGGCAAGCAGTTTATGCGACAGGCAGTTCATGCGGCCACGAGTTATTTTTCTTGAACGCTTGACTCTGAACTGTTTGGCACACCTTTTTATGATTCTTGTCTTTTCTCCCTGACATACTTTTTGGCCTGTCACTTCAATCACTTTATGTCTCACTGATACTTTATTTATTGACCCATCAGTCAGAACCTGCCCCTAGGAGTAGACATTAACCCTGAGCATGCGGCAAGTGAGTCCATGTGACAATTGGGTGCATGCAGACAGTGGTTGCATGCAGGAAGTGTGTCCATGCAGCCAGTGGGCGCATACGGTCAGAAATTCTTGTGTGCATTTTGTGTTTCCATTAATTATGTTCATTTAATAATTCCTTTTAGTGATTATTGTTGTGTGCTTCCTTATGTCAATACAAGTCTATGTTACCAGACAAGTTTTGCATATAAGTTCACGAGACAAGTTTATGTACACGTTCTCCATCCTCACGACACCGTGGAAATGTTTGTGTATAAAAATTCATTGCATTTGACATCGGGCAATCGAGTGTGAGTATTGTCCAATGTATCGTGTATCACGAATACGATAACTCGTGAAAAGCTCGTACTCGCGACTCGTTATTTTAGGGAGTTCTCAAGTGTCAATGACTTGAGAACTTAAAATAATTTAGAATGATTAAACAAGATAAGATTTACCTATAATATTGGGAGGAAAGAATATTGCGCTACCGGATACCCTGATCCCCAAGGGCCCCATGCGGTATGGAACAACCCTGGTAGGCAAGGGCTCCATGACTGACCAAGTTTACACGTACTGCGGCACTTACACGACAAGTTTATATACAAGTTTATGTTTATAAAGCAAGTTTATGATTGCAAGTTCAAGTTTATGCTTTTGAGTTCAATTTCTATTTGTGACAAGTAACAAGTTATGTTGTTGTATGGTTGAATGTGTATTTAAATTTACTAGACAAGCGTATCCTTGGCCATCTGGGTTAACTGTAGTGTTGGTGGTAGCAATATTCTTAAAACATGTATTTAGAATTAATGTATGTGACAACCCTAGCTAGTCACCATGCGGCATGGAACAACCCTGCTAGGCAAGGGCTCCATGACTGACCAAGTTTACACGTGCTGCGGCACTTATACGACAAGTTTATATACAAGTTTATGTTTATAAAGCAAGTTTATGATTGCAAGTTCAAGTTTATGCTTCTGAGTTCAATTTCTGTTTGTGACAAGTAACAAGTTATGTTGTTGTATGGTTGAATGTGTATTTAAATTTACTAGACAAGCGTACCCTTGGCCATCCGGGTTAACTGTAGTGTCGGTGGTAGCAATATTCTTAAAACATATATTTATAATTAATGTATGTGACAACCCTAGCTAGTTAATCGTAACAAGCCGTAAAGTTGTTTGGTCGTTCGATGAATGATGTTACTTTCATTATAGCTCGCTCTTCTATTTTAATTTTCTTCAGGCGCGTGGTTAGGGTGCTAAGTTCTGCTCGGATGAAGGTATGCAACCCCGGTCCTTGTTTGGTTTAAGGGTTGTGGTCCCAATCCAGAGTAGTTCCTATGCTCTCTTACCGCTCGTCGCCTTACTTTCATTTCTGCACTTATTATCAGTTCTTCTAGTATTATTCTTGAGACAAGTACATTGGTACCGTATAAGTCACGATATGCATTTATTTCTTATATGTCTCTTTCTGCTTATGTTGTGATGTGTCTGGTCTATCATCTCGAGCTCCTTTGTGGTACTTGTTGCTTGGGGTTCTGACCCCACTGGTTTTGGATGGCCAGGTTACCCCGAAGAGAACCAGGATCCACCACGCTTCCAGCAAGATGGCTCACACTCGTAGGACTGTGGCCGAAGCTCTCGAGTGGGTTTTTCTTCTTGCACCCCTCGTCTTGATTACTTCATTTTGTGGTGTTTAGCAAGGGGCACAGTAAGCTCCTTATATTTTTGAGACTACGGTCAACATGATGTATATATTAGCCCATGGCTGATATATTTGATCATGTATATTTACACTTTGCTAGTGCAGCATTTTGTATTCACTAGCTTCATTATCATATGTTACATGTAATTGGGGACGCCTCTTTACTTTCATGTATGATATACTCTTGTACTTGTGTTATTGAATTAAAATTATAGGATTTTTTGTAAACACCTAGATTTTTGAAATTAATCTTAAAATTTTAATTATGAATTTTTGTGTTTTTGGAGATTTTCTGAAATTTTTAATTAATGTTCTTCAGGGATTTATATTTTTGTGTATTAAATTAATTATTAAAATATTATAAAAATTATATTTTTGAGTATATAATTAATAATAGGATATTGTGTAATTTTTCTGGAATTTATTGGGCTCAAAAACTATTTTTAAATTGCTAAAATGTATTATTTTTTAAATAAACTAACTTAAACCAAACCAAATGTCATGCCCCAGTCCCAAATACGTAGGGCTAGGAATACAAAAGCATGTCAGTCGTATGTATATGGAAACTCCAATATATGGAAACTATAACACATACGTACGCTGTATTATGAACAATAATTCACAAGTGGTATATAATTATCACAAGTCACAGGACATAACTAAATCTCATCCATAGAATTAAATATAAATGAATAACCATATACTATATAACTGAATCAAGTATAAGATGCTTGATAAGAATAAGTAGTTGGGTGGAGACAAATCTACTACCAAACTAGAATATAAGAGTAAACATAATAAGTACATCTAATAAACAATGAGGCTCGAAGAGAAGACCTCCTCGAAAGATAAGTAGCAAGTCCTGATATGAGCTCCTGCGAATAGTCATGATCGTCTATACCTGGAAAGGGACCAGGTCCTCAGAGGGACGTAACAAGATACATAGAAGCATACCAAAAAATAAATACTGTGAAAACTTGAGGGTGAACTAACCAGCTAAGTGAATGCAATTTGAGGACAACTTAGTGCGTATGGGAAGTGTAGGCTAGACATATGCTGACGTAATTCACCAATCGCTGTGACTGGCTAGTATATTCCACATATGCCCCCATAACAAGGACACTCTGCAATATAATAACGTCCAGCTCCGAGGAGCGTGGTATCTGTATAAGTAATAACGTCCAACGTTTTGAAGAACGTGGAATCTGCATAGTATAACGTCCATATCGTTCCGTAGAACGTAGAATCTGAATAGTATAACGTCCATATCGTTCCGTAGAACGTGGAATCTGAATAAAGGAAGTCATTGGATCCGTAGCTCCTCCAGATACTACGAATTCCAATGTGGGTATCCCATACGCCTACCAGTTGTCCTCCCCTTCCAATGCCAATATACAAGTCACGAACACGACGTGGACATCTCATACTATAATGCAAGTCTCGATAGAAATAAACAACTACGCTAAATACCGTCACACGTGCTGCTCACACTGATGGCCAGTCGAGTATGAAGCACGCGTCCCTACATAAACTCACTCTGTGATGTGCAATAATACGTGTCAATGCCTGGGGAGTCATATTGATAACTCCGTAACTTTATGTACGTCCACTAGACACTAGGTCAAACACAAGTCCTAACGTCAACGCCTTCGTTGACTGCACCCGAGTCTTTCTCGGACGCGCACAGTTATATAATATTAAACCAATAAAATATGCAACTAATAACAACAAAATTTAAACAGTACAACAAGGCAATGTATACTTGCCTGGCAAGAAAGCTGCGTAGTGTAAGCATCCAGACGTCAAACACAAGAGATCAGAAACCATGGCATCCGAATGAACGTCTCCGGATACTGAAATAAACATCACCAACATTCCCGAAATAAGTGAGAGAGTCAGAAAAGCCTACCCTTTCGTCCAATTTAGAAACAGGGGCAAAAAGATAATTTCGGGATCAAAATGGGTCCATATGTAGGCCACTATGTACCAAAAAGCGTGCCAGAGGTAAAGGCCTCTAAATGTGACAAATTATAGGTAAAACAAATTCTAAACAACGATACGAACTCAACGGTATGTCCAATTTTGGATTCCGGTGAGTCGATCACAAATTCGCCCTTAAAGTCAAACCGTGGGACCCGCGAATAGGCGGCTTGGTCAACTGTCTCAGAATCGCGTAAAACTTGGGTCACAGGACCAGCGTGATACCACGAATCCAATGGCACAAGTTTTGTTGCATTCTGATGAGCGTACACAAAATGGGATGGTATTTTGCAAAAGTTATGATACGGGAACTTTTTACGGATATGGGTTGATTTCGACGCGCACACACGTCCGAATCAGTTTTTGAAAAATCCACACGTCAGGATATACCATACGCGCCTTTCGGTACAATTGGTACGCGATGAGGCGGTCCCGTTTGGTGGGACGCACTCCGTATCACAATATTTCAGTTTTGAAAAACCAAGTTTTTGGTCGATTTGTAGGCCGAATAATTTAACACATATAACAAATTAATAAAAACTAAAAGAACAGAAAAATCTCGATTATATTGAGAAAAAAACCCTTTAATTAGTTTTTGAAAATATTAAACAGGTTGGTGGCAAATTGGGTGTGAACATGGGGGTTTGGGTTAAAGTTTCTGGACTGTTTTGGTCAGTTTTTCGGCCATTTTCCGGTCGATTTTTTGACCAATTTAGGGCACAAAAATTCGTCCCGCTTGAACAAAAATCCTAGAGGGTTAGGTTGTGAACGTACACGGATAAACCGCTCGAGAAAAGGACGAGAGATGAGGGAGATATGTTACCTTGAAGATGGGGCGACGGACTGTGCGCATGCGTGGTGCGCACACGCGGGGACGGACGGTGGCGGTCCGGGCGGCTGCGGCGGCGGCCGGCGTGGGGTTGAGGTCGCCGGGGGTTGGGCGTGGTCGCTAGGGTTAGGGTTTAGGGTTTGAGTTTTAGAGTAATATATATATTATTACTATTATTATTATTATTATTATTATTAACCTTATATTTATTAACATATATATTTACATATGTAGATGAGGTTATAAAAATCCAAAAATAATATTTGCACACCAAATAAATTCTAAAAAATACTTTATAAAGCTTTAATAAAATACTACACCCAAATATTTTATAAAATATTTTATAATTAATAATTAGATATCTATTTAGTTATAAATCAAATAATTGTATTATCTAATTAACTAAGTAATAAATTAAATGGTTATCCACAAAATAGGTAATAGTAAATAATATGCATATCTATAAAAGAAAAAATGCCAAACTTGGCACGGAAAATTATGGGCTACTAATTATAGAAAAGTCAGAATTGGAAAATAACCACAATTAAATTATATACATAAAATATCTAAATATTTAACACAGAATCTATGGTCGTTACACTAATGTCATACTAACACCAAGGGGTCGAATATTTGTGCCACGAAAAGATCCTACAGGTAGTGTCTCCTGTGTAGGCTACTTCCTATGAAGGGCGATACAGATTTTGGGACCATCCTATATTATTAATGTCCAACCCACGGTGAAGTGTCCTAATATAATCATTGGGTTTTATTTGATTTGAAAAATAATCTAAAACAAATACAAGGAATACAAAATACACACAAGATACTTATTTTTGGGTCAGGGGGTTTACACCAAACCAAACTAAACTGAACCAAACCAAACCAAACCAAACTGAGCTAAACCAACTACTGGATCCAAACTCGACCCGTACCCGACCCGCTAACCCTTTGTCTACAGTAACTGAAATTTTTTCATCTGCCCCGACCGCTACAGTACCCCTCCGACGAACCCTCCGTTCACCTCCCCTACACTCCGACGACTCCTCCGTTCACCTCCCCGTAACCGTCGTACCTCACCCATATAAAACCCCAGTGATGCCGAACCCCCACCACCATCACACCCACTCTCACTCTGACGACTCCAGCTCCGACAGAAACTTTTCCGAGCGGCCGCGACTGAACGCACGTAAGCACAGCACGGGTGACAGGCAACAGCCGTAGCAATCCGTCACCGACGAACGCGCACCACCGCCGACGATCGTGCACCGCCGCCCGTATCCGTTCACGCGCAGCACAGCGCAGAATCAACCCCCTCTATTTCTAGTGAGTTTTCTTCTTCCATATTGTATCGATTCTCGAACGGCCTGTTACGCTATGTCCACAGTATGACCCTCTCGAACCCTGTATAATTAGTTTGGGGTATCATGTCCTGTGTCGATCGTAAATTATAACACAAAATAAGAAAAAATAACCCAATTTAAAGTTCAAAAAACTGTCCCAAACCCCCATAATCATGGCCATTTTTCCTCCAACTTAGTTAATATTTTTAAATTTCACTTAAACAATAAATTAGACAACATAACCGAGATTTAATCCCTTAAATTATTTTATTTTAATTTATTGTATGTTGTATTTTATTCGTGGTTGAAGTTGACCAAAAACTTGGTTTTCTAAACCCAAAATTTTCCGAAATAGGGTGCATCATACTAAACGAGGCAAATTCGTCGGATGAAAATTGTATAGAAAGGCGCGTATCATCAACACGGATGTGTGAAATTTTGCGAAAGTTGATTTGGATGTGCGTGCACACCGGAATGAACGCATATCCTTCGAAAAACCCAGTATCGGCTTATTCTGACACTCGTCATAATTTCTTGTATGCTTGTCGTTTCACAACGAAACTTGCTCCATCGGATTTGTAGCATTACGCTGGTCCTGTGACCCAAGTTTGATTCGATTCTTAGAACGTTGATGAAACCCCATTTTCGTGGGCCCACGACTCCACTTGACAGGCGATTTTATGACCGGCTCCTCGAAATCCAGTTTTTGATATTCCATTGGGTTCTTATCATCGTCCTAGACATATTGACACAATGTTTGACGAATTTGGAGAACTTTGTCTCTGACACATTTTTCGGTGCGAAGTGGGCCACATGTGGATCCCGCTTTGACCAGAAACTGTCAATTTTGCCCTTGTGTCCAAATTGAACTTATGGGTAGTCAATCCTAGCTATTTCATGTATTCTGAGAGTGATGGTAATGTTTGTTTCAGCACCGGAGGCATACCTGGAGATTTTACTGTTACAGGAGCAACTGAAGGAGTTCAAAACCCAAGCAAGTGTACCTTGCCAAACTTGCAGTAGTTTCTTAAATATTATTTGCTTAAGTTATTTTTGTAATATACCTGCTCAACCTAGGACCGTGAGACGTTGGTTAGCATCCGAACAAGATTCGGGTGTCGACGTTGTACGGGGAGTCGTGTAACGTCACTTAGAGAGTTGATAACACGATCTTATATTTTTTGTGCTTGCTTTACCAAGTACGTCATACCATAGGACACTTGACACTATTCATGAGACAAAATCTTTTCAGAATTATTCATGGTGATTCTGTATAGGCTTACAGGATTCATGACATGTCTTGCATAAACATAGATATTATTATGACTCGTTGTACTAGCTAGAGGTTATGATCTTGCGTGTTATGGACATGAGACATCGTGGACATGAGACGTGTGATTACATTGGGTGGGGAGAGACACACAGGCTACATGCTGATTACATACATATATATTTATTATTGTGGTGCTTTAATCTCTGTTCCAGAGCTTGGCCCATTATGTGATATTACTGCTACCGGCTCCCCGACACAGAGCTTGTAGTGGTCTCAGCCTGAGTACTAGTGATGCTTTCATTTGCATATCACATAGGTAGTTACATAGCTTGCCCTGTTGATATATTTTTATATACTGCATTTTATTTGGCTTGAGTTATTCTTGTACCTTGCTATGTCCCCTGAGGACCTGGATCCGGATTATGTCCTCAGGTATAGCAGAGGAGATTTACCCCAAGGTATACGGGACATGAGCTAACGCTGGAGCAGTACTGGCACCAGAGGACGAGGTTGTGCCAGAGGATTTCTCCTAAGTATTTTGTTATATACTCAGTTATTTCTGTTTCTAGTTACTCTATATCTTGACTTTTGGATTACTGTATTAAACTTATTATCGGGTTGTTCCCCGAGACACTTTTTATTGGAACTTGTTGATGGATTATATTTCTTTTTTATTAGTCTGACATTTTAAATTGTGTTTACTTTCTGTGGATGAGATTAGAATTAGACTGTGACATGTGTCGTAGACCATTGTATTTATTACAGCTTAAGTGCACTCTAACGGGTCAATTAAATTAGGTTTGTCCATTGGAGTTGTGCTGATGGCCATTGCCACGTGGCTAGTCCCTCGGTATTTTGGGACCGGGACGTAACATGGTTTTTGTGGTGGCCCATGCAGGTCTACGACAATATTGTTTTGGTTTCAACTAAGAAACCGAGCAAGCTTGCGATTAGGATAAATTATAGGATCTCGTCCACCTGTTGATCTGTTCTTGACCTCTATATCGGATTCGAATTAATTTTTGATTTATATCCTGTCATGATTCCTCTGTACGATTTTCATAGTTTACTTTTAATGTAGAGTAATGGACCAACAAGCCGGTGACGAGACTCCCGTAGGTACACCACTAGGTGTTGTGGTCACCTTCGATGATGGAGTGACACCAGTGGGTGGAGTTTTATCCGCTCAACAAAGCAATCAAGCAGGCCAGCATGCCTCAAGATTCTGGCGAGACAATATTCCACCACCATCGCAGTTTACTCTACTATTGCCCCTTTTTCCATAAGGACAGGCTATGGACGGACAACAGATGTTCCAAATATTCTACACAATGATGAAAGCCCAACAGCAGGTTCATCAAGCGGCTCAGCATTATGAGACAGAGAACTTGAGAAACAGCCTAGTAATCGCACTGGAGCAGGCGAACCCACCAGCTAGGCGACTATCGATGGGATCTATAACTGATTTTTGCCAGCTGAAGCCCCGTATATTTTCTGGCAAGGAGGAGCCCACTGAAGTTCATGAGTGGCTCACAAACACTCAACACCAGTTGAAAGCAGCTGAGCTTCCGAGGGAGCGATGGAAAATTGCCGTCAGGATGAAGTTGACGGGCAATGCACATCATTGGTGGCTATCTGAGGAGAGACGGCTCAGACCGGACTGAGTCACTTGGGAGGAGTTTTCTAGACTCTTCCAGGAGATGTATATTTCAGCCATTGCCAAAGCGAAACTTAGGGATATGTTTAACCACCTCATTCAAGGCAATATGACGGTAGAAGAGTACAATTCAGAGTTCATCCATTTGGGTTGCTTTGCCCCAACTCTGATTCTGACAGAAGAGGAGAAGGTAAAGAAGTTCTTTGACGGACTTAGCTTTGAGCTACAGAGATTAATCGAATTCGTTATACCTACTTCATACATGGATGTCCTTGCTGCAACAAGGCGTATGGAGCATGTCACCAGGAGAGAGTCCAGCCTGAAATGGCCATTCACATCAGCACCAGCCAAAGCACCACAAGGGGAGTCTGCAAAGCGACCCCGGAGGAATCCACCACAGAGGGCAGCACCAAGAGCCACATCCCTTCCTACTTGTCACTACTGTGGCAAGGTAGGCCATATTAAGAGGGAGTGCAGAGACAAGTTGGGACTATGCTTGATTTGCGGATCCAACCAACATCCAGCAAATGACTACCCTGAGACCAGTCCAGCAGCCATCTAGGCCATCTTATCCAGCATTGGGAGCACCACAGACGGGAGTTGGAGGAGTCAAACCACCAGCTCTATGTGGGTATCAGCCGAGGCCACCTTTAGCACCACAGGCAGCACTATTCCAGCAGGTTCGGCAGCAGAGAGGTCCAGCTCAGGGACGAGGACAGGCATTTGTATTGGCTATTGAAGAGGAAGCTACTGCATGAGAGGTCATAGCAGGTACTATATTAGTAGCTTTATTACCTGTTGTAGCTTTATTCGATTCTGGAGCATCGTATTTATTCATAGTTGCTAGCTTCATAGCCACACATAGAGTAGCTACCGTACCCCTTCCAAAGACTAAGAGAATTCGTACGGGAGGCAAAATTATCCCAGTTAGTGATATTTGTAGATCTTGCTCGGTAGTAGTCTGTGAGAGAGAGATGCGAGCTCAATTCTTGATCTTTTATATGTCGGATTATGATGGTGTACTTGGTATGGACTGGATGAGTCAGTACCATGCGACTCTAGATTGCCGGCTTGGACGGGTTATATTTAGACCGCATGAACATCCAGAGTTTGAGTTTCTTCGGGGAACCATAGAGCAAGGTGTTCAGCCTACACTTAGGGTACTCTCTGCACAAGGGGAGTCCGAGTACCCAAAGGTTGTATCTGAGTTTATGGATACATTTTTCGACGATCTTCCAGGCTTACCACATGATCGGAAAATAGAATTCAAAATAGACTTGACTTCAGGAGCGGAGCCTATCACTTCATCAGTGTAGCGGGTAGCACCTAAGGAGTTGGTGGAATTGAAGGAGCAAGTTGATGATCTTCTGGAGAAGAGTTTTATTCGGCCCAGTGTTTCACCATGGGGAGCACCCATACTATTTGTGCCGAAGAAGGATGAGACGGTACGCCTGTGTATTGACTATAGGTCACTAAACGCTGTAACCATCAAGAACCGGTATCTCTTACCACGCATTGAAGATCTATTCGATCAGTTTAGTGGTGATAGTGTATTCTTAAAGATCGATCTTAGATCCGGTTATCACCGAATTAGAGTGGGAAAAGAGGATATACCGAAGACAGCCTTCAGGACCAAGTATGGACACTATGAGTTCTTAGTTATGCCATTTGGTTTAACCAACACGCCAGCTGTGTTCATGAGTTTGATGAACAGAGTTTTTTATCAGTACTTGGACAAGTTCGTGGTTATGTTTATTGATGACATATTGATATATTCTAAGAGCCACGAAGAGCACGAGGAGCATCTCAGAATAATGCTAAAGATGCTGAGACAGGAGAAGTTGTACACCAAACTTAGTAAATATGAGTTTTTTATGGATATGGTGCCTTTCTTGGGACATATCATCTCGGGTGAAGGACTTTTAGTTGATCCGGAGAAGATTGCTGCAATAGAAACTTGGCCTACACCTACATCAGTTGCGGAAGTGAGAAGTTTTCTCGGACTTGCTGAATACTATCGGAGGTTCATGGAGAATTTCTCAAGGATTACGGAGCCTATGACACGGTTGACGCGAAAGGACCAGGAGTTTGCATGGGCAAAATATTGTCAGAAGGCCTTTGAGGAGTTGAAAAGGCGATTGACGATAACACCGGTCTTGACTCTTCCTTCAGGATCGGGAGGCTTCGTTGTTTATAGTGATGCGTTGGGCAGTGGATTAGGATATGTTCTGATGCAATATGGCAAAGTTATCGCTTATGCATCGAGACAGCTGAAGGTTCATGAGAAGAACTACCCAACGCACGATCTTGAGATGGTTGTAGTAATATTTGCATTAAAGATATGGAGGCACTATCTTTATGGAGAGAAGGTAAAAATCTTCACAGATCATAAGAGTCTGAAGTATGTATATACTCAGAAAGAGCTCAATATGAGACAGAGACGTTGGCTAGAGTTGATGGTCGATTTTAATATAGATTTGCAGTACCATCCGGGCAAGGTGAATGTTGTAGCAGACGCACTCAGCAGAAAGCCCACAACTTATTTCTTAACGATGCAGCCCCAGCTATTAGAGAATCTACAGGAGCTCAAGATAGAGGTTATTTTGCCAAGGCAGAGTGGATTGTTGGCGAATCTTGAAGTTAAGTCATCACTAGTAGAGATGATTAAGGCGGCCTTACCCACATATGCTAGGTTCCGGAGACTTAAAGAGAAGACGAAAGCCGGCATGTAGACAGGACTTCGAATCCATGAGGACAGGACATTAAGATGCAAAAATTGCATATATATTCCGAATGGGGAGTCGAGACATAAGTTGATGTTTGAAGCACATAGCTCCATATACTCTATTCATCCGGGAGGTACGAAGATGTACCGAGATTTGAGGCAGTACTATTGGTGGCATGGGATGAAGAGAGAGATTGCACGATTTGTGGCAAAATATTTAGTCTGTCAGCAAGTTAAGGCCGAGCATCAGAGAACTGCTGGTATGTTACAGCCGCTTTCCATACCCGAATGAAAGTGGGAACATATCACTATGGATTTTATTATAGGATTTCCATGAAGCCCCAGTAGGAAGGATGCAGTCTGGGTTATTGTGGATTGACTCACCAAATAGGCACATTTCTTGCCGTTAAAAGTTGGACAGTCCACGGAGTTGCTAGCTAACATGTATATAAACAGATCGTAAGATTACATGGACTTCCGATTAGTATTATGTCAGATGGTGACTCAGATTCACATCTTATTTTGGCGAAGCATGCAGGAGATTCTGGGCACCCGACTCAAGTTTAATATTACTTACCATCCACAGACAGACGGTCAGTCGGAGCGCACGATTCAGATCCTGGAGGATATGCTGAGGTCGTGTACGTTAGACTTTGAAGGGTCATGGAAAGACCATTTGCACTTGGTAAAATTATCTTACAATAACAGCTACCAGGCGAACATCCATATGGCACATTTAGAGACGTTGTACGGCAAGAAGTGCAGGTCACCGATATGTTGGAGTAACGTTGGTGAGCGTCAGATACTCGGTCCAGAGTTAGTGATGCAGACAGTTGAGAAGGTAAAGTAAATTCAGAGTCATCTTTGTGCAGCTCAGGATAGACAAAAGTATTGGGCTGACACACACCGCCGACCTTTGGAGTTCAAGGAAGGAGAACATGTATTCTTGAGAATCTCACCTACTCGAGGTACTATTCGATTTGGGAGTAGAGGCAAGTTGATCCCGAGGTATATTGGGCCATTTGATATTTTGGAGCGTATTAGTGATGTGGCATATCGTCTTGCATTACCCCCATCTCTAGAGGAAGGCATGATGTATTCCATGTCTCATAGCTGAGGAGGTACGTAACTGACCCAAGTCACATAGTCGATCATTCTGAGATTACAGTGGGACCTAGCTTGAGGTATGAAGAGCAGCCAGTTGGGATACTTGACATTAGTGAGAAGATATTACGGGGTCAGACGATTAGATTGGTCCAGGTAGCTTGGAAACATCACTCCCCCGATGAATCTACTTGGGAACGAGAGGATTTCTTACGCCAGCGTTATCCTCACATATTCGAAGATGCAGGTATAACCTAAGAAACTACCTATAGGTACCATGATTATTTTTCCTTAGTAGTTAATTCTTAATTGCAAGGACGCAATTCTTTTAAGGTGGGTAGATTGTAAACACCCAGATTTTTAAAATTAATATTAAAATTTTAATTATGATTTTTTGAGTTTTTGGAGATTTTCCGAAATTTTTAATTAATGTTCTCCAGGGATTTATATTTTTGTGTATTGAATTAATTATTAAAATATTACAAAAATTATATTTTTGAGTGTATAATTAATAATAGGATATTGTATAATTTTTTAGAATTTATTGGGCTAAAAAATAATTTTTAAATTGCTAAAATGCATTATTTTTTAAATAGACCAACTTAAACCAAACCAAACCAAACCAATCTGAACCAAACCAAACCAAACCAAACCGAGCTAAACCAACTACTGGATCCAAACTCGACCCGTACCTGACCCGCTAACCCTTTGTCTACAGTAACTAAAATTTTTTCATCTTCCCCGACCGCTACAGTACCCCTCCGTTCACCTCCCCTACACTTCGATGACTCCTCCGTTCACCTCCCCGTAACCGCCGTACCTCGCCCCTATAAAACCCTAATGATGCCGAACCCCAACCATCATCACACCCACTCTCACTCCGACGACTCCGGCCTCGACGACGACTCTGGCTCCGACAGAAACTTTCACGAGCGCTTGCGACTGAACGCACGTGAGCACATCATGGGTGACAGGCAGCAGCCGCAGCTATCCGCCATCGACGAACGTGCACAGCCGCCGACGATCGTGCACCGCCGCCCGCATCCGTTCACGCCTAGCACATCGCGAAATTGACCCCCTCTGTTTCCAGTGAGTTTTTTCTTCCACGTTGTATCGATTCTTGAACGGCCTATTGTATTGTGTTTACAATATGACCCTCTCGAACGCTGTATAATTAGTTTGGGGGTATCGTGTCTTGTGTCGGTCGTAAATCGCGACACAAAACAGAAAAAAATAACCTAATTTATAGTTTAAAAAATTGTCCCAAACCCCTATGTTCATGGCCATTTTTCCTCCAGCTTAGTTAATATTTTTAAATTTTACTTAAATAGTAAATTAGACAACATAACCGAGATTTAATCCCTTAAATTAGTTTATTTTAATTTGTTGTACGTTGTGTTTTATTCATGGTTGAAGTTGACCAAAAACTTGGTTTTCTTAACCCAAAATTTTCTGAAATGGGGTACGTTCCACTAAACGAGGTGACTTCGTCGGGTGCAAAATATATCGAAAGGCGCGTATCGTCAACATGGACATATGGGATTTCGCAAAAGTTGATTTGGATGTGTGTCACTACCACATTTTCTAGGAGAGGATATTTTAGTCATTTCATAATTAATTAAATATTGTGCATGTTGTATAATTATTTATTATATTATTTAATTATTGTTAAATGTTACATTATTGTTTTGGACTTGTGTTAGTGGATCTAACTAGTTTAGTTTAGACTCATGGTCCAATATTTATTATTAGTTAGAATTGAGCCCAATTAGAAGCTCATTGATTAGGAGGATGATTAATTTAATTAAACCATTATACTAGAACCTTTTTGTCACGCCCCAGTCCCAAAATGTCAGGAACTAGGCCACGTGTCACTGGCCAGCTGACACGTTACTAAGGGCTTAATCCACTTTGATGGACCCAAAGGGACGTGCTACGCTGTCCTAAAATACTACAAGTATAGAACAGGTAAAACTATCTCATCCACAACAAAATGTCAGAAAAGCAAGTGCTGAAATATATATATATAACTGAGTCTGATACAGTACACAACTGGTGAGAATACAAGCCTACTACAAATACTGATAATAGCGCAGAAAAATCAGATAGACTAAGCAATGTCTATCTGATCAAAATATCTCCATCTCCAGGTAGCAGCATCTAGGGTCAAGCCTACTCTGAGGGTATCTCCTCGAGCTCCTCCTCGGTAGCACATCTGGCCTCCTGATCAGGCCCGTACACTGTGGGGTAGAAAGCCTCATCTAGATCTGGCAAGGAACCAGGTCCTCAGTGGGACGTAACAAGATACAAAAAAATGACATGCCATGTAATGTAAATACTGAATAAAGAAATAAAATAAATACAGGGTGCTAACCATACTAAGTGAAAATGCAAGTAAAGATCCAGTAGTATGCATGGGAATGTGTGGCTAGACATATGCTGACGTAATTCACCAATCGTGGCGACTGGCTAGTATAGGTGTCGTATGCCCCCGACTCAGGGAACTCTGCAATCGACCATCTCTGATACGAAGGTATAAAACATTATTGGAGGGGTGTCCCATACGTCTACCAGTTATCTTCCCCATCCCAATGAAACTAAATGTCAAGTTGTATTTTCTTCCTGAATTATTCTAATCCGTGATGCGGGTCACACGTATTGGTAGCTAATCAAATACGCAGCTCGCATCCAAATATGCATGGCAACCATGTTGCGTGTTCCCGTGATAGGGTCTAGGAGAATATTAGAATACTCTCTCAGTTGTGGGTGAGTCTGTAAATTGTCAATCATAACAGCTGACTGTACCCAAGGCAGTCTCAGGTAATCAGGGTATATGAAATTCAGGAACAAAACAGATATCAACAATTGAATTTAAACATTAACTTGGCAAGGTATACTTGCCTACTCCTTGATATTGTTGATAACCTGATCTCACAGTCATGTTTGAAGGTGCTGGTGACAGGGGATCACTGGCTGTGCTGTAGTTGGTTTCTGTTACAACAGATAGTGTTTGTGAATATCTTGGTTGCAAATAATAAGTATACATCTATACTTATATACATATATATGATATAGATATATATATATATATATATATATATATAGTATGTATATAGATATAGTATATATATAGCAGTATATATATAGTATTTAAAGAACAGACAAATGCAGGTAAATAGTAGCAGGGTATATCCACTGCGATATAATATAGGTAATTTGAAATGACAGTACAGGAATTAAATACATATATATATATATATATATGTACTATAGTATAGATAATAAAAGGAATTGACAGTGCATGAATTTAATACGTATATAAATGCTGTATTTATTTAGCAATATAATATAAGTAGTAGCAGGGTCTATATGTGACCACTGTAAATATACATATATAGATAGGCTGTAATATCCAGCACAGTATTATTTATATAGTATATATAATATATATATATATAATGACATTGCAGAAATGTAAATTTACATATATAGAATAAGCTGTATTATCCAGCTGGATTTATATATATATAGTAGATATATATATATATATAAATATAAGTGCAGGAAATAAATGCAGAAAGATAAAAGAAAAGAAAAATGCATAGTATATAATATATATACATATATACTATAATTATAATAGTAATAATATAACATATATGAAATATGTTATATATAATATTTATATAAATATATGAATACATATATTTATATATATAGAATTTAACAATTGCATATATATAAATTTTATTATATATAACATATGTATAATATGTTATATATATAACTATTATATATATATATATATATATATATATATATATATATATATATATATATATATATATATATATATATATATATATATATATATATATATATATATATATATATATATATAACATATAAATAAATATGTTATACATATGTATATATAACTATAATTATATATATATATATATAACATATAAGTAAATATGTTATACTATATACATATGTATATATATACTTATATATAATAATAATAATATATAGTATACATATACTGTATACTGTATTTATACAGTATATTAAATATAATATCTATTATATATTATAGATATACATATATATATACATATATATATACATATATATATACATATATATATATATACATATATATACATATACATATACATATAGGATTATATATATACATACATATATATTAGGTATTAGGAGTATACCTACTGACAGGTGGGCCCTAGGGGTTGCCGACGGCGAGTGGACGGCGGCGGAGCTGGCCGGAGACGGCCGGAGGAGCAGCAACAGCAGCAGTGGCCACTGGCAGCAGCAGCAGCAGCTTGCGGGGGCTCTGGCCGGCGGAGGTGGCCGGGCAGGCGGCGGGTTCGGGAGAGGGGGAGGTGGCGGTCAGGTTGGTGGTGGTGGCGGAGCTCCACGACGGTGGTGGTGGCGGCTAGGGGCGTCGGGGATGAAGGTGGCAGCAGCTATGGTTAGGTGGTGGTGGCTGCTGCGGGGGCTAGGGCGGCCGGAGGCGGTGTCGTGGGGAGGTGAGGTGGTGGTGGTAGGTAGGGGAGGTCGGGGCAAAGCTTTTGGGGAGGGTGGCGGTGGTCGGCGATGGCCGGAGACGGCGCTGGAGCTGGATGGGAGTGGTGGTGGTGCTGTGGACAGTGAGGGCAGGGGGAGTTTGTGAGGGCTGTGGCCGGCGGAGCAGGGCGGCTCAGGCGGGTGGCAGTGGCCGGAGGGAAGGGGAGGGGAGTGGCGACGGGTTCGGCGGTGGTCCGGTGGCCGGAGGGTGGCCGTGGTGGCGGTGGGATGGGTTTGAATGAAGGGGAGGGCTAGGGTTTATATAGGTTTAGGCCTAATGGCATTCTCGTAATTAAGTGGAACTTCAGGGGTATTTTGGTAATTCTGGATTTTTGGGATATTTCTAGCAGATTTTTCTGGAAGTTATGGGTGGGTCCCACTCACCTATGGTCTAGCCAATAGGATTTGGCCACCTAGCATGCAATTTTGCATATAAACCCCTAACTTTTCAATAATTGCATAAATGCATAAAATTTGTATTTTGCGTAATTTCGCAATTTACCAAATTTCAGATACTGGTTTTCCGTAATTCTGAATTGTACAAAAATAAGGGAAATAGCTGGAGAAAATGTTTTAGACAGTATAGGGTGAGTTTGGGTAGATGCAGGGTCTGATATTTGCAGGTGATACAGTCATCGTATTTATTATTTAATAAATACTGCGCACGGTGTTCACTAATTATTTAGAGGTTATTAGGGTCATAATTTTTCTACGGTGTCAATACGATAATTGTAATATAATTAGAGTAGAATATTATCGTATTTTTGGTTGGGCAATCAGGTGCCTACTGGTCCTCAAATCTCTAAGGGTACAGAGATGGATAAAGAGCAGAAAATTAAATAGGAAATAATTACAAACGTTTGTAACGATATTTGTGCGACTAAAACGAAGCATCAAACGAGATTTCTGGAAGTTGCACAAAATACAGAAAAAGTAGTCTAACAAGTCTAGGGCAGGTATGTAAAATTTGTTTAGGATTTAACAACTAGTGGAATGCCCTAATTTATTGTGTAACAGACAGGTGTACAATCAGCAGAATATATAATAAATAAATTTTTAAAAAGTTGTCATAATTCTAATTAGTCTAAACTAATCCTAATTTACTGAAATCTGGTCGAGAGAGTTTACACTTTTCTCCTTAATTATTTCTTCATGAGAGATCCCAAGGGGTATAATGGACATTAAATAGTAGCTTGAGGAAGGAGCAAGGGGAGCCGGCCTATTAAAAGAGGGAGAGAAAATTTTTCTCTCCTCTTTTTATTTCAAATCTAGATCTAGAATTTTTCTTAACCAAATTCCTTCATTCCTACATCAATTTCCTACCAAATTTCATCCTAATTCCTTCCCAAATCACCATTGGAGGCTAGTAGAGCAAGAATCTAGAAGGAGGAAGTAAGGATCTACAAAGAGGAGCAAGGATCTACAAGTTGAAGGCCAATTTCATCCAATTTGGAGGTTGCATTGAAAATCCATCTCCCAATAGGTACAATTCAGTTTTTTCTCTTTAATTAGGTTCTAAATCTAAGAATTAACCATGAGAAACTAACTCATATGCATAGGCTACCCATAGGAATTGGAATTGAGTTCATAGGAGGCCTATTGAGAAAGTTATAGTGCTTTTTGTGTCAATTTTGGGAGAATTCCGAGATTGACACTTGTTGTGTTTGTCAATTGGTCCTATAGATCAATTTGGCTTATGTTTATGTGTTTGTAGCTAGTATCGTGTCCACAATTGGGTACGTGTAGGTCGTATCCCAATAAATTGGTGATACATGTTGATTTGGGGATTTTCCCTCTGATACGAGACTTTATGCATGTAACATTTTGACACGAACACGTAGATGTGTGTTTGACTCTTCGTATTGTTCATAAATGATAATTTAGACTTGCTCGTGTCCTTCGGGGTACGTTTGGTTGTGTGGTGGACTCGTGTCGCAAGTGTATCATTGATCTAGTGTGATACGGGTGAGATGCACTCCACGTGTTTGTTGCATTTCAATTCTAGATCCAATTTCCTTTGTTCTTAGTTATTGGTAATATATGTATTCATTTGTATATGTATAAGTATTATGTATATATAGATATCTATATATATGTATGTATATATGTATATTGATATATAAATACTATTGAATATATATCTATGTATCTACTTGTGTTGTTCACATGTTATGTATATATATATATATATATATATATATATATATATATATATATATATATATATATATATATATATATATATATATATATATATATATATATATATATTGGTGTGCATGTTCTCATATGTTATCTATATGTACATAATGATAAGTATATATATATATGAGATACTATATATATATCTAAGTGTATATGTTTATATTTATCTATATGTATATATTGGTGGTTGTGTATATATATAGATGAGAGAGGGTATACATATATATATATATATATATATATATATATATATATATATATATATATATATATATATATATATATATATATATATATATATATAGAGAGAGAGAGAGAGAGAGAGAGAGAGAGAGAGAGAGAGAGAGAGAGAGAATAAGGGAGGTGAGGTGGCATCTCACTCTCAAAACAAGGGTGGCGGTGACGTGGCACAATCCCAAGCACACAAACGAGGGGAGGGGTTAAGGAAAATTGCCAATTATGAAATGTGTGGTTGGGATTGTGCCACGTCACCGCCACCCTTGTTTTTAGAGTGAGGTGCCATCTCACCTCCCTTATTATATATATATATATATATATATATATATATATATATATATATATATATATATATATATATATATATATATATATATATATATATATTGGTGTATATATGTATGTGTGTTGTTGTTGTTGTTGTGTGTGTGTGTGCAAGAAGGGGGAAGAGACTCGGCAGGAACAGGAAGCAACAACAGCAGCTTGCAGAAGCAGTAGCAACATCAGCTTGCAGAAGCAGCACCAGCAACTTGCAGAAGCTGCAGTAGCAACAGCAGCTTACGGAAGCAGTAGCAGCAGCAGCTTACAGAAGCAGCAACAGCAGTAGCAGCTTGCAGAAGTAGTAGCAGCAGCTTACGGAAGCAGTAGCAGTTAACAGCAACAATAAGGTGAGTGCAGCTAGCTAGTATTAATATTTAGTAAATAGTAGTTAGCTAATAGTTAGATATATGTATATATATTTGTTAGATTAGTTAGTATATGTAGTATATGTATCCATGTATTGATATGTATTAGATGGTAAGTAGTTTAGCTATAAGTTAGCATATGGATTAGTGGTTGGGTAGCTAATATATGCTAGAGTGACATTTACCTTGAGATACCAAGGTAAGTGTCAAGGTTTTGAGGATACTCAAGGTATTGTGTTTGGGTATCAAGATGGGGGTTTAGTAGTGGGATACCTCATTGGTTCAAAGCCAAAGGTATCCATTTAGCATTTATAGTGAGGATTAGTATATATAATATTGTTTGGATATGCATATATGACTATTTCATATTTTTGGTTGCGTATCTTGCGATACGGTATCTTATTATCTTAGATCTAGCTTGTTTGGCCTAGATTCATAGTGTATGAATCCAATATCATTGAGATAGACTCATGCAACCTAAAAATATATAGTTTGACCAAGTTTGACCAGTTTGACTTAGAGTTGACCTAGTTTGACTGTTTTGACTTAGAAATGGCTCTTTGACCTAGAAGTTGACTAGTTTAACTTATTTTTATTCCAAAATCTTGTATTGATATTATATTGCATATCTAGGTCTTCGAGGTACCGTACCAGTCATCTGTGAGACTATTCACCGGACTTCAGGCGAGTACATTCTCTGATAGTTTCTCATTTATGATATCCTCTATGTTCATTGTATCTAGTGTAGATATCATTGATTTCTTGACACGATGGTTACACGGATTGGTATATCCGGATCTCGTCATGAGATGTTATTCCTTGATATATGGTATATCTTGTGCAAGCCTTGTTTCCTTGTTTCTTGTACATATACAGACACTGATTCTCGGGGAGACTTGTTACCTTCCTAGAGAATCCCGTGCCATAGCATACCATGGTTGGATCCACTATACCAGTCGGGGTGGAGAGTATTTTAGTGTAGATATGCGATCATACCCTTCTTTTGCATGTCTTGTTTCCTATGAGTGTTGGTCATACACCGCACGTATGACTAGCCAGGCCCTATTTCCTGTGCAAGTTTCTTGTGCAAGTTTCCAAGCCGATCACATGTTAAAGCAAGTACTCACTCACTTAGTCATTAATATTCTTGTTCATTGCTATATTGTTCATTTATTTATTCCAGTATTTCCTTTATTGTATATCTCTTATATCTATTGTTGCATCTTGTATATTCACATCTATTTACTGTTACATAGTTTATATTATTGATTAGAACTGCTGTTAGAGATGTACTCTGCTCCTTTCCTAACAGGATATATTTTTCTCAGATGACACTGAGGAGTGGTACCCTACTCATTATGGGCCTCAGGATGTTGTGGGCTTAGAGTCAGAGACCCTAGCTCAGGAGGGACTCCTCCCGACCGAGACAGATGACCCGGGACTTGTAGCTTCTTAGTTATTCTCTTTTACTGGATTTGTCTCCAGCTTATTATTTAGTATTTCTCAGACTCATTGATGTTATCATTTTGACTCATGAGTGTATTGTGACTATTCTATTCTTTATCATATTCGTGCTCATTTCCATCTTAGATCTGTAATTGAGTATATTGACATTGTTGTGGCTTATTATATTGTTAGATAGATTACCCAAACAGCGTTCTACCACCGATTCTGCGGCGTAGGCTGGGCGTTGTTTCCGATTTGCATCCCTACACTGGGTGCGGGTTGTGACAATGTGCGTGCACACCGGAATCAACGCGTATCCATCGAAAAATCCTATATCGACCTATTCTGACACTCGTCATAATTTTGTGTATGCTTGTCGTTTGGCAATAAAACATGCGCCATCGGATTCATAGCGTTATGCTGGTCATGTGACCTAAGTTTGGTTCAATTCTGAGAACGTTGACGAAACCCTATTTTCGTAGGCCCACGGCTCCACTTGATAGGCGATTTCGTGATCGGCTCATCGAAATCTAGTTCTGGACGTTCCGTTGGGTTCGTATTATCATTCTAGACTCTTGGACACTAAGTTTGACGAATTTGGAAAACTTTCTCTGGCATGTTTTTCGGTGCTAAATATGCCATATGTGGATCCCGCTTTGACCAGAAACTGTCAATTTTGTTCCTGTATCCAAATTGGACTTAAGGGTAGTCAATCCTAGCTATTTAATGTATTCTGAGAGGGATAATAATATTTATTTCAACATCCGAAGGTGTACCTGGAGATTTTACTGTTACAGGAGCAACTGAAGGAGTTCAAAACACGAGCAAGTGTACCTTGCCAAACTTGCAGTTGTAAACTCCCTCACCCAAAATAGGTATTTTATGTATATTTTATATTATTATATTTATTATAGATGTTGAATTTATTTAGAATATTCTCTTAGCTAATTAGAAAATAAATTTTTTTAGTATATTTACTTATATAAATATTTATTTAGAATTATTTTAGGCTATTTTAGATTATTGGGATTTTTCCATAATTTTTAGTTAATTAAAAACTAGTAACACTAATTTTCTAGGACTTTAAAGAATTTAATTTATGTTCAAACTTAAATAAAAATATTCCAAACTTTTATTTTAGGTTCTAAATAATAAAATATATTTTGTATAATTTTTTGGGAATTTTTTGATTATTTTTAGCATTTATTTTGAGTTAATTATCAAAAACTGAATTAAAAACTAATTTCTGAAAAAAAAAACCCAAAAAGTAATTAATTCTGCCCAGTCAGCAAACATGGGGCCCACCTGTCAGCCTCCACAGTGAACAGTGATGGGCCCGCCTGTCAGTGACCGCTGAGTGGGTGCAAGCCGAGCCGAGCCGACCTTGAGCCGAGCCGAGTCAGAGTTCGATTCGGACTCAGCTGAGCCGAGCCGCGTCAGTGCCTGACCGTCCGATCTGAGCGGGCAGCCCTGGATTGCTGCCACATGGCGCGCTGTGAGCCGCGGCTGCACTCCCTCTCTCTCCTCTATATATATAATAGTTTAGATATTAATTTCTAGGGTTTTTCTTGAGCCGATTTTTGGAGAATTGCCATCTAGGGTTCCTTCATCTTCCAGAAGCCATTGCGCATAGCTCCGGACTCCAAACGAGGCCTAGTTTTTTTTGTTAGAATGATATTGAGGTTAGCTTTCTGATTATATAAATTATTTTACGAAATTATTAGTATTAAATTCTGGAAAATTCGTAGAGCACAGCATATCTAAAAATAGACGTGTTTCGATGTTTTTGCGATTCCGGGAGAACCAGGAATCAGAATCACGAACCGTTTAAATTTTCGGAAAGCTAATGTCGAGATTATCGACATAAATTTTTTCCAGAATTTAATTCAAATTATTTACATACTTTTAATTCTGTAGAACTTCTAGGTTAGAATTTAACCATCGGTGCACAATACAAATTTGTATGTGCCATAATTCCCAAACGAATTTGAATTCGGACGAGTCGTAAATTCTAGCATATTTTTGACGCTGAAATATACAGGAAATCATGCATGAAAGTTGAGTTTGTGTCGGTTGACTTTTTGGTCAACAGATCGCCTCGATTTGCGTGCCATGAGTCTCGAGTTGATAAAATTTAGTTTCTTTGGACAAAATTTAGGAATTAACATAAAAATCAGAATAATAAGATTAAAATAGGATTTTAGAGTAATTATTCCAGAATTAAATAAATTAAAATAAATTATCTTTTGACGTGATAAATTTGTAATACATAGGCTATTTGGACTGTGACTTGGACTCTGATTCATACCAGCAGCAGGATCCCAGGCAAGATACCTTGCCAAATTGTTTACAGTATTTTACATGCTTAGTATATTTCTGTATAATTATTGCATTTATGTTTATTTATTGCATGTGTAGTTCCTTTCAGTCATTACTATATATTAGATATGTTGACACACACTTGACACTTAGTACATCGAGGATAATTATTAGGCGTATAGGCTTTTAACCACTCTGGTAAACCATAGTAACTAGTACGCACTATGGTGGTCGTGTCCGATGGTCGCTACCCGAGAGGTATGTCGATTGATGGAGTCCGAGGGTTGCTACCCCAGAGGTATGTCGGCTGATGATGTCCACTGACGAGCGTGAGTTGTGAGGATTAGATCGAGTAGCCTACCCTTGCCCATACGTCAAAAAGTTATCCTCATTTGCATTCATATAGATTGTCTTGTACAGCGTACTTATTTATTTTTAAATTATATACATGTTTACTGTATTCAAATTGGCATGTGTTTTATGTATCTTGTTACGTCCCTCTGAGGACCTGGTCCCCTGCCAGGTGTATCTGTTCTTGAGTAATTGCAGGAGCGCAGATTTGGATGGTTATATATGTTTCGTGGATGTCCTCTCTTCGAGCCCGAGATTGCTAGCTGGTATTCTTATATGGTGTTGTTGTGTTGTACTTATTTTATATTTGCTCTTACATTCGAGTTGGTAGTGGATTTGTTTCCATCCAACTATCATCCTTAGATACTTATGTTGAGATCTAGTTATATAGATGCTGGTCATTCATTTATATTAATTTTCTGTGGATGAGATTTAGATTGTACCCTGTGACTTGTGACATATGTTTATACCACTTATGGATTTTATATTCATAGTACAGTGTACGTATGGGTTTGGGTTCCATATATTGGAGTTGCCATATCTATGCGGCTGGCATGCTTACGTGTTCCTAGTCCTACGTATTTTGGGACTGGGGCGTGACATATTTTTGTGGTGGCCCATGCAGGTCGAGAGCATATTGTCTCGGTTACGTTATTGTACCGAACAAGCCTGCACCTAGGACTAGAGTATAGGATCTCATCCACAATTGATTATGATTCATCTTCCTCCTATCTGTTCTATTTGAACAATTGTATCATGCTTGATTTTTGTACTTCCCTAATAGTTCTTTGAGTATAGCCTCCTGCTAGAATATAGGAACCCATGTTATTAGGATAATGATTATGGTAGCACACCTATTAAGAATACAACGAGAATATAGACACACCACTAAGTTTAGAATATCTAGTGAACCCTAGAATTTCTTTCTATAGATTGGTTTACCATTACCCCTTGATGTATTATGAAGACTTGAGAGTAGTATAGACACTACTAGAGTTAGTTAGAAGTTTTACCATAATATTTGAACCTAGTATAGAGGATACCCTAATAAGTACCAAGACCCATTCTCGTAGACCTTAACAGGAGTTTCTACGGTATGCTTAAGACAATTATAGTATTAGTTTATTATTATAAGTTGGGTAGTATACCTCACAACCTAGCATCACATAGTCTTTTGCCCTATTATTGAAGTGTAACCGAATGACATTTGTCGTATGCTAGCGTAAGACGATAGTGTTTATTCAGACTATAGGACTTAGAGGCTCATACCCCAATTTAGTCGACTAACGACTTAGACAGAGAGTTAGTATGACAACTGTAGAGATTGTAGGGTCTTTTATTATTATTGCTTATGTTGTTTTTGCTTCTGCGAACTTGAATTAATTTGTACCTTCTTTCATCATAATCCAGCGTACTTATATTTTCTGTACTACCTTGATTTATGCTGCTATTATAGCCTAGTTTTTGCAAGCTTATTCTTTTATCGAGCTTGCTCATGGCATATGTATTATTGGGTGCACACAATGATACAATTGCCTAATCAGAATCGGTGTATTAAGGTCTAGCTAACCTTAGTGCGCTTGGTTCGCTCTTCGCATGACTACTTTACGTGGATTGAGATATATGGTAGTAGACGGATATACTTGCCCCTAGATATGTTTGACACATCGTACCGGTTATATAACTGTACTGATACGAGCATGTAAATAGGAAGTTACTAAAAATAGGATTTCAATCCACAACTGTCCTGACAACTCTCTTTTCGAATTCCTTAATCTCTTTGAACCTCGTACTCGTATTCTGTCACCTTCACCTTGAATTCTTTATTATTGCTCTCCGTCTTCCCCTATTTCGGAAAGATGAAACCTAGTGCTGGTATAAGTTGACACTGATAGTACTAGATATATCCCATAAGGCTAATCACATGACTTAGTGACACTTTTTTATAATTGATTAAGGGTATATCATAGGTGATATGTTTGGTGTTAAAACTTTGATAATTGAATAGCATGAGTAAATAAATTAAGGAATATTTTTCTTAAAGTATATAGCCTTTTGTGATAGATGGGTAAAATCTAAGTTGGGTAGCAGTGCATTGGCAACTCGAGAGGAATTTCTTTTAGATTGTGATCGAGTAAGATTAGATTGGGAGAGGTTCAAGCCATTTAATTTTGAGAATTTTAGAAGAATGACTAAGATGATGAGGATTAATAAATTTTAAAAATCTTGATATTGAGGACCCAATATTTATACCTTAAGTACATAATTTAAATTTTTGAGTATTGAAGGTAAAATCATCAATTTGAATTTGAAGGATAAATATATAATTTCAGACTTGAACATTGGTGGACTGCATTTAAATTATTTTTCAATTTGATGATTTAAATTAAAAAAAAAATTGATGATTGGACTACCTATTTGAAATATTGAGGATGTGAATGGAATTTAAAAAGTTGAAGAATACAAAAAAAAAATATAAGTGAAAATAGGAATAATATTGGACTCGAATTACTTCTAGAGGAGATTATGATACTTGGAGATCGTGAGGTAAAATTTGATATGTGTTATTTAAATCTTGAAGATATTATATGGATTCAATTTAAATTTGGATATTGATGAGTTGGAAAAGTGAGAAGAGATTACAATAGGTTGAATTTTGATTTGAACAATGATTATCTTAATTTTGAAATGATCGCGATAGATTTAAATATATTTTGTTATTTAAATTTTTGGAAGAGATTGCGATTGACGTACCTTATGTATGAATGTGAAGGATTTAACAAATTATGTCTTATTTTAATTTCGAGGACGAAATTGTTTTAAGTTGGGTAGATTGTAAACTCCCTCACCCAAAATAGGTATTTTATGTATATTTTATATTATTATATTTATTATAGATATTGAATTTATTTAGAATATTCTCTTAGTTAATTAGAAAATTTTTTTTTTATAGTATATTTACTTATATAAATATTTATTTAGAATTATTTTAGGCTATTTTAGATTATTGGGATTTTTCCATAATTTTTAGTTAATTAAAAACTAGTAACACTAATTTTCTTGGACTTTGAAGAATTTATTTTATGTTCAAACTTAGATAAAAATATCCCAAACTTTTATTTTAGGTTCTAAATAATAAAATATATTTTCTATAATTTTTTGACAATTTTTTGATTATTTTTAGCATTTATTTTGAGTTAATTATCAAAAACTGAATTAAAAACTAATTTCTGAAAAAGAAAACCCAAAAAGTAATTAATTCTGCCCAGTCAGCAAACAAGGGGCCCACCTGTCAGCCTCCACAGTGAACAGTGATGGGCCCGCCTGTCAGTGACCGCTGAGTGGGTGCAAGCCGAGCCGAGCCGACCTTGAGCCGAGCCGAGTCAGAGTTCGATTCGGACTCAGCTGAGCCGAGCCGCGTCAGTGCCTGACCGTCCGATCTGAGCGGGCAGCCCTGGATTGCTGCCACGTGGCGCGCTGTGAGCCGCGGCTGCACTCTCTCTCTCCTCTATATATATAATAGTTTAGATATTAATTTCTAGGGTTTTTCTTGAGCCGATTTTTGGAGAATTGCCATCTAGGGTTCCTTTATCTTCCAGAAGCCATTGTGCATAGCTCCGGACTTCAAACGAGGCCTAGTTTTTTTTTTAGAATGATATTGAGGTTAGTTTTCTGATTATATAAATTGTTTTACGAAATTATGAGTATTAAATTCTGGAAAATTCGTAGAGCACAGCATGTCTGAAAATAGACGTATTTTGATGTTTTCGCGATTTCGGGAGAACCAGGAATCAGAATCACGAACCGTTTAAAGTTTTGGAAAGTTAATGTCGAGATCATCGACATAAATTTTTCCCAGAATTTAATTCGAATTATTTATATATTTTTAATTCTGTAGAACTTCTAGATTAGAATTTAACCATCGGTGCACAATACAAATTTGTATGTGCCATAATTCCCAAACGAATTTGAATTCGGACGAGCCATAAATTCCAGCATATTTTTGACGCTGAAATATACAGAAAATCATGCATGAAAGTTGAGTTTGTGTCGGTTGACTTTGTGGTCAACAGATTGCCTCGATTTGCGTGCCATGAGTCTCGAGTTGATAAAATTCAGTTTCTTTGGACAAAATTTAGGAATTAACATAAAAATCAGAATAATAAGATTAAAATAGGATTTTAGAGTAATTATTCCAGAATTAAATAAATTAAAATAAATTATCTTTTGACGTGATAAATTTGTAATACATAGGCTATTTGGACTGTGACTTGGACTCTGATTCATACCAGCAGCAGGACCCCAAGCAAGATACCTTGCCAAATTGTTTACAGTATTTTACATGCTTAGTATATTTCTGTATAATTATTGCATTTATGTTTATTTATTGCATGTGTAGTTCCTTTCAGTCATTACTATATATTAGATATGTTGACACACACTTGACACTTAGTACATCGAGGACAATTATTAGGCGTATAGGCTTTTAACCACTCTGGTAAACCATAGTAACTAGTACGCACTATGGTGGTCGTGTCCGATGGTCGCTACCCGAGAGGTATGTCGATTGATGGAGTCCGAGGGTTGCTACCCCAGAGGTATGTCGGCTGATGATGTCCACTGACGAGCGTGAGTTGTGAGGATTAGATCGAGTAGCCTACCCTTGCCCATACGTCGAAAAGTTGTCATTATTTGCATTCATATAGATTGTCTTGTACAACGTACTTATTTATTTTCAAATTATATATATGTTTACTGTATTCAAATTGGCATGTGTTTTGTGTATCTTGTTACGTCCCTCTGAGGACCTGGTCCCTTGCCAGGTGTATCTGTTCTTGAGTAATTGCAGGAGCGCAGATTTGGATGGTTATATATGTTTCGTGGATGTCCTCTCTTCGAGCCCGAGATTGCTAGCTGGTATTCTTATATGGTGTTGTTGTGTTGTACTTATTTTATATTTGCTCTTACATTCGAGTTGGTAGTGGATTTGTTTCCATCCAACTATCATCCTTAGATACTTATGTTGAGATCTAGTTATATAGATGCTGGTCATTCATTTATATTGATTTTCTGTGGATGAGATTTAGATTGTACCCTGTGACTTGTGACATATGTTTATACCACTTGTGGATTTTATATTCATAGTACAGCGTACGTATGGGTTTGGGTTCCATATATTGGAGTTGCCATATCCATGCGGCTGGCATGCTTACGTGTTCCTAGTCCTACGTATTTTGGGACTGGGGCGTGACAGCAGTGATTTCTTAAATATTATTTGCTTGAGTTATTTCTATAATATACCTGCTCAACCTAGGACCGTGAGACATTGCTTAGCGTCCGAACAAGATTTGGATGTCGACGCCGTACACAGAGTCGTGTAACGTCACTTAGAGAGTTGATAACACGATCCTATATTTTTCGTGCTTGCTTTACCAAGTATGTCATACCATAGGACACTTGACACTATTCATGAGACAAAATCTTTCCTGAGTTATTCATGGTGAGTCTGTATAGGCTTACAGGATTCGTGACATAAGTCTTGCATAAACATAGATATTATTATGACTCGCTGTACTAGCTAGAGGTCATGATCTTACGTGTTATGGATATGAGACATCGTGGACATGAGACGTGTGATTACATTGGGTGGGGAGAGACACACGGGCTACAGGCTGATTACATACATATATATTTATTATTGTGGTGCTTTAGTCTCTGTTCCAGAGCTTGGCCCATTATGTGATATTACTGCTACCGGCTCCCCGACATAAAGCTTGTAGTGGTCTCAGCCTGAGTACTAGTGATGCTCTCATTTGCATATCACATAGCCGGTTACATAGCTTGCCCTGTTGATATATTTTTATATACTGTATTTTATTTGGCTTGAGTTATTCTTGTACCTTGTTATGTCCCCTGAGGACCTGGATCCGGATTATGTCCCCAGGTATAGCAGAAAAGATTTACCCCGAGGTATATGGGACATGAGCTAACACTGGAGCAGTACTGGCACCAGAGGACGGGGTTGTGCCAAAGGATTTCTCCTGAGTATTTTTTTATATACTCAGTTATTTCTGTTTCTAGTTACTTTATATCCTGACTTTTGGATTACTATATTAAACTTATTATCGGGTTATTCCCCGAGACACTTTTTATTGGAACTTGTTGATGGATTATATTTCTTTTTGATTAGTCTGACATTTTGAATTCCGTTTACTTTCTGTGGATGAGATTAGAATTAGACCGTGACATGTGTTGTAGACCATTGTATTTATTATAACTTAAGTGTACTCTAACGGGTCCATTAAATTGGGTTTGCCCATTGGAGTTGTGCTGATGGTCATTGCCACGTGGCTAGTCCCTCGGTATTTTGGGACTGGGGCATGACATTTGTCGGCCTTAGGACTTACGTCATAGCATGCTAGAGTTCACACATTTGTCTTCTAGACAACCTTAACACATTACGGCTTACTTCGATATTCTGTAATGTGCGGTTGACCATGTTAGTTTTCGTATTTATCCAGTATTCTGGGAGTGAGACGTGACACTCAGAGACTCAGGATTGATTATGAAGAGACGTATTCTCCAGTAATGGATGCAACAATGTTCCGTTATTTGATAAGTCTGACAGTTGAGAAAAGGTTGCACATGAGACTTATGGACGTTGTAACAGCCTATCTATATGGTAATTTAGATAGCGATATCTATATAAAAATTACAGATGGATTTAACCTACCCAGCTCAAAATCTAAGAACATGCATTCCATAAAGCTAAGACGTTCATTGTACGTTTTGAAACAATTCGGAAAGATATGGTACAACCGTCTTAGTGAATATATAAAATGGGAGGGATATGAGAATAATCATATATGCGCATGTGTCTTCATAAAAAATATAAGGAGGGTTTTGCTATAGTTGCAGTATATGTCGATGACATAAATTTGATTGGGACAAGACATGAAATCAATGAGACTACAAACTATCTGAAAAAGGAGTTCAAGATGAAAGATCTCGGAGACACGAAATATTATCTCGGGTTACAAATTGAGCATTGCTCTAATGAAATTTTAGTGCATCAATCCAAATACACAAAAAATATATTAAAATAGTTCAATATGGATAAAGCTCATCGCCTTAACACTCCAATGGTTGTTCGATCTTTAGATATCAATAAAGATCAATATCGTCCTTAGTGCCATTCAGGATCAACATCATCAGGGAGAGTGAATATTTTCAGGGGGAGATACATTTTGTATGGACTATAACGTGTTGTACTCTTTTTTCTTAGTCATGAATTTTTTCCATTAGGTTTTTTCTGACAAGATTTTAATGAGGCAACATTAAGCGTGTCCAATACCTATCTAAGTCATCCTAAAGATTGTACTCTTTTCTTTCGCACATGTTTTGTCCTAATGGATTTTTCTGGCAAAGTTTTAACGAGGCAATAGGCTTAGAGATAGTGGTCATCCAAAGGAGGAGTGTTATAACGTGGGTTACTAAAGGGTTGGATTCTCACTTTGTATTTTAGTCCCACATTGGTTAGATATTACTATTACACATTCATTGGATTGTATAAATAAGGTATTTGCCTCCCACTATGGAATTATACTAATAAGAGATCTTCTTTCCTATTTTCTTCTTCCTTCTTCTACGTTTGTTCTAACCGTTTTTTTTAATAGTGTTTGTTTACATTAATTTGATTGGAAATCTTTTAATCTAAGCCGCCGTCTTGGACCAAGCTTGACCAGTTAGCATAGACCAGACATCAAACATGACAGTTTGGTTTAGTTTATGAGTTGGAAGACTGCCTACTATGAACCCACTACGTTGGTTTAGATTTATATTCCTTTTGATTCATGTCTAAACTGGCAAACTCTCTAGCTATCCGTCCCTCCAAAGAAGTCTTAGGGCCTGCTTGGTAATTGTAGGGGTATCAATTATGAGGTATTTTTAGAATACCAATTATAAGCGATTATGAAGGGTCCAATTTTCGGTGATTTTTAAGTAGCGACTTTTAAACCAGTCTAACCCATGCTTGCTAATTCATTATCAAGCGGTTTTAAATTTTTTTTACACGAATACATTTACCTATTTGTCCATATATAATAAAATATAAAAACACACGAAATATTAGCAAACACCTGGATGAAAGCATGAAAGAAGTTTGGATATTTGATCAAAATAATAGAAATTAGTGAAATAATAGAAACGCTTGGATGAAAGTAGTAAAAAGATTTTAAGAACTTACCGAAAAAGTAGCCGTAGTTTGGAATAAGTAGAAGAGGAACATAGATAAAATAAATAGGGTAATGTATTAATAGTTGTAGTTATATATATTTTGTGAGGATATATAAATATAATAAAATAATAAACGTTTAAAATCTGTCGATTTGGGGTGTTTATAAAGACACCCAAAATTATATTACACCATTTTTTGGGAGGATTTTGAGCCGATCAAAACCAGTGCCTCAAAAAAATTAAACAAGCAGCGGTTTTTAAAGTACTTCATAAATGGTCGGTTCAAAAACACCGAAAAACTGGTAAAAACATCGTTCTTTGCCGCGGGCAGACGCGTGTGACGCGATTGCGAAATAAGAACAGGTGCGCTCGTGCACGTTTAATGAACATATGGGGGCAAAGTGGTAAGTTCCGCCTTCGAGCCGATCTCCTAATTACCAAGACCCTTAATGATCGCCGAACTAATAAAAGCCGAAAAAGTATTAAAAAAAGACCCACAACTAAGGCAACTTGGCTTTTTTCAAACATCGTAAAGAAAATTTGGTGAAAATTATAATTTTTCAAAAGAAAGGAAAGAGCAAAGAATTGATTTTCTTTTCTTTCCGTTTCGTACCAAAGAGGCCTTATGGGATTCTAACAGCCCATAAATCGGCCATATCAGAGCCGTTCTACATTGTTGAGAGTACACAATAGTATAACAACAGTATATACTATCGGTATATTGCCAGCTCAGGATATAGCTATAGTATGTTACTTCTCTTGGGTTATCTCCTCGATTCTTATATCGAGTTTGGCCATACCTCGAACGAACCCTTATATATGTTCTTTATGTGTGCATTGCTGAATTTCTCTTGGGCTTTGGTGAGTTTTAAAAATTGTCATTCCTGTATCAAAATCCTATTTTAAGTACCAACACGAGTTCATGCTCGACACCTGCACCTGTGGAATAGATTAGTTTCTGTGGAATAGATTAGCTTAGTTGTTTGTTTAACTATTTGTATTTGACAATAGGCAATCGAGTGTGAGTATTGTCTAGTGTATCATATTTCGTGTGATACGAGAATATTCGTCACTGTTGGCTCCTGAATATTCCGTATATAGCACATGTTATTCTGGGTCAAATTTTCTGTGCCCACGACTTATTTAAGAATTGAAATGAAATATGTTTGCTAGAATAATTGACTAGTTCAATTCATTTAGTATATTATGGAGGGAGAATGTCCATGCTACCGACAACCTTGATCGCTAAGGACTCTATGAGACGTGGATAATTCCAATTGGCATGAAATTCATGACCTACCAAGTGTGTTTCCCGCATAATCACATAAAAATCTGGTTATTTGTGTCAAAACTACTTGTTAATCACTTATAAAATTCACATACAAATATTTGATACATGTTATAGACTAACCCAACCTATAACTTAGAAACACACCAGAAGAAAATGCATTTGGATGAGAGAGAGAGATAAAGGAAGCAAAGTGCGAATTTCTTTTATTTGAGTTTATACAATTTTTGTTCCGTCAACTAAGTTAACCGGACGACATGAGTCTGAATGTGCCGTTAGCTAGAGCAATGATCAGATATTGACATATGAGATTGATTTTTTTTTTTTTTTTTTTTGTATATCGATATTCATGATTTTGTGTCTGAAAAAACCTAACTTTATGTGTTAGCCTAATGCTTAATGATTATTAGTTATTTAGTTTGTGAAATATCATGGTATAAAATCTTTATAGATGGTTACTGTGCTTTAGAAACACTTGTAGGTGTATCCGAAGACTTTGGGTTACTTTAGTAATCCATGTTGTTAATCCATGTTGTTGGCACTGTGATCCGTCGATTTTTAATTTTTTTTTTGAATATTTTATTTTATCTAATAATAATAATGATAAATAATAAATAATAAATAATAAAATATTATTTTAAATCAATTAAATTTACAAATGGCAATGAGTAAAAGAAAAATAGTTAATTAAATAGAAAAAAATGGGACAAGTATTAATTAATTTCTATAATAATTAAAAGGGGAAAAAAAGAAAGAGAGTTATAAAGTAGATAGAGACAAACAGTTTAAAATTATTAAATATATGTAAGTGTTTTAAATTTTATTAATTTTGTACTTTTTATTATTATATAAATATATGTACGATCATATTAAATTATTATATAGATACTAGTAACGTACACATGTATTGCACGCACATAAAAAAATATATACGAATTTACTATAAATATTGTCGTTTCTAGGAATTGAACTAAAACAAACAAGAAAAAGACCTCACACCTTAATAACTTAAGTTAGAAATATTAGTTATAATTAAAACATATTAGATAATTAAAATTTAATTAATTAATTTAAAAATAATTAATATAGTATTTATAAATGGTTTAGAAGTTTTAATTTTGTGCCGTTTTCAAGCCATTTTAGGGACTTATTGGATACGAGGAAGTGTGATTGGATTATTAGTTTTCTAGGATTTGAAGGAAAATAGTGTAAATCATCCATTTGGTTAGAGGGAAGATCATAGCAGGAAAATACAAGCATTAATTGTTTTGTAGTTCCTGTCGGCTACAGTTTCAGCCCACCCATATCCCTTTTTTTTTTCTTTGGATGTGAGCACACACATTATCATTTGCTCATGGCTCATTGCTTGACTGTGAACATATGCATTAATGCATCACTAATTAATGAGAACTCGTGTTTAATTAATATTTTTTTTTTACTATCAACTACAATATTTATTTAACATAAATAATTGGTTAAATATATAATATATTATTAATTATCAATTTATTATTTACTTAATTAATTTATAATGGTATAATTATGTAATTAGAGTAAATGATTAGTGAATACGATAACTAATGTTATAGTGATTAATTAGTCAATTAACGTAATCATAAATATACTAATTATAAAATATTTACTAATAATTTGTTAATATTAGTAATTATTTTAATTTATTAAACTAATATTTAATTTATTAAATTGTTATATAAATTAATTATAATTTACTATTATTATAATATACTATTTTATTTTTCACTTTTTACTTTGCTATCTCAACCAAACACAATTATCTAATATTTCACTTTCCTATCACAACAAAACACATTTGTTTCCTATTAGGGGGACAAGAAAGTGGATGAATTCATATATGAAATTTATTATTGAAAGTGCAAAACAAAATTTTTTCACACTTACTATTTACCAAACAGACCCTTATATCAGTAGAGGGATGTAAGTAGGGCTGCAAACAAGCCAAGCCGAGCCAAGCTTTTATAAGCTTGAGCTTGATAAATTTTTTATTTTAGAGCTTGAGCTTGGCTCGAGCTTGTTTATATTAAACTTGAGCTTGGCTTGGTTTGAGCTCGAGCATGGCTTGATAAGCAAGATTGATTCAAGCTTGATAACACAAGCACGATAATCTCAAAATCAAGCTCGATTTAAAGCTCATTCAGCTTTATTTCAAGCTTAACGAGCTTGATTTCAAACTAGTTAGACTTGAATTCAAGTATCTGTAATATAACAATTTATTTAAAAAATTTAATTTAAAAAGTTTCTTAATATCAATTATTAAGGAGCTCATAAACGAGATTCTAAACGAGCCAGCTCGCAAGCTCATAAATGAGCCAGCTTGCGAGCTCAAACGAGCCGAATACTTCTAAGCTTGAGCTTAGCTTGTTTATAAAACGAGTTCAAAAATGAAGCTCGAATTTGGATAGTTTAGTAAACGAACCAAACTCAAACGAGCTTTTATCGAGCCAAGCTTCGAACAGCTCGCGAATGGCTTCGCTCATTTGCAGCTCTAGATGTAAGATAAGATTCAAGGGACTTATATGCAAACAGAGAAGAAAAAGATACCAATATGCAAGCAGAGTAATGCTACAATTACAACCAGCGACCATACAACTTCATATAACTGTCACGTGTCGTCCGTTTATTGGAGAAGAGTGGAGAGATGGGACCTGGTGGGACCATGTTAGCAGAGGGGGTGAGAGGTTGTATGGGGGTGGCAAAGGGTTGCTGGTAAAGTTGGCATTATTCATGCAAGAAAGCAAAAAAGAGTAAAACCTTTATTAACGTAGCTATATCTATGAGACCACTCTCTCTAACCAACACCCCACATTATTGTTTCTGATTTCTGATTTCCCAATCAACCACTCCCCACAACGCCCCAAAGGGCTCAAAACTTTCGAATTCCGCTTTTTATCTCCTCCCCCACCCCGACCCCGAAAAGACGATCCACCCCTCGCCGCGTCCCCCAAATTCATCGATATATCCTTTCCCCCCACCCCACTGCAAATCTCCAGATTCTTCCTCAAAGATCCTTCTTCTTATTCTCCCTCTCTCTCTCTCTATAAAACCCTAGCTTGTTCGAGGTCTTCTCGAATGGAGGTTTCTTGAGTTCGGATCGAGAGTTTTCCTTCGTAATGGAGGAGTCGATGGAGGAAGGGATCGGGGAGAGCTCGTCGCCGGCGAGATCCGTTGGCTCTTCCTACGACGTCCGGAGCGACATCTACAACAGGCTCGTGGAGAACGAGAACGAGGAGGCGCTCGGGAACCCCGACCTCAGGGACCAGCTCGACGCCCACTTCGGCCGCTTGCCGGCGAGGTAAACGCTGCCGGTCTCGATTCCTGTGGTTTTCCGTGTGGAATTTGCTTAGATTCGATGGGCTGTGTCTGTGTCTTTGTCGTGTCCGACACGGCGATACTTGTTGCGTATACGGTGTGTTGTGGAGCGTCTGTGTCGTGTCGGACACATCACCGACTTTTCTAGTGTCGCTGCATCCTACTCGTGACTTGTCTCTTGATTTGTTTCAATTTTTTTTTATTACTTTGTAGACTTCGGATTTTTTTAGGGATTTTGGATTTTTTATAGTTTGGATTTCTTGTTATAGTGAGCTATTTATTTATCTATTCTGAAGATAATTGAGTTCATTATCTCCATTATTTATTCCTTTTCCTTTTTGGAATGCCGCTTGTTGATTTGATTGCAGCTACTATGTTTTTACTTTTTTTTAGGTTTGGTTCAGCTGTGGATAATGAATATTTAGCTATAGCTTTCTTTGATTTATTTAATCTTAATTGCATTAATTTCAACTTGTTTATTTCTTTGGAGAACTTGAAGTGCAGTTTCTAAGTCCTCGTTTCCTCTTATATGGATTTTTTTTTGAAATTAGAATTCTGATATATTTTGAAAGGAATTTTGATTAATATTGAATTTCTGCGGTGCATGAAATATAAATTGTATTTTTGATTAGTATCGAAAATTGGTACATGGAAGTGAAACTTATAATTTTGTGGTCCTTGTTATTAATCTTCCTTATTTAATATAAGAATTTTACATGAAACAAATACTACATTTCTCACACAATTGTTTCTTAAGGTTATTGGGGTTGCCTTCTAACCAATTATTGGACATGTACTTTACAAATCCTAGTGTATGTTTTACTGAAATTGTCTGCATACAGTTATATATTGGACGTGAATGTCGAAAGAGCAGAAGATGTCTTACTACATCAGAAGATCCTTGAAGAAGCCAAGGACCCAAGAAAGCGACCGGTCTTCCATGTCCGTTTCATGAAGGTAGCAATTAACTGAATTTTGTCGGTTTTTATGGAGCTACGAGTTATTTGGTTTTACTATTACAATGAAGAACAACAACAATAACAAAGGCTTCAATATCAAACTTTTGGAGGTAAGCTATTTGAACCCTTTTCTTCCACTCACAGCTGTGTTAAGGGGCACCATGTCTTTTGTAACATCAACAAAAATCATATATTTCTTTACAGCCTCAATCCAAGGTCATTTAGGCCTACCCTAGTTTTAGGAGCTCCTTTAACTAATATCTTATCACTTCCTCCACATTGCACGTCCATGCCACCCGAGACAATTTTCTCTCACCTTATCCACAATTGACGCTAACTCTGAATATGATGCGAAATTTTTTCCTTATTGCTTTAGTTTTAGGAACCTTGTTGGTTCATTTTGAGAATTTCTTGGATAACCTAGGATTTCATTCCCTTCAAGCCATTCTTCTGTGTTCTGCTGTGATGCCTCATATTATTATGGGAATTGCTCATGAATGCCTGATATCATTGCTATCCCCTGGGGTGTAACATATCACACCAATACACATACACAGCCTCACAAAAGCAAGCACAACAACAATAACAAAGCCTTTTCCCGAAAATTTGGGGTCGAGCTACAAGAATCTATTCTTCCACTCACCTCCGTCTCCTCTTTAAGAATAAAATGGAATACCAAAAAAGGAAAATAATTAATGCTACCAATTCTCAGGTTGTCCACCTAGCAAATTGATCTGTCATTGTCCTTTTTCTTAATCATTCCTTTTGATTCCATATGGATGACTGGATGATATTTGCCTATGTAAACCGTTTTATTTGCCAAGTTCATGGTGGCTTCTCAAGCTTATGTATTTTGCTGATCTTAACTGCCCATGAATTGCTACAATTTCCTGTTTGATTATCCGACATTATCTAAGTGCTATGATTGAGTACGAATTTTGCTCAAAGTTTGAAGATGTAAATTTGGATGTGGGAAAGGACAATGAGGAGAAGGAAGATAAGACATGCACTGAGGAGGCTCTTCCTGCAAGGTATGCTTATGAGCTTAATATAAGTTACTTTCACTGATCACATAATCATATGACAATATTATTCTATTTTCAAGCTCATATTTTTAGAAGCTAGCATTCAATTCATGATTATGATGAATGTTAGCTTACGATTGGATATTTGTGCTTTTCTTAATATATGTTTCTCGACAACCAGTTTCCTCTCCCATTTTGCAGAAAAAATAATTTCTGTCTATTATATTGTGTATTTTTCATTTGTCGTGAATAATTCTCAGATGTTGTATGTCAGGTAAGATTATGTCCAAATATGCTAATAGTTTGAACCCAGGTCCAGGGTTCGGTATTCTGCATACTGACATCATTGCCCCCTATCTCACTTTCAAACACATGGGCACACGCTCACACACCACACAAGTTGAAACTGATATATGGACTGAATAATTGTTGTAGTTATACGTTAAGTCAATAATGCCTTCAGAAGTTATAACTTACAAATATTGAATATTCCTAGTGAACTGGAGCCTAACCAAACTCATAGGTTCCAAGCCAATTCAACTCTAGTGTCTTCTAGGTGGGTTGGGTTGTCCTGGAGTTTCTACCAAAGATTGGCTTCCCTAAAGCAACAGTCAAACTCTCTATGTGGACATCAAATACTGCCTAGTCACTTAATTTTGTTCTTCTTTGTCTTAGATTCCTTGGACCAATCAATAATGCTTCATTTTTGTTAAGAGTTGCTATGCTTCCATGTCCATATTTAGCATTCCTTTCTCCCGTTTAGTCCCACATTTTGTTAGGTACTAAAGAGGGAGGTTCATTCTCTCCTACAAATATGTACCCACTTGACATCGGTGGCACTACCATATTGAGTTGATACTTTGTTCTAAAGTATGGTATCAGATCAATGTTCTTCATGGACTTAACTCGTAACTTTTATCAAATTCTCCACAATTTTGTAACCCAAACCCTAACTCTAACCCAAGAGCTGATCTTATCTCTTAATCAACCCCCACCACAAACACTAACCCAAATACGTAATCCTAACTGATGTATTCTAAATCAAAGTAGAACGAAAATGATGCGGAGATCCTTGATGAGAATATGAGAAGAAGAAGAGATTTGATAACAGAAGAAGAAATTAATTCAGAGAAGGAGAGAGAGAAGTTTAAGTGTTATAAGATAAATTGACTTGAAAATAATAATTAGATGATTCTTATTTATAGTGGTGGACAAATCTGATTTTTTTTTTCTAATTAAAGGAGTCACCATAGAAATATGAGTCCTGTTAAAAATAGAACCACTAAATAGGAATTCTACTAAAAATAGAATAACCAAATATGAGTCCTATTAAAAATATAATCAACATTCAACACTTTAATATGAAAGTTTCCATTAAATAAGAACCAAAATAATTTGGTTACTTCTTTTTCCCGATGTCCTACATTAGTCCTCCATTCTTTGAAAAAGAATGCGATCTTGTGTTAGCACTAGGAAGAGTTGAATCATCGTCACCATAGAATGTGAAGATATCTTGCACACTGAAGATTTTGGAGATGTTAAAAGTGTCGGAAAGATTGATTATATATGCATTGTCACTTATCTTGTGTAACACCTTGAAAGGTCCGTACTTCTTCATCTTGGTTCTATTGTATGTACTAGTTGAAAATATTTCTCTACGTAAAAATATCATCAACAGATCTCCTTCAACAAATGTTTTTAATCTTTAATGTTTATATGTATCGACTTTGTACTTGTCATCGAAGAGGTGAAGTATGGCTCGTACTTCATCGTGAACTTGAGTAGCTTTCTCCAACATATGATATGCAGAAACATTGGTACCTGGAACCTTTGGTAACATGCTAGATCAAGAACATGGTTCGGTACCTTAGAATAGACATCTCAAAAGCATATTTTGCCCGTGGAACGGTTTATCAAATTGGTATAGGCAAACTCCATGTGAGGTAAGAGGATATTCTAAGTCATGGGTTCGTAGTTCGAATGAAGTTCCCAACGAACGGTTCAAAATTTCAGTTCATCCATCTGTCCGCGAAAGTGATGTGCTAATGAACTGCAAAGATGTGTCCAATCTTATCCAAAGAGTCTTCCAAAAGTAACTTAAGAACTTTGTATCACGATAAGAAGTAATTGGATTCGGGAACACCGTGAAGACGAACTATCTCTTTGAAAAATAAGAAAGCAACATCTGAGGCATCTGACGACTTACAAGACAAAATGTGCCATATTGGAATATCGATCAATCAACATGTCTTTGAGTACGGGGTATTCTCAAAACAAAATCCATACTAACATCGACCCAAGGAGCATCGGGAACAAGTAGATGAGAGTATATAGACCCGTGTTTTGTGTATGTCCCTTGGATTACTGACAAACAAAAACAGTGACGGACAAGGTTGTCAACATTCCTTAAAGTAGGCCAAGAGTAGCGTTCTTCAACTAAACTAATTGTTTTTATCACTTCCAAAATGTTCCACTTCCAAAATGTTCACCAAGTCCTTCGACATGCTTCACTGACTAGATGTTCATGGAGATTTGAAATTGAAAATAAAACCATCTTGAATATGAAAATTATCTCGACTAATTCCATCTTGGAACATTTGGACCATATTGATTTGAAATTGTCATCATCCATATATAAATCCTTCAAATAATCAAAGGATGGAATCACATTACGCATCCTAATAAGGAGATGTGCACGCCTACTCAAAGCATCGACAACTATGTTCAGAACATCACTTTTATGCTTGATAGAGAAAGTGTATGTATTGATAGTAGAAATCCATGATTCATGCATGTGATTCACCTTTGCAGAAGTTTTGAAAAATTTCAAAGCTTGGTGATCCATATAAAGAATAAACTACTTTTGAATCAAAATCAAGTAAGGATATCAATTATTGAGGGCTTCTACTACTGCAATCAATTCTAACTCACAAGTAGACCACTTTCGTCTTGTATCTGAATTCTTTTCACTATATATATAAAGCAATGGGGTGAGCTTCTTGAGAAAGAACAGAGCCAATACCAACAATGGACGCATCACAATCAACTTTGAAGAGTTTACAAAAATTAGGCATGCGAAGAACATACACAATACGAAACTTTACCTTGATAAGATGAAAACTCTTATCCGCCGCTTCATTCCATTGTAATTTTTCTTGCTTCAGACAATCAAAAAGAGGGGCGACAATAGAGCTAAAATTTTTCACAAAACGTTGCTAGAAAGTAGCCAATCCATGAAAGCTACGAACAACCGTAATTGTTTGTAGAAGCATGAAAAATCTCCTATGCGCCATAGTCCCCATGCGTTAAAGTTCAAGAGGCGCATGACTTGTTGGACGCATAATGTCAATTCAGTCAAGTCATAGCATTTATGACTCATACATCAATAATGCTCTGAACGTCTCGATTCCGATGCTGATAGTTGGCGTCAGTGCCCACGTCACCGCCATAATTACTTTTGTCACTATGCAGCCGTACAACGTCACATGTATGTAAGACGAATTTCTCCATGCGCCTCTGGTCCTATGCGTCCCAGACTCCATGCGTTCCATGCGTCTCTGGCCCTATGTGTCCCAGACTCCATGCGCCTAATATGGTAGTACTCTTCGAGCCAAAATCTTTCTGTTGCAACGAAGGAGATTCTCTACAACTAAGTGCAGGCCACGTGTCAAGCTGACCAAGTTACGCACACCAAGTATAAGAACCGACCAGATTTTCAGCAACAACAGAACTCCACGTGGCAACTCGGCCGAGACATGGGTCCATGTTTGCAATTGCATCCTGTTAAGGATGGACACGTGGCAGCTTCAGCATCTATGCGCGCATAGGCCCGTCATCATGAAGGCTATAAATAACAGGGTTGCATACCCATCACACACAGACAGAGACAAGTACAAACACAAATACATGAGAGAAACTTCAAGAAAGCATTCTCATTCTCTCGTCGGACCGTCAACTGAGTAAAGGTGTCGCTGTAGTGCTCGATCTCCATCGTCACTCTCCAGAATAAAAAATATTGTACTTAGATTTTCTGTTTAGGATTTTTTTATATTCTTTTGTTTGTTAAACAACAAAGTTCGTTCAACTTTGCATCGATGGCAAACAATGTGACGACTCTGATGAGGATATCCTTCTCTGATGAGAAGGTAGTGACGCAGTCCGATGTGACGAAGCTGGGTTCTACCCAGAAGATGCTGGTAGTACGCTTCGACCAACAAGCTTTTGAAGAAATGCTTTCTGAAGGCAGCACGAGTCCTCTACCAAGGCTAGCAAAGCCTAAGAAGACCCACATGACATGGGTCGCTAAGGCCACTGAGCCTCACCTTACCCAACTACGGAGTATGCGCTCTCCATTTCTCTACCTGAGACTCGAGACGCACATCATGCGTCTATCCAGGCTGTCCCTATCCATGCAACAACCATGTCTGAAGTGAAGAGTGCTCAGCACCCGAGCTCTGGCAGAGAAAAACATTACGATGCTAGAAGCTTAGGGGTTGCTGCACCGCCAATGCGCCCACAGCATGAGGCACAGAGGAAGAACCATACGACACCAAATTCCAGGCTCAGGAAGGAAGCCCCATGCGCCCCAGACGACAACAAAGCCTGTCTTCGATAGAATCTCCGACGGCGCTGACTCCATGCGCCATGCTAGACTCCTCGTACTATGCGCCCATGCGTGCTAGAACTAGAAAGTCTAGGGCAAGGCGAGCTCTCCAAGCTTGAGCTACTGCTCAGGCAGCTGACCGTCAGCATGCACCGCTAATTGTAATGCGTGTCCCTGGCGGAAAGCTGTACAAGACCAACCCATGCGTCCAGTCCGCAGTGGCACACATACATGGTCAGTCTCAGAAGTCTTCCACTCATGACTTAGGACAAGTTTTTGTACGAACCCGAGGCCAGGGAGCAAAAACAACACCTACACACCCCGGTGCTCGGTCTACCTGTGCTCGTAAGGAAGGTGCAAAGGTGAATCGTCCCTCTCCTGACTTGCTTGACCTAATCAATCACAAGCGCAAAGCAATGGATGCAACTACGTCATGGGAGATGTCCCCTCCTGGGCATCACTGTGCCAACATCATCATCAATTGTTGCTGTGCTAAAGTAGCAGTACCTGCAAACAGGCAGTCGGTATTTCAACGACTGCAACCAAGAGCACCCATCCGACAGTGTCTCGGAAAACATGTGCAAATACTAGAAGAGGAAGAGTTGTCCTTCGTCTCATTTTTCTCTACTTGGAAGTCTCCTTCAACAAGGGGAGGCCGGAAGTCCAGCATCTCCAACCCTCTACTCTCAGCCAACGTGGCGAAGAGCTGGAGACAAGCAGCGGTGCCTACAGAAGGAGTTTTCCAGGACACCCGCTTGATGGCAAAACTGACAACAACTGGGAGTAGTATCACCTCAAGACCCCAGATGAATCTGCAAGCTGGGGGTAGCAATCCTCCAGAACTCTACAACGATCAATCATTCCGAGGGGATAGTGATTCCCAAGGGACGGACACGAAGATTCCTGGGTGGTGTCACCCTCATCAAAGTGAAGCACCTTCCGACACTAGGGGTAGGATTCCCTCCGAATTCGAGGAAGATGCGGTGCTGCCAACTTTTCCTGAGGACTACTCAATGCAAGAGTTCGAGACGGAAAGTGAGAGATCCACTGTCCCGTCTGTCTCTCTCCATGTAAGGACAATATACATGGCTAGGGAGGATAACGAAGGCACCAGCGACCGACAACGCCTTGAGACCCTCGAGGCTATGATGCAGACCATGAGTCCTTGATGCAGTCTCCGACTCAGACAGTACCAGAACTCAGGGCAAGCCTGGTCCCACAACCACCAAGAACCTCTGTGCAAGCAAGCCATGATTCTGGTACCAATGGGGACTCGAATGCAACTGCTCCCCCCGCTGATGGCAATGACACTCTGCCAGGATCATCCGCTCCTTCTGCAGTAGATGAGGCCCGAGAAGCAATACGGAAAGTGCGAGAACTTCGTGCCCGCTTGGACTTAATGGACAGTCACGACACACTGCGCGACCTCGGAATACGACAACCATATCCTCTCGAATGGAAAAATGTGCCATGCCCGCCCAAGTACAAGCCATTCGCCATGACTCCATTTGACGGGAAGACATTACCTCGTCAATACATGAGTTATTTCGAGACGGCGACGGGGCATTTATTGTGCAACGACGCTCTTCTCACCAAGCTTTTTGTCGGGACATTGTCTGGAGTGACCTTCGACTGGTTTTGCAGTCTCCAAGACAATTGCATCTCCTCATTTGAAGACCTTAAAAGTCTCTTCCTTGTCCGTTTCTATGACGGAGGAAATGACATGATGTCCTCTCTGACGGACATCACTCAGAGAGAAAAAGAGCCTGTTCTGGAATACATAGAACGATACAGGCAACCTGTGCTAAAACTATCCCCGACAATCCCAGAAAGCGCCATTACAACAACAACATGATCAATAGTGACAGTAACGACAAAGGGAAGCAGGCCCTTACCGTCAACGTGTCCAAAAAATCCTCCACGACGGATCAAAAATCAGTCGAAGCTCCAAGGCTGAAAGAGACTCTTTCGACAATGATGGCGTTATGGCAATCTTCGACGTGTTGATGAAGGGCAACAAGCTCCGGCTTTCCGACATCAAATGTCCTGATGAGACAGACCGGGTCGATAATCCCTAAGTACTGCCACTATCATCGGTTCATCAACCACCCAACACAGGATTGCTACGTGTTGAAACGATACATCCAGCGTTTGCTTGATTCCAAAGCTCTCACAGACTTTGAGGACAAGACAGTCGCTGCCAACATGGTACCTCTCCAGTTCGGTGACTTCCCTCTGCCGGAAGCCCAAGATGGTGGTCCCGATCCCGAGGGCAACAATGGAGGTTGTCAATCTTCTCCCAGTTCGCGACCAAGAGGCCGGGTTGGTTCCTTTTATCACACCACGAGGCGAGGTCATGTGGGTCCATCTAGATCTTGTTCCAGACTTGATGCAGCAAGTTTCGCCTACCGTCGTCAGGTCCAAAGGAAAGAATTTCAGAGCCTGCCATATTGTTTCTCCCTCCGTCGAAGAAGCCATAGCAGGAGAAACTAGGTCGGGCCTCACCTATCAGCACAACTATAATGCTCCCGAAGACGTCCTTCCTCCAACAGTTGCATCTGATCCAGGTCCGTCTCAGTCTTCCGCAACGGACAAACAAAAGCAGAAGAAGACTCGCTTCGACAAGCCGTTGCGAAAAGATGCAACTCAGGGGATGGAGAAGCCCTACAACTTCGACATATTGGCATAGCTTGCCAATACACCAGCTAAATTATCACTCTTTGAGTTCCTCCGTCTCTCTAAAGACACCCGAGATGCTCTAAGTGAGGTATTGCAGAAAGCTGACACCTATTTGGCCTAGGTCAAGCTTTCGGTCGAGGACCCCGTTGTATGTCCCCACTGCAACAATGTGATAGAGGCAATACCCAACATTACGTTCTCGCAACATGACATGCTACTGAAAAATAACAGGCACGATCGCCTTTTGTATTATATAGGGTATATCGGAGCCATCAAAGTGGACCGGATGTACATCGACCCCGATTTCTCTTAGCATCATCCTGCAGAGTCTACTACAGACCTTGGGAATCCCAATGCATCGGTTGGCAGCCACCAATACTACAATCAGTAGCTTTAATGCTGGAAGAAGCTACCTTCAGGGGAAGATTTACCTGAAATGTCAGATCGGCGACTTACGAACAGAGGTCACCGTCTACGTCATAGACGTATCCTACAACGTCCTAATGGGGTGCCCATGGATACACAAATACATGATTGTGCCATCTACTTTGCACCAATGCCTGAAGTATGTTGATGAGCACGACGTCGTCAAGACGGAGTTTGTCGACGTGGATCCGTTTAAGGGAGTCGAAGCATATTACTCCGACTCAATCCTGTACAAACAAGTCCACCAAGGTGAATGTGGCAATGACGTTGACGATGAAGCCGAGGCTGGTATCTAACCAGACGAACCCTTGAGGGTCCGCCTCAAAGGACGTGCCCCTAACATGGCCCCTCCCCTCGTAGTAAAACTTCACAAGAAGGCACCAGAACCTCTGGTCGCTCGCTTACGAAGATCAAGCCGACCACCTAAAGAGGATCCAGCACCAACTACTGCTTCCAAGCCTTCGCAAAAGACCTCCAAAGCCGTCACTTACACTGGAAGCCGTGCCAGGGAAAGACGAACTGGGAGAATACATGGTTGCTCATGCTGACGTTCCTAAGATGATGTAATCCCTGTTGACAAGATACCGTACTTCATCAATAAAGGGTTGTCCTTGAACTACTATGATGTTGCACATTTAAGTACGATGTATTCCTTAGAACGCGGTCTAGGGTTACAACTGTATACACAAGTAACTACCACCAACGCGGTAAATCGAATCCTCCCAAGTCAAGGCGCCTACTTTATAGTTCCAGCCACAAGGAGGGGCGACAAACCCATCATCTTCGGAAGGGTGGAGCGTCACCAAGACTTCCCCGCCGAAGAACCACCGTATGACAGGGATAAGATGCAGCTGTACCGCTACAGCTCACAAGCCAAGCGCATTATCTAGAATATGGGCTATGACTTAAAAAGTGGCAAAGGCCTAAATTATGGCAAGGGCCGACGTCTGCCTCTTCGCCTTCTCGCCCCTGCAGGCAAGTCCGAGGCCTACTACCAGCGAACCCGCCAGGGCCTAGGATATGTCACACCACCAACGACTCCCGAAGGGTCAGAAGAATAAGATGAATTGCATTCTCACTCTTCAGAATCCTTCGCATGGGACTCCGATACAAGTATCGGAGATATGCTCAAACGAACACTATCTATCAACATGGTGTCCGCTCACCCAAAGGAAGACGACGACCAGCCACCTGAACTCTTTGAGGTCGAGCCATGGGCCCAACGCCTAAACTCACAGTGGGAGCTATGCTTTGAACAACGAGAACCTCCCACTGAAGACCAAGTCGTACAAGTCGATTTGGGCGATTAATCCTCTTCCAAACCCATCTTCATCAGCAAGAGTGTTCGGTGAGGATCGTGAATTCCTGCTGCAGCTCGTATGGGAGTACATCGATGTCTTTGCCTGGAGCTACGAAGACATGCCGAGATTGGACCCCCAGATCATAGTACATAAGCTCAACACATTGTCGAATGCTAAGCCGGTAAAACAACAGCAACGACGCTTCCGTCTGGACATCATGAACGCTATCGAAGCTGAAGTTAACAAACTAATAGCCAATTGCTTTATCCGTGAAGAGCATCCTCCAGAATGGGTAGCTAACATCGTGCCGGTCATCAAGAAGAATGACAAGATTCGAGTCTGCATAGACTTCCGTGATCTAAACGCAGCATGCCCAAAAGACGAGTTTTCTTTCCCGATCACAGATGTGATGATTGCCAACACTTGTGGCTTCGAGCGTATGCCCTTTATGGACGGGTTCTCAGGCTACAATCAAATCACGATGTTTTCGGACGACGAGAAGCACACGTCGTTCCGAACATCGATAGGGGTGTATTGTTACACAGTCATGCCCTTTGGTCTGAAGAATGTAGGTGCTACATACCAGCGAGCTATGTGCACCATCTTTCGCGAACATCTGCGCAAAACAGTTGAGTGTTATGTCAATGACATCGCTGTCAAAAGTCGCTTCCAAGACGACCATCTCTAAGACTTGAAGACGATATTCGACCTGATCCGGGTGCACCAGCTAAAGATAAATGCCGCTATGTCCTTCTTAGGAGTCTCCAGCGACAAATTTTTGGGCTTTATCATCATCTCGAAGGGTATTCACATAGACCCCTAGAAGACCAAGGCTATCCTCGACATGCGTCCTCCGAAGAACCTTTGAGAGCTCCGGGGTCTGCAAGGAAGATTAGCATACATCATAAGGTTCATAGCTAACCTTTCTGGACGTTGCCAACCCTTCACCCAGCTTATGAAGAAGGGAGTCCTTTGTCTGGACCGAAGAATGCCAACAAGCATTCAACGACATCAAGAGCTACCTCACAAACCCCCCAGTCCTGGTGGCTCCAGTAGTGGGAAGACCCTTCTTGCTGAATGATGGTCGGCGCGGAGCATAAGTACAACCCCGTTAAGGAGTGTCTTGCCCTGGTCTTCGCTATCCATAAGACCCGACATTATGTGACGGGGCAGACCGTTCATGCAATCTCGCGAATCAACCCCCTCAGGGTCCTCATGATTAAGCTAGGAGCGCTTAATTCTCGCTTGGCTACGTGGGCCATACTGATGTCACTATACGACAAGATTTTCGTCCCACAGAAGGCAGTCAAGGGTCAAGCATTGACCGATTTTCTGGCTGTCCATCCGGTGCCAGAAACATCAAAACTCTACGACGAGATCCCAGACGAAGTGGTGGACTGCAACATGACATCGACATAGTCTGTTTGGCGAATGTTCTTCGACGGCGCTTCCAGAACAGGGTCCAAAGACGATATCGTCGTTGGGGTCGAGATATTACTGATTTTTTCCGACGATTTGGTTATCCACCGTGCTTACTGTCTCACAGAGCCGTGCTCCAACAATATAGCAGAGTACAACGCTCTCATTATTGGGCTCCAACTTGCTAAACAAGTGAGAGTTGACCACTTAGAAGCCTACGGTGACTCTAAACTGATAGTCAGCCAGGTCCAAGGCGAGTACGAAGCCCGACATGAGGATTTAATCCCTTACCACCTAGAGCACGTGCCCCGACTGCAGAACATCGAGGCCGACGTCCTGGCCGGCCTCGTCGCTTCTTTGGCCGTCCCATTCAACACTCATCAGTTGATCACCGTGGTCAGCCAATAACTAGTCTGTCCGAAAACAACCTCTGTATGTGTCTAAGTTACTCAGCAGAGGTAGACACCGACACCCAAGACTGGAGACTCCCATTCATCGACTACGTAGTCTGTGGAATTCTTCCCGAGAACCCGAAGGAAGCTACTTCTATCAGGAGACGTTCTCTCCGGTTCTATTACGATACGGCTACTAAATTGCTGTATCGTCGTTCCTATGATGGACTTCTGCTACGATGCCTATCGAATGCAGAGACGAAGCAAGCACTCCGTGAAGCTCACGACGGTGTTTGCGGTGCACACCAATCCGACCCGAAGCTACAAGATCGTCTCCAGAGATTGGGTTATTATTGGCCGACAATGGTAGCGGATGCCGTCAACTATGCAAGAAAGTGTCGGATGTGCCAAATCCATGCAGACTTCATCCACCAGCCCTCAGAATTTCTACACCCGACGGTAGCATCTTGGCCGTTCGAAGCGTAGGTGATGGACATTATTGGACCGATTAGTCCACCTTCGTCTAAGGGACATCGGTTTATCTTGGCTATCACCGACTACTTCTCCAAGTGAGCGAAAGCCGTACTACTAGCTGAAGTAAAGACGTCAAACGTGATCAGCTTCGTCAACCATCATGTTATATACCGATTCGGATTACCTCAGAGGTTTATCCACGACAATGGTCCACAATTCGTAAGCCACGTTTTTACCGGTTTTGCGAAAAAATCGAATCTAGAACGTAGTTTCGATTGCCTATAATGGTCTGGCAGAAGCATTTAGTAAGACCATAATAAAACTCCTCAAGAAGTCTGTCATACAACAAGCGCGACTGTAATGAGAAGTTGGACGAATGTCTCTGGGCCTATCGCACAATGGTACGGACACCCACCGGCAGTACACCTTTCTCGCTAGTCTACGGAAGCGAGGCTGTGCTACCTCTGGAGGTCCAAATTCCCTCACTCCGGGTGGCCCTCTCCAACCGATTGATAGACGACAACAACCACCGCCGACGGCTACAAGAGTTGGAAGCACTCGACGAGAAGCGTCTGTTAGCGCAACAACGCATTGAGTTGTACCAAGAATGCATCTTCGGAGCTTTTAACAAACTTGTCAAGGAAAGAACTTTCCAAGTGGGTGATCTCGTCTTATACCGATGGTTATGACGCACAAGACGGCCGGCAAATTTCAAGCCAAATGAGAAGGTCCTTTCATCGTGGAGACAATATACTCCAACGGTGCTTACCGGCTTGCAAAACCTAATGGAGACTTGCTCATGATGCCGATCAATGACAAGTTTCTTAAAAGATATTATGTCTAAGACGGACTCGTACCTCCTTTATCCCCAGCCGGACATTCAAGATGTACGATGTTTACGTTTGTCTTCGTTCATCTCCAGCAAATGCCTATGCACAACACCTACCATTCTTTACAAAATATTGCAAAAGCCATTATCTGTATTCAAGAGTCCTGAATATGCAATAAATAGTGGATCCTCAAAAGCTTTCTAGTGGACAACTCTCAGGTCTATCTATACCCTCAGGTAGACCCTCAAAAGTCAGTTCGTTTTGGACATCAGTTCACGTCCATACCACTTTTGAACTATGGTCCTAACATCATTTCTCCACTAGAGTTTGCCATGTCCACATTACCTCCGAGCAAACCTCCCGGTTTTGATTATCGACTGTCACGTCCATCATACCTCTGATATCGATCGTCATCCAAACTTATCATCCGTACTTAACTATAGGTACGCCATCGATGATAAGTCTACAAAACTTATCACGTCCATATCACCTTTGATATGATTTTATTTCGAATTTATTACTTGCACTCAAGTGCGTAGGAAGTAATAGGTCCACCAAAGATCCTCCAGTGTGATGTCCTTAGCAATTACGGTATCGTACTACGTCTATTACAATATCCAAGTTCACAACACAAAAACATGACCAATGCGGGAAACAGTTCCGGAAAAGGAGAAACTTTTTCATTAATATTCAAGATCATGAGTACATATGATGGAAATTCATTTTTAAGGGTTTTCGTGAGGTCTTTCTGATAAGAACCTTTTCCATTAAAGGCGTCCCTCTGTGTTGTTTCTGCTACTGACACAAGTGAAGTCGGAAACAGAACTCAATGCACTCCGGGTTATCTTTCCACAGTGCAAACCTCAATATATGGAAAGGAATCCGTACTGATGGATAGCAAAAGGGAGGAGGATTCGGCGCTCTTCGGCCACGCGGGAAGACTGGACGCAAGGAATGGCAATCAATCCAAATCTAGTAATCAACACCGCAGGCTCCCGACCGGTAGCATATCGCACAAAAGGAAGAGACGCAGCTAGCATGCTGCATAAACAAGGACGATCCCACTTGTTACAACAGGCATTCACCCTCGTCTCTTGGATAAGTTCTTGGCGAACCGTCGCATAAAGTTGTTTTTACCACTAACGACGGGCGTTATGATATCCTTCAATGCTCCATTATAGGCAACACGAGCGAGGACAAAACCTGCACAAAGAAAACACACATCATCAACAAACAAAGGATTGCGTCTGGTCTGGACGACTTGTCATCCATGCGATAGAATCGACGCATGTGTTGGCCGATTCCCCGCCTATACGATAGGGTGATGATCGACACATGTTCGGGATGAGCCCTCATCTATGCGGCTCACTTACGTGAAAAGCCCATGCATATTCTCTCATCCATGCGATAGTGATAAGGTCGGCACATGCGACAGGGTGATGGTCAGCGCATGTTCATGATGAGCCTTCATCCATGCTGCTGACCTACGCAAAAAGCCCGTGCATGTTCTCGATGATCTTTTATCCATGCGACAGGGCCCCGTGAAAAGTCTGTGCGTGTTCTAGATGATTTCTCATCCACGCAACAAGACTGTGTGTTTCTGTGTCCTTGGCATCATGACATAGGAACAGTGGCACTCCCCTACCTCCAAGAAGAGTGCCAGCATCAGGAGGCTACGGATTAATTCTGCCTCTAACAAACTCCTCGGCAAGAGGAACAATAGCCTTCGGCATTTCCACAAAAGAGGAGGAAGCAGAGAGACAAAGTTCTCTCTTCTTCCTGAGCACAGCCTATTTATAGGCTCCAAGGACGCATGGGGAGATCGAGGCGATGAACCAAGCGGTTATGAGGATGAACCTGACGCACGTCTCGATTTACGTGTTCTACTTTAATCTTCTTGGAAACTGATGCCTCAAATCCTGCGTCAAAAGACGGCTCAGAATCCCAAGAGATTCGTTCAAAGATCGAGCCAAATCTTGACATTTAATGCAGACTTGACAGCCTGGCAGATTCGTCCATGTGTCAGCAGAAGCATGTGTCAAACGGACTTAGCCGAAGGATCTTTATGCGACAGACAGTCCACGCGTTCAAAAGATCTCTTTTCATGCTTCTTATTCAAAGTATTCCAAACTCATTCGAGTTTGAAAACTTTGAAGGGGGTCTGGTAGAAGCATAAAAAAATCTCATATGAGCCATAGTCCCCATGCGTCAAAGTTCAAGAGACGCATGACTTGTTGGACGCATAATGTCACTTCAGTCAAGTCAGAGCATTTATGACTTTGACAACAATAATGCTCTGAACGTCTTGATTCCGACGCTGACAGTTGGCGTCAGTTCCCACGTCACCGCCATAATTACTTTTGTCACTATGCAGCCGTACAACGCCATGTGTATGTAAGACAAAGCTCTCCATGCGTCTCTGGCCCCATGCGTCACGGTCTTCATGCGTTCCATGCATTTCTGGCCCCATGCGTTCCGGACTCCATGCGTTCCATGCGTCTCTGGTCCTATGCGTTCTAGACTCCATGCGTCCAACATGGTAGTGTTCTTCGAGCCAAAATCTTTCTGTTGCAACGGAGGAGATTCTCTACAACTAAGTGCAGGCCACGTGTCAAGCTGACCAAGTCACGCACGCCAAGTATGAGAACCGACCAGATTTTCAGCAACAACAAAACTTCACGTGGCAACTCGGCCGAGACATGCGTCTACGGTTGCAACTGCATCCTTTTAAGGATGGACACGTGGCAGCTCCAGCATCTATGTGCGCATAGATCCGTCAGCATGTCGACTATAAATAACAGGGTTGCATACCCACCACACACACAGACAGAGACAGGTACAGACACAGATACATGAGAGAGGCTTCAGGAAAGCATTCTCGTTCTCTCGTCGGATCGTCAACGGAGTATAGGAGCCGCTGTAGTGCTCGATCTCCATCGTCATACTCCCTAGAATAAAAAATATTGTACTTAGACTTTATGTTTATGATTTCTTTATATTCTTTCGTTTGTTAAACAACAAAGTTCGTTCAACTTTGCATCGATGGCAAACACTATTGTGGGAGTAGGCCACTCACATATAGATTTTACCTTGGTTTCGTCAACAAGTATGCCTTTGCTCGAAATCAAATGGCTTAAGACTACAATACTAGAAAACTTCTTGAAGTTCAACTACGACAAATTGTCATGAAGTACTTCAAGCACTCGTCGAATGTGAGATAGATGCTCTTGATTATTGCGAACACAAGTATTGAGGAAAAGGTTGTAAAACCTAAATTTCGAGTCACATGAAAGTACTGGGAGTATTAGACAAGCCAAAAAGCATCACAAGCTACTCTATAAGCCTTTGTTTTGAAAGCAATTTTCTATAAACCTAATTTACGATCATGCACTCTTTAGTATCTATAAGAGTAATACTTTAGTAACCGATGAAATCGATCATGCACTCTTTAGTAAATCTATAAGAGTAATATTTTAGTAACAAAATTCTATAAGAATAATCATCGGTAATCCGACCAATAGAGTAAGGAGATGAGTCTGGCTTAACCGGTAAACCCAATTTTTCCACAACATGATGAGCAACAAATTTGTTAGCACTACAACCATTAATGATCAATTTAGCCAAGTAATCATTGATCTTGTACTTAGTGCAAAAAATACTATTCCTTTGAGACGGAGTAGGTTGAGTGATAAGCAAATGACGACAAATAAACTTATGGGAACCTTCTTCTTCGTGAATTTGATATGAGACATCTTGTTCGTCGTAAGCATCATGATCTTCATCAGTGTCATTTCCATCTTCATTATCATGTTCAACATAAGCAATATCATGTTCAACATAAGCAAGTGTTTGTTTTCGATATGCTGCCAAAGAATGTTTTGTACTACCGGCTTAAGACATTTTTCTCCTCTAGGTTTAGCATATGGGTTCGTGGATTGGGTAAGGTTGTGGTGGTTGTTAATGAAATTTTGGTTATTGCGGGTAGATAACAGTTGTGCTAGAAATTAGAGCGAGTACATTGTTGGAAGTTTGTTTTAGGTGGTGGGGTGTGTGTAGTATATAGTGGAGGGTTGTAATTATTGGAATTTCTTCGTCAGTTAGAACTTTGATGGAGTATAGGTGTTCGAGGAAATATAAGGGCTCATCAGAAGAATAGTTGATATTTTGGTTGTTGTCATAAGTTGATGGTGATGGATTATGGTAAGAATGACATGCGTGGTTGTAAACTTTTCATGTCTTTTGTGTAGTTTGTTCCAAAGAACTCTCATTATTAATAGCCATATGAATTGCTTCATCTGTAGAAGGTGCAGGTGTGAATAACTTGCTTATAATCACCCAATTAAGATTTCCAAGAAATCTAGAGATCAATTGTTCATGTGTCTTTGCAATTACACTGAGCAAGCAGATTGTAAAAGTATGTCACATATTCCTCAACTTTTCCAGCACTCTGCCTACAATTTTGAAGCTTCGAAAACAACTGTTGATAATAATTGTTTGGTAAAGATTTGGCACGCAACAAAATTTTCATCATCCCATGTTGTTTTTACCAATATAATGACATTCTTCGATTAAATTAAACAACAATGTAGAAGCATCACCTTTCAACTTATAAGCTACTATCTTAACTTGTTTATCTAATGGAATATCCATGAAATTATAAAAACGTTCAACGGAAAAACGTTCTACCTCATATTTCCAATCTAAATAAGTTTCAATATTAAAAGTACCTAAGAATGTAGGAAGTTCGGTTTTCATCTTGTATTCTGGAATTGAATCGTATTGAATCTTTGACGAGCTTTGTGGAAGGTTCTTTTTGTCTTCAAAATTCCTAAAAATAACCTCTTCAAGATCGTCATCTCCCAAAATAGCTTCCTCGGGAGTAGTAGATTTTATAGTAAAACCTACTTGATGGGTTTGGTTGAGATGATGAACTTGGTTTGATGTTTTAGTAAAAGCTTTAGAAACTTCATTATTAACAACTTGGGAATCAATTTTTTTCGCTGCGGAAGCATATGTGACTTTTGGATCTGTGAGATCTGTAGGTTTGGAAGGGTGGGTGTTTCTGTTTGGATCATTAAATTAATAGTTTTGCTAGAAGAAACTTTAATGTATTATTGTTGAAGATTCATACCTTTGAACGATGGCATCATCTTCTTTATCTCTTTCCATACTTGCGTTGAGCTTATCATGCTTTGCAAAATGTTCCTCAATATTCAAAGAAAATTCTCTCTCTAGTTCTTCTAAAGCTTCTTGGAACGAAGGACCAATGGGAGCCATGGATTAGAATCGTTTGTTCTGATACCACTTGATGTATTCTAAATCGAAGTAGAACAAAAATGATGTGATGATCCTTGATGAGAATAAGAAAAGAAGAAGAGATTGGTAGTACGAAGAAGAATTAATTCAGAGAATGAGAAAGAGAAGTTTAAATGTTCTACATAAATTGAATTGAAAATAACAATTTTTAATTAGAAGAAGTTTCTAATTAAATGAGTCATCATAGAAATATGAGTCCTGTCAACATTAGAATTACTAAATAGGAGTCATACTAAAAATAGAATAACCAAATAAGACTCCTACTAAAAATATAATTAACACCTTAATAGAAAAGTTTTCATGTAATTTGGTTAGTTCTCTTGTTCGATGTCCTACACCACTAACCCTTTGCTTGCCGCTACCAACCCCATGATCGAACCCTAACCATCCATAACCACCGTCTTCCCTAACCTGCCGACGACCTCCCCCAACATGTTCCAAAGCCGACAAACTCCATAACTGAATGATCCAGAGGATGCTCCTCATCCAACGTGGCGAACAAACTCGAGCAGATATGTTCAACTTGAGCATGCGTCATCTCTTTCTACCTGCTCGAGCACAGGTCCGACTCTAGTGGCAACGACTATGCACTGCAGTTGTTGCGATAATGCCTTCCCTTAGTTTTTTATGATTTTCTCTCTTCCTTCTAATAGTTGCTCCTATTTAGCCATTTATCTATTTATTATTTCTTTGTAAAGCTCTATTTTTTGACAAAGATAGCAACGAAAATCAGATGTCTTGTATTATGGTGTACTCTTCTTGAATCAAATCGATTGTCTTTACCATAGTTGTCTAATTCGCCAACCCCCCTACGTCCCACGAATTGGGACGAACGACCCCGAACAAGGTGCGTTCGCGATCCGTTCGTCAAATTTAGCGATCCGGATTTTGATGGCTTTGGTTATGAACTTATGATATTTGGTTTAGTTATAAGAATATTGTCTATGCTTTCCTTCACTTGGATTTTGATGGCTTTGGTTATGAACTTATGATATTTGGTGTATACTTCTATATAATTGTATATGGTACAAAAGGCGACCCAGATAAAAACGAACGACGACCCCAAATAGCATACCGAATAAGCTTACCCGTACCGCACCGCATACCGGCTGAGGTACAGTACCCCGTACCCGTACCACATACCAAAGCGATCCACGATCATGGTAACATTGGTCTTTACCATTGTTGTTTGTGGTTCATTTACTACTATGTGGCTTATGCTGCCGCCCTTTCGGTCCACTTGGGAGTTTCTTCTATTGGACAAGCATCACCATTTGACAAGTAGAGCCTATCTCTATTTGCCATAGACCATTTTGATATTTGGAAAGCAAGTGCTTCTCATCTTTTTCCTGGTTTTCATTGTTTTGTCACCTTTCATTGATGATCATTATCGACTACATCACTTTTGACATGTGAACTTGACTGAAATCCCAAGACACGAACATAAGCTGCAAATAAGATGTCCTTGGCACATGAAGTGGTTGAAGATTTGCTCGCAATGAATTTATGCGACTATAGATGTCTTGTATTCGACAAACGCAAGGGGACAAAATTTATGCCAATACAAATTAAATATTGTGTACGTCCTTGGATCAAGTTGAATTGAAGTCCTTGGGTCTAGATTCTATGTAATAAATCATTTACATTTTAATACTGTGTACGCTTGAATGATTATGCTGACAAAACAATGAGAACCAGAAAAAAGATGAGGACATGTGAACTTGACTGAAATCCCAAAACATGAACATTAGTTGCAAATAAGATGTCCTTGGCCACATGAAGTGGTTGAGGATTTGCTCGCCATGAATTTATGTGACTATAGATGTCTTGCATTAGACAAACGCAAGGGGACAAAATTTATGCCAATACAAATTAAATATTGTGTCTGTCCTTGGATTCAAGTTGAATTGAAGTCCTTGGGTCAAGATTCTATGTAACAAATCAAAATAGTGCAATACAAGGTTCAAACTAGCATAATCATTCAAGCGTACACAGTACTAAAATGGAAATGATATACCTATTACAAATTAATATATATAGGAAATTCTCTATGTATAATAGTAACGACTCTTCCTCATCAGTCGTGGACCCAGAAAAATATTTTTGGAGGGGGTGGGTGGGGATGGGGGTGCGAAAATACTTTAATTTAAAATGTAATGGGGCATGATATTCATGGATACATGCATTTTCAAATATGTATAGGGTAATCACCTGTGTTGCTCGAGTACGGACACAAAAACGGGTATGGACATGATATGGATACGGGCATCATTTTCCCTGTCCGTGCAACATAGCTAAAAAATAAGTGTTAAACTCTGAGAGACTTTTAAGAAATCACAGAATTGGGATAGTGGAGTATGTTGAACTTGGATTCTTTTTTATGTTGATGAAATTCGAGTCATGAGTATGATATAACTTGTTATGATTTTCTTAAATAATTGGCTCCTATAGCTCTGTGATCAATTACTATATTCTCCTGGTAGTCTCATTCAGATTAAGATACTTGCTAGATGTAAAGAGTGGTCTCTTATGCAGTTTATCCTGGGCATAGGTCTGTGCTGCCTAACACCTTGTAGGTGTTTTAACGATATTTTGAAGAAAAATGTCGACCGCATCATGGGACTTGGGACCATGAATATAGAAAATGATGGCCCAATCACATGTGAATGTGATAGCAATATTCACGATTGATAAGAAAAAAAACGGTTTGATATGGTTCTGCTATGACCCCGAAAAATATCTCTGTAATGAGTCTGAATAATCATTGTGAGCTATTTGCATGAATATGGACACAAATATGGATAAGGCAATGATACAGACATTTCAAATAGATATAATAGTACTCACCTATGTTGCATGAATATGGACATGATACGGGTAAGGACACTACTAATACAAACACAGTTTTCCGGTGTTCATGCAAAATAGATTGTGAGATATTTTGTAATAATGTGGATGTCACCTTATTAGAAGCCTCTCCTGTCATGAAGACCACTTTCCAGTTGGGGGCTGAAACCATGATCATAGGAGTTCTGACCTTTTGGGGTTACTGTACTCTTGCACAGGCTCCTGTGCATGCTATACCCAAATAATGAATAGTGAATAGTTCTTTTATAAAGATAAGTAGATGGTTGGTGAACGAGTAATAGAATTGCTTGCATCTTTTTTTTTTTACTTTGATCGTAGTTGGTTTAGTTTCTCACCCATAGAACTTTATATGACTTGTAGCATCTTTGACTATTAAATGCTTAGTCTGAAATCTTTTAGTTCATCATGGCCTATATGACTTGGAGCATCTTGACTATTAGATGCTTAGTCTAAAATATTTTAGTTCATCACAGTGTTCTAAAATTTGCTAGGCGGATTTGGTGCGGCGGAGGGCCACCTAGGCGGTTGAACTGATTTTTTGTTTTTGAAATTTGAAATCCATAATACAAATTTGAAATCCAAACATGTTCTAAATCCATAATACAATTCATATTTTTTTTAAATTTGTAATTTAAAATCCATATTACAAATTTGAAATTTCAATGTTCTAAATCCAAACTCAATCTTAAAAATCCAAACAACATATCCACAATACAACTGAGCATTAAAAAAAAATAAAAAATAAAATCTCAAAATTCGAAAAACCCTACATTCCCACACAGGCTCGAATAGGCGCACATGGGTGCCGAACATGGGGTTTTCTGTTCGGCGAGTGACCGCCTAGACCGATTTTTAGAACACTGGTTCATCATGATTTTATATCAATTATTTCAAAAAAAATATTTTCTCAAAAAGTTTTAAACTTGGAAAATGCTTAATCTCATCGAGTCTCCTAGGAGCCAAGCCCTCCTAGGTGCCTCTTGTATTCTCAGTGTAACATTAAGAAGATTGCATTGGTTTCGTGATGCACACAATTTGTTGTACTTAAGAATGTCTTAGCAAATTGTTAATCCTAACAACAAACTTCATTACAAGTCTTTGGGTTGGCTACATTTTTTTTTTCCCATTTAGCTCCACATTCACATGAATGAGAACCTTAAATGTTTTTCGTTTTGGATGTGCAGGCATGATTCGGCACATGTCCCAATTCACGAGATAATTTTTTCTACTGTTGATAAACCTAAGCTGCTTAGCCAGGTGGGAATATAATATTCAGATGATATTTTCTGTTCATGGAACTCGTTCTGAACGATTTTGTTTCCTTACATTCTATGATTTATGTTGTTTTTCTCCATATCCGAGGAGGAATATCTACTTGTTTTTGCCTTTAACTTATAATGGGAAGGGAAGGGGTGACATTTTTATATATTATGTTCAATCATTAAAAATTCCTAATAAAATCTTTATAGCTTCCTTTCTTTCTATTTATGTGTTTGTACTAGACAGTTCTTGCTTTACCAACATTAGCAATGGGCATGTTTCATCTGGCTTAGTCTCACTTTCTAAGCAAGCAGATGTTGATCGTGAATTAATCGCATGGTATTTTGTGATCTCAAATTTGAAAAAATTAAGTTTCAGTGCTCGCATTAGGACATATAGGGTTAAATAATAATGCACTATCTAGTCCATGTTTTCTGGATTGCCATCCTCTTCTTGTAACATTTAAGATTGTTCAATTTGATACCTCTAGTCTTTTAGGCATGTTATTTGTGCTTGATATTACCATTGCACATTGTGACACCTACCAGATACCTCCCTTTGGAAAGTATATCTATTTAACCCCTGATTGCATGATAGCTCAAATTGATTCATATGGCCAACCTAAAAGTTTGAGATAACGGCTTTGTTGTTGATTTGCATACCTTTAAAATTGGATGCTGTAGCATGATCAGATCTAGTCTCTCTGTTATTCTGGACTCTTTGCAAGTTATTACGTTTATCCTGAAGTAAGCGTGAGTTGCAACAACATTGAATCTAGCTGTTGAATTTTACTCCTACTGAAACAATAATCTTTTTGAGATGCTTGTCTCAGGTGTACCACCTGGAAGAACTTCTGATTTGATAGGACTTATTGAAGAAAAGGAAAGTACAAGAAGATTAACCCTAGAGCTCATACCAATGACTCCTTTGTTGATAGGGATGATAATGGGCTGGGCCTCGGGTCAGGCATTATACAAATCCGGCCTTAAAATATTTCAACCGAAAAGAATTGACCCAACATGCCCTAATGTTACAGACTATAATGTAACCGGCCCTTCAGGCATTGAGCTTCGGGACCCCAGACTTCTAGGGCTGGTCCAATTAATTAATTTTTTTTTTCCTTTTACTTGTGTTATTCAATCAAAACCCAGACATTATTATAATAGAGATGCAACAACTATTCATTTTTAGGAGTATGATAAAAATGCTCTGATCCTTGATGTATCCGCTCTAGGGATGCTAATCAACGCTTCTCGGAAAGGAAGCCGATGAGAATGAGAGTTTGATTTATAGGTTTAGGACATAGGCAAGGTTACCTTATTCGACGCATTTCATAGTTGGACTAAGGCCGACTTGGACTTATTGACAATGTTGTTCAATGAAGTTTTTACTCATGCTCCTTTCATGGTTTATTTTTATTTACTTTGGAGATGCAATGATTATGCATTACTTGTGCATGTGTGCAGGAACTATCTGTTCGAGGATCAGTTGTACTAGTATTTGTGGTATAGGGTCCGGTGACCCATAGGAAATGCGATACCTAATGTCCTGTATATGCAACTGAATGACCTTGCCACAGTAAAGAAGGCAAAGAAGTGCATCTGTGTTCAGGGGTGCAGGGTAAAGCAAGAAAAACAGACAGACAATTAAAATAATAAAAGATTTAGAAAGACTAGTCGGTGCTGAGAAGTCAATAAGCGACAATGAAGTTAAGTTGCTCAAAACAAATTTCAGCTGCTGACTATCAGCATCCTTGGATGTTTTGTTTGAGTAACCAAATTGGTTCTCGCCCTAATTGTTAATTGCTCTGAATTGCGTCTGGTGCCTTAAATGTGTTGCCTAAATTGCTGCATTTGAACAATCATGAAATGCCTTTTATGTTTCGTATACCACAAGCACCAATAAATCATAGTTATAATCAAAATTCCTTTTTGTTTCATAAACCACAATGGTCCTATGTAATCAGCGTTATAGTCAGTTATATTCCTGGAGATTGTTTTCACACATTTTCTGAGAGGATTTCGATTATTTTCTTCTAGGGGGTGAGAATCGGTTCGGTTCAAACTGAACCGGATCGAAAACCGACTTATCCAAAACCGTAAACCGAACCGCATTACTAAATACCGAACCAAATCGAACCGTTTTTCAAAGGTTCGATTTTCGGTCGGTTCGGTTTTATAGGTCAAAGTAGGCCGGGCCCAACAAAAAACTTATTACCAAAAAAAATAGCTAAATTTTGTTGGTCAGTCCAAAAAAATTACAGAAATGATTCAAATAAGTAGGGTCAAAAAAATTGCAAAACCTAAACGTAGAAATACGCACATTGCATGAATATGCTGTTGTTGCCATTGATTGATGCTGCCTAACAACATATTAACTAATTTTAATATAACCGTGATAATTAAGTGAAACTAACACTACAAATTATATCACTTAAACAACAAGATTATAAGCCACTGAACTGAAACTAACAGTGCAAATTAAGACACAACATAGCTATAACACATTTTAATCTAACATATTATAAGCCAACAACATGATTATAAGCCACTGAAAGAAACTAACACTGTAAATTATAAGCAACTGAAACTAACACTACAAATTATAAGCCAACCCTGCAAATTATATACTTGTAAGATTATAAGCCACTGAACTGAAACTAACACTGCAAATTAAGACAAAACATAGCTATAACACATTTTAATCTAACATATTATAAGCAACAACATGATTATAAGCCGCTGAAAGAAACTAACACTGCAAATTATAAGCCACCGAAACTAACACTGGAAATTAAGACACAACATAGGTATAACACATTTTAATTTAATCTAACATATTATAAGCTATACTTGTAAGATTATATAAGCCACTGACTGAAACTAACACTGCAAATTAAGACACAACATAGCTATAACATATTTTAATCTAACATATTATAAGCCAACAACATGATTATAAGCGACTGAAAGAAACTAACACTGCAAATTATAAGCAATTGAAACTAACACTACAAATTATAAGCCAACCCTGCAAATTATATACTTGTAAGATTATAAGCCACTGAAACTAACACTGGAAATTAAGACACAACATAGGTATAACACATTTTAATTTAATCTAACATATTATAAGCTATACTTGTAAGATTATAAGCGACTGAAACTAACACTGCAAATTAAGACACACCGTAGCTATAATACATTTTAATTTAATCTAACATATTATAAATTTATAAGCTATACTTGTAAGATTATAAGCCACTGAAACTAACACTGCAAATTAAGACACAACATAGCTATAACACATTTTAATCTAACATATTATAAGGCAGCATCAAGATTATAAGCCACTGAAAGAAACTAACAATCTAACATTGCAAATTATAAGCAACTGAAACTAACACTGCATATTATAAGCCAACACAAGACTACAAGTAGCAAATTATAAGCCAACCCTGCATAATAGCTTCATGTTTTTCTATCTCGATTATTTTTTTTGGCAGCAGCAACATTTGTTTGGCATCAAAATAGCAACCCTGCATAGTGATGGACATAGTGCATGCAAGAAATAGCAGGAAAAATGGAACTTACAATGAGTACAAGGTTAAAAATTTTGAGACAGCAATTTGCCAGGGCTATGTCTAACTCGATTCCAAAATTCCTCTCCATCCACGATTCATGCAAGAAACAAACGAATTAATTAGAAAAAAAATTAGACTAAATCAATAAATAATTATAATAAATTTAAAATCGAGATATTTAAATCGTTTCTTACCAGAATAAAGGATTCCGAGTGAGGAACAACCTTCAGGTTAGATCTCAAAGATCTAGGTCATATCTAGACATATCTAGGTCAGATCTATAGATCGTAGAAGCAGAGCGACAAATAAGGTGCAGAGAGTCGAGATCGAGTCTTCGAGTCCTCGAATCTTCGGATCTTCGAGAGAGGCGAAGGGGACTCGGGATCTGGAAGTGGAGAGGAGGAGGCCCGACTCCTTCGAGAGAGAGGAGGCAGACCGCAGACGGAGGGACTCGGGATCTGGACTCATGGACTCCAGAAATGGAAGTGGACGGGAGGAGATCAGGAGAGGGAGGAGGTACAACTCCGAGGAAGGGGATGGCCAGATGTGGAGTGTGGGCTCCCGAGTCCAGGCTCTGGAGAAAAGAAATAGAGGAGAGAGAATGTCTCCACAAGTTTTCACTTAAATACTTAGGGTTAGGGCAAAAATGTTGGGGGGGGGGAGTGTTTTGGTAATTATGTATATATAAAATCGGTTTTCGGTTTGGGTCGGAGATCGTTTATCAAACCCGTGACCCAAACCGATAACCGTTATTTTCCATTCCAAAAAACGACGCCCGACCCGTTTGGTACAGAACCGACCCGAATTGTAAAAATGGGTCGGTTTGCTGTGCAAAAACCACAACCTGCTCACCCCTATATTCTTCTGTATGGAAAAGTAAAAAAAAAATCTAATTCTTAATAGCATTCCAATTTCAAATTTCTAATAAAGAAACAATAGACTTCTGGCCAAATTCTGGAATTCAGATATCTGGAGTTTGAAATCTAGGCAACCAAACAAAGCTCTTAGACTCTTTGTCAAAAGACGGTAGAAAATTTTATGGCAAGTAGCAAGACAAGGGTTACCAGATTTTCCGGATCCAGTTGCATTCCATGATCCGATATTGATGTCCCCAAACGAGTGGGGTTCTTGTCCTTTCATTTGGTTGGAATCAGACTTTGTCCTGAATGAAAGAAAATCTACATCATCGCAACTCAAACGAAAACAGAGACTTACCATGAATGGAACGGGTTCCTATCTCTCTTCTACCATTGAAATTTAATGATCAAGTTATTAGAAGCTATTAAAGAGGGGTAATTGTTAATAATCCTTTCTATTAGCTTTTATTAAATGTTCCCATTCACATCCCATCACCTACATGTGTATGTTTGCGAGGAATGGAAAGTAAAAGAAAATTGTGGAACAACATTTGCAGGGGATGCAACACTTGTATATTTTTTCATCAGGAAGGCAAAGTGTGAAACACGATGTTCCATGTTTCCAGCATACGTCAAGCATGTCTTAAGATCTTAAGTATTTCTATTAAAGGGATCATATCATCATGATGCATTGAGAAAACATGCTTAGATGATTTAATTAATGATATTGTGTTAGTTGTTCACTATGAAATTTGAAGTTTGGTTGAATAAGGAAAAGTCAAATGAATTGCATTGACAGCGCATATCTTTACTAGATAATCCAAGTGCCAGCATTGCAATTGGCATCCGATGTGGGTTTGGTTATCCCCATGATTTGATCAAATGCAATCACACCACATAGAATGTATAAGATTTCTAAAGATCAAACTGGATTTTCTTGGATTTGGAGTTCTATAAGATCAAACCGTCAAGTCCAAATTTAAGAGAATATCTGGGACCTCTCTGGATTACCACAATTGGTTGGACATCATGATATTTTGACATTTTATAATTTTTCTAAATAGTCTAAAGATTCAGTTCTACTGATAAAGACACACAATGGCACTTTTTTTATATTTATTTCTAAGGCATCTTTAGTATGTTTCTATTTCAAGCTAGGTTGCACAGACGTGAGCGTAAATTCAGTTATCGACCTGATACATATTCAGAACACGTCATAGTTTAGAAAGTTTAGGATTTACGTACAACATGTGTATGGTTATATATACACATAGTAACATATCTATATACATATTTTATACAATAGATCCTGATATCTATATCTATGCATGTTATAGATATTAACTAGGTTACAAAAAGTTTAGAAAATATTTACTCCAAACAAATGCTACTTCTCACATATCAATTATGTTGAGCACGACCACAAAAATGCCAAAACCCTCAACCATGTTTCTCGATAGCATAGATTTGGGAGTGTTGAATACGTGGTAGGCACGGACACAGACATGGATAAGGCTCTCCGGAGTGTCTGAGTAACCTAGATTACAGTAATCCTTATATAAATGGAACTTCGCGTGGTTAAATGCTCTATCTTTTTTTTCCTGGTAAAACTCACTTGACTTTATTTCTCTTATTTTTGGTGAATAATTCCCTTTCCTTCTTACATTCACTAATTATATAAATGTACTTCTGAGTATTTTGTGTTTCCTTTTTATGTTTATTAATTAGGAGTGAATAATAGGCTTCTAACTGTAATATATTTTGCTAGCTGTCTGCTTTGCTCTCTGATATTGGACTAAACATCCGTGAAGCTCATGTTTTCTCAACAAGAGATGGTTATTCTTTGGATGTGTTTGTTGTTGATGGATGGACTGATGAGGTAGGATTTCTTTGTAAAATGACATAATCATGATTTAAAATTGCAATTAAGTTAGCATGGTTTTCAATCTTTTGTATACCTTAAAATGTTAGGAAAAGGTTTTAATTGGTACAAAGTTCAAATTTGCTTTCAGATGGATGATTGTTTTATAAAGGAATATATTGCAGATAGGTTATAACTATTTGCTACTTCCTCATTTGCACGAGCTCAAACTACATAACCAAAAGATTGGTCTAACTACCTGCCAACTGGCTATTTGGGTTTTATGGCATGTTCCTCCATGCTCATATCTACCTTGGCTGTGAACTAGGCACCATCATAGAGGGTTGATGTCCTGACAGCCAGCCATAAAAACTTTGTCAATTCTTATGGAGCTTTCTTGTGCTTGATAGCTGACCTCATTTTGATGGGAAGAAGGCTTTGATGATGATGATGATGTTGCTGATAATGATTTGTTAAGAAAATAACATAACTACTAAAGGAAAGTCTGAATGTATTGAAAATACAAAGAAGCGGATAATTTAGAATTTTTATCATTGCATTTTTTTTGTTGAAAAGCTTTTTCTGTTCTCCAAGCCACTTGACTTCTAAACCATGTCATGTTGAGTTTAGAGGTGTGGAGAATCTTTCCAGCCTCCAATTTTGTGTAACATGCATCTTGCCTCCCTGTAGGGCCGGATCTATGAAGGAATCAGAGGTGGCTCAAGTCTCCTCTGGGATTTTGGGGGAAAAAGAGATTAGTAATAAAATTTGTCAACAAAGAAAACAAACATGAGTCAACAACATTCTATAAGTAAGGAAGGAATCAAACACCCGATGTATCCTGGTATCCTCCGCGAGACATTCTTTTCCCTTAAATCTCTCCGATTTTAATCAACCGTTGTGAAAATAGTTATACTTACGAGCTTTGATCCGAAGGACCCTTACTTCATATATACGAGCTTTGATTTGAATGGCTTGTTGACTTTTACACAATCTTTGATCCGAAGGTTGTGGACTTCAACATCTTTGAAGAAGGATTGGTTAGGATTGGTTATCTTCCTACAACAATTGAAGATCCAAATTTACAACTTAATTTTACTCATCTTAAATAGACGATGGCAAGTGAAAGTTCTTGAATGTGGAGAGGTTGATTTTTCAAGTATTGGCTCCAAGAAGTGAGTGATAAGAAAGGAGAACAACTCATATATCACCTTCTAAACACACAACCTATGACTGCTCATAATAGGGCCGTTAATGTAGCATCATTATATTGCTAGTATACTGCTAGGAAATATAGCCGTTGTAATCTAGTCGTTGCAAGAGTTTTAGAGGGAATTTCAAGGCAGTTGTATACGGACAGTACACTGACAGTATAACACCAGTATCGTGTCGGTATACCTATAAATAAAAAAGTTGTGCCTTTGGATTTGTGTGAGAAAGTGGTGTGAGAACAACATAGTGGTAGTATATTTCCAGTGTATTGTTGCGAATTTTCTGAGTCAAAAGCATGATGGTAGTATACTGGCAGTACTCCCAGTATACCTGCCAAATAGAAAATTGTCAGTTTTCAACTTGGTTTTAAATGGGGAAAGAATTGAATGATTAGGTTAGGGCACATGTTCAAATCTAGGGTTTCCCTAAGGGTACCCTAAGGGTAGGTTAGAGTTTTAATTTGCTTTACCTATTTGAGTTATCTATGTTTAGTATCTTGATTTTCAAATAGCTACCACACTTCCCTAAGTTCTAGAATATAAACGTTAAACAAACGGAGCAATATACATACTAGCATGTTGGTATTCGCATTATACCCAACACTAATATAGATATCATAAAATACGTGTAGATGATAATAATAGTGAAAAGCATATAATGCGATATGCGTACTTGCATATCCATATCGTATCCAGCACTAAATAAAGATAACATGAATGCAAGTGTGGATGATAAGAAAGTGATGTACTAGGACTTTATCAAAGTTAAGTATTAACAATATAATGATTGCATGAACATTAGTGATTTAATAACAAAGAAATTTAATCGATTAACCATAATCAAAATACTCAAAGTAATCATTGGGCTAACATGCTACTGTTTTTTAGGGAAGTGACACTAGAAATGGTATCTTTTACTTTTAGTGCCACTTATCACCCTGATAAGACGTCAATCTTTTTGTCTTAGCATCATGATAATGTGGGGACTTTCTATGATTTAAGAGCTTTCTCATTCTATTTCTTTTACTACTAACATCCTCACCTAAATGTGAATTTGCAATGGTGTGATCAGGACACGGATGGTTTGCACTTGGAAATTGAGGCAGCAATATCTAGAAGTGAGGTATGGAAATGAAACCGTAGTGTTGTGTCTTTTCTGAAGCAATATGAGCCAATTTCTTCATTTAAACTTTGGGACGCTGAATATGAGGAATTTTTTGTGTATGGCTAATTCTTCGTTTGTCTAACAAGTTCTTATTTCATAGTTTATTCATGGGTTGTTTAGTTCCCATAATATAAATAATTAGAACTGAAGGAAACTAACATTCTGCATTATGATAGTATAACAATATTACACCAAGGTTCGCACTGTTGGCCGATACCAATATGTATCGGCCGTATTGTATCGATTTTGGACTTTTCGATATGATACTCACCGATATACCGATCTTGGCTGATACCGATATACAGATCTTGGCTGATACCAAAATTGTCTCTCTTTTATGATCAATTTAGCAAACAAAACTAAAAGAAAAAGAGAATCATGGTAAAAATGACCATGTCGGCACTATGATCGGTAGATCACCATTGTAGAGTGTGCCTATAAAATTCATATCGATACATTGCAATTATTATTACTTTTGTTGACGTATACTATAAATTCACAAAGTACATACATCTTAATAATTTTTTTCATTCAAAACTATCTATGATGGGGGTACTTGGAGCGAATAAAATAGACAACAATGTCTATTGTGGATAAATAATTCAACAAGGTCGAATATTGTTCCTTTCAAAACTACAGGAAACTACAATTAATGCATACTATTATGCCTAAATGAATAAACATTTATCTAGGTTCTTTAAAGAATATTCTATTATCTTTTGGCTTTTGAACCAAGTGCTCCGAAACTCCAATTTAAAACTGCAGAAACTCTCCGAAAGCACAGAAACCGATATTCATGAGAAGATTCGAAACTGTTTCCGATACCGCAACTGTGAACTTGATTATACATTACTTCAGCTTAAGACTTTAAGTGGTTCCAACAAACATTTCTTAGAACTCCAGCAACAACATGCCAATACTTATGTTACTGCAACAATTTGTAAACAGAAACAGAGAGATTAAGTGTAGATGATGTATATATTACTCATGGTTTCTTCCTCTGTGCCAAAAACGACGAAGTCGAGAATTCGCCGTTCGGAGTGAGGTCCCAGGGGAATATCAGTTAAGATATATTCTTCAGAAAGTGGAGGTTCACTGGAATCAAGGTTACCTAGAATGCGAGACATTATGGAACGAGGAACGATGAATGAGGAATGTGGTTCTCCACTTGATATGCAACGTGGATCTGTGGGGGTTGCTTCTTTGGAACGTTTAGGTGGAACAAAGTCTGCGACTAGGACTAACTTGTCTGGAGTTACAGTAGGGGTAGGGCCTTTGATTGCTCAAAATCAGGTTCACGTTGTAGTTTTCCACCATTAGTAATGTTGAATCATGTTCCTTTCCTAATTGAAACAGGTGGAAGTATTCAAGGAGTAATTTAGATGATGTCTTGGGGAAGTAAGCTAAGATATGGTCTTCAGAAAGTGGAGGTTCACTGAATCAAGGTTACCTATAATGTGGAACGAGGAAAAAATGGGATGTGGAACGCCACTTGGCATGGAACAGGAAATGATGGGGACAGTCTTCAGAAGCGCTCAAGTGGAATGAAATGTTTGACCTGGAGTAACTTCCCTAGATTTACGGTGGGGTAGGCCTTTTGATTGCTGCAAATGAGGTGCACGATTCAGTATTCCTCCATTAATGGTGTTGAATTATGTTCCTTTCCTTGTCAAAATAGTCTATACGAATAGGAGTAATTTTGATTGCTTAGATTTGGAAATGTCAGAATACTACATTTAGCGTTCTGGAGTGGTGTTTCATGCTTCTGAACAAAATTCATGGAACACAAATATCCAGGTTTTGAGCGATTTTTGGTAATTCTGCAGTCATTTGTCCTGAAATTGTGGCTATGCCTTTGGCCTTGCAAGCCTGAATTTCCCACTAGCCTAGCACCGGCTGGACCTACAATGCCATACTGCAGATTCTCATAAAATATTCTTAGAATCAGACAATGAAGAACCATAACTATACTTATGTAATTTGTAGAATTTATTACTTATCTATATATGGCCTGCTAGGTTGCTGAATCTATTGATGAAGGGAATAGTGATCCATTCTACACTGGCTTTCTGAGAATTTGTAGGGGTCGTGGTCTGGCTCATCCCATTCTCCGGCCGCAGAAAAGATTCTTGCTGTGCAACCCTTAATTAGTGACTGGGAAATTGATATGAGACTGTTGAAGATGGGAGAGAAGATTGCATCTGGATCTTGTGGAGATTTGTGAGTCATAAATTGTTGGAACTAAATGTTTCCTTTTCATGATATAACTTGAAATTCCCTTCACAATTTGCAGCTTCTGTCAATGACCTTATATTGCATTTTTTATATGTAAAGGTACCATGGAACTTACCGTGGACAGGATGTTGCTATTAAAGTCCTAAGACCTGAGCATCTAAGTGAACCTTCAGGAGAAGAATTTGCACAAGAAGTACTGATTTTAAGGTAAATGACAATTGAATCAATAACTAAAATTTTCTTTTACATCTGATCGAGTACAATTATTTCATTGACGACTGTTAAAAAATATTTTGGTCAGGAATATCAACCTTGTTGGATTATTCATTGTTTCTTATTGTAAAATAACTCTTACCTGCATTTTATGTGGTCTTCAGAGAAGTCCAACATAGGAATGTGGTTCGTTTTGTTGGTGCATGTACAAAACCTCCACAGTTCTGCATAGTAACAGGTAGTCTTTTCTTTGGGCATAGCTTTTTAGAAGTAAAGTTGATGAAAACTTCAATTATGTCCAGTATATAACATTGCTTCTTCATTTGCTGAATTTTGAGCAATGCAAGTTAAAGAAAGATGTGATATTTTGAACACCTTATATGATGTTACAGAGCATAAATAGGATAACTATTCCTAGTTATGTTTCTGTTGATTTATCTTCAAATTTAAGGACAGAGAAAGGAACTTGCACATCTTTAAATGACCAATCATGGATCCAGAAACTTCTTGCTCTTAGAGATCGTGCTGATCAGGATAAAATGGTTCTGGGTGTAATCAGGTTTATTTGTATTAGCTCCTAGGCCCTGAACCTTATTATATTGTAACTGAAAATTTGATCTACGCAAGAAGAAATTAGGGTATTGTGCTGGTTAAAGCAAAGACAATGAGATCAGCCATATATTTTGGAAGTACAGCTTCTGCAAGACTAAACTCCGAGCTCATAGGGAGATCCTTCAAGTCCACTGAGATTGTGCAACAACAGGAAAACAGTTAAGATTGGACTAAGCAACTGCTTATTCTTAATCTTCTATAATATTATGTTGTTCTTTTCACTTTTTATGAGGATAGTTTGTTGTCCATTAACAGTGAGGATATAGGATTTTCTAGACTACATCTGGATAGTTGTTTTAAAATATATAGTTTCTGAAGGTTACCTCGTCACATTTTAGTTTCCACACTGATCTATAGTTATGAATCTTTTTCTCCTCAACAGATTTTGATTTCCATTGTTTTAGATTGTTTACAGATATTTTTTACACTTAAAAGTTTCTTCCAGGTTTGCTGTAAATAAGATATAGCATGTTTGCTGAAAATTCTCTCTTTACAGAATACATGCCTGGTGGAAGTCTCTATGACTTTTTGCATAAGAAGAATAACTCCCTGGAACTTTCTCAGTTGCTGAAGGTTGCACTTGATGTATGCAAAGGAATGGACTATCTTCACCATAATAGCATCATTCATAGGGATTTGAAGACTGCTAACTTGCTAATGGACAACAACCATGTATGTCTCGTTCAATGAGTTATTTTCATTTAGTTATAATCTTGATTATTAGTTTCTTTGTGTATCTTCACCACTCTTATTTAACACTATTATCGTTACTTATAAATAATAATAAGATTTATATTTGTTACAAGAAACTTAATATCTATGTTGTCAAATAGTGATGTCTATAGTGTACTGGTTTGCTTGATTATCTTATAATGTATCATATTGTGTATCATAAGACACATTATCCCATTATCTTATAATGTATCATGAGATACATTATCCCATTGGAAAATATATGGGGAAATTAATATAATACATTACCCATTAAGCAACAATAAAGTGTGTCGTTAATCATCTAAGTGCAAATAATTAAAACACTGACAACTAAAAGTAAAACTAAAACAACACATGTTAGAAGACTATCATAAGTTCTTAACATCCATAAATTTATACATTCAAAACCATAAGGTCCATTCTAGAATAAGTGGTCAACATAAACCTAAAAGGAAATACCCAAAAAATATAGAAGAAAGCTTAGTAAATAGATAATTAAAATAGAACATGTACAAACATTGAAAGAAAGCACACAAATGAATTGTATTGGTCTACCTATCGGACGTATCACATCACATATCACTTATCATATCAAATGATAAAAACACATAGGTCGATCCCCCCCACCAACCCCCAACACACACCCCCAACCCCCCCTATTCCTATGTGACCCGTATCAAAAACCCTATGTAACACATCATATTGTACAATACAATACGACCGTGCACTGTACGATATTAACAACATAGCTAAATATGTGTGGAAGTCTAGAGAGTAACTTTTCTTTTTTGGCATAGGGTTCCATGGAAATTTATCCTCACAACTTTTTGGTAAAAGGGTATAGGGATTGTTGTCCCTTTGAATATAATAAAATAAAACAATGATAACCAATTTAATCATAAAGAAAAATATTTTAATACTTCTTTGCAAGGTCTTGAGAGGCAGCTGCCTCAATCCACCTTTTGATAACCAATTTAATCATAAAGAAAAATATTTTAATACTTCTTTGCAAGGTCTTGAGAGGCAGCTGCCTCAATGCACCTTTTGACATAAATGTGGTACAGTCTCTGTGTTTTTTTGAATTTTGAACCCGGCTGGCCTAATAACCTAAAGTTATATATATTAATAATAATAATTTAATATTGATGTTAAAGAAGAGGGAATGGACAATTGCCTTTGTTCTTTCCCCTCCCGTTTGTCTTGTCTTAGGTTTTTGCCATAGCCCATCAAATCCCATCTTCGTCTCTAACTTGCCAGTCACCACGAAGTCTCTCTATATCTATCAATCAGTTTTGTGGAGATATCAGCAGATGAAGAACTTCCAAGTGAAATTTGGGTGGATTTGCCAGGAGGGAAGATGGTGGAACAGCAAATAGAATATGAATGGAAACCTCCAACTTGTACCAAATGCAAGTGTTTTGGACATTGCTCAACATTGCCCATTGCCACAAGTCAGTCTGGGTCAGGAAGCCTATTCAGACACAAGACACAAAAGGGATGAGAGAGTTGTAAGCCCAGCTCAAGCACGAGGAAAGGACTACCTTACAAAAGACTACACAGGAGCATCTCTTAGAGAGGAATAATTTACCTTCCACGATTGTAGAACAAGAGTTGTTATATTGTAGGAGATGCATGTATATGCAGGGCATGAGGAAGTTACAGAGGAAGATGACTACACACAGGAACAAGTGCAAAATCATGGGGGTACAGGATCAGATGAACAGGGACATCCATGCTCAATTCAACCAGTGCAGCAGACTCAGAACATCACAGAGGTGGAGGGCAATAGTACAAACATACCTCTTGTTCAGAGCAATAGTACAAACATACCTCTTGTTCAGAGCCAGGTTAGCCAGAGTACCTTGCAGCAACATTTGTTGACCAGTACCTTTCAAACAGCAGATACAAGCCAGAAGAGCACTCTGGAGAAGCTAGACCCTTTTACACAAGAACAAACACTTGCAGTAGTAAGTCAGGCTGAACAGACAAAGAAAAAGGGTACTAGAACAAAGCAAGGAGAGGACACTATTACCTTAACTGTCCCTAATGCAGAATGGGCCCATTTAATAGAAGAAGCTATCAAAGAGAAAGAAGCAAAGAGACAGGCTAAAGTCAAAGAGGGGTTCAACTGGCAGCTAGGATGAGGTTGAGTGAAAATAAAGAACCATCTCAATGAATGTCCTGATAGGGAAAGTAAGGGGTATGAACTCAGTATTTAGGTGGAGAGAGCTGAAGGACTTACTATTCATAATCTTACTATGTATCTTGTAGAAACAAAAATTAGAAGGCACAAAGAACAGAAGTTTGCTGCTAAAATACCAAAAGCAATGGAGCCATTATTGTGTATACAACAATCAGGACTCTGGCAGAATATGGATATGCTGGGATAATACTATGTGGGATGCTCAGGCCATAGCACATTTCTTTGAGACTGGCAAGTTGCTAAAGGAGATCATACTTTAGCAACTTCTGTTCATCTTTAAGTGAACTGACTAATCTGAACATGGGGGGCCTGCACCTTGTTGTTATCAGAGCATCAGTGATGTTGTCCTCATATCCTGGCTTCATATTTCTTTGAGAAGCGCAAGTTGCTAAAGGAGATCACACTTTTCTCACTTTAATCCCAAAACTGAGAAACCAAGCTCTATTCAGGATTATAGGCCCATTTCATGCTGCAATTTCATTTACAAGATCATTACAAAGATCATTTGGACAATTGGATCATATTATGAGAGAACTTATCAGAAAATCAAGCTGCATTCATTTAGAATAGGAGTATTAGTGACAACAACAGCTTGGCTCATGAAATTATCAGGGATTTTGACGAAAAGGGGGTCTGGGAAGTTCTGCATTAAAATTGATCTTGGAAAAGCTTATGATACTGTTAATAGAGAATCCATTTGTCACTCCGTACAAGTATGGGGATGGATATTTACTGGGTTCATTTAGTTAAGAGTGTGCATTAACACTCCTACATTCTCTATTCTGGTGGATGGGTGCCCCTCTGGTTTCATCAAGAGTAATATGGGGCTAAGACAGAGAGACCCTATCTCCCCATACTTATTTGCTCTGGCTATGGAATTTCTATCAGCACAGTTGGAGTTACAGGTTGCTAGATGTAATTTTCTTCTTTTACGGGGGCAAGGTCAGGCCTCATATTGTCCATCTTCTCTATGGAGATGATCTCTTACTATTTACAAAGGCAAAGGGTAAATCTATTTCTTGTATTAAGAGCTCTTTGCAACGGTTTCATAGGTAAACTGGGTTATCAATGAATGAACAAAGAACAAAATTTTAGTGGTGTGGTACAAGGGGCGCTGTAACAAAAAAAGTACTACAGACACAGAAAAAGAGTACTACATGGTTGAATATGGTGTGGTAGAAGGGGCGCTGTAACAAAAAGTTATATTGCACTTATATGGATTTAAATATAAGTTATCTACAAAGAGCAAGCTATTGAGTTATGAAAACCAGCTCAGTGAGTGAGTTCTGCCACAGGGAGGAGGAGACCAAACCACATATACTTCAATTGTGACTACACCAGGAACATATGGCAGAGATTCTGAGAAAAGCTTTTAATGTGGAGAAAACGACACTATGCACTTGAGGAAGAAATCAATGAGCTTCAAGGCTAGTTTAATAAGAAGGATCAATGCTACTTCTTGGCTAGGCATGCTCTAAATGCCTCAGTTTGGCATATTTAGCAGTAGAGGAATATAAGAGCACATCAAAGTGAGAAGCCAAGGTCCCCATGGCTGCAATATAAAATTATGCAAGATGTTAGTGATCTTATGTTGAGCTTTAACTTAGCTAATGACAGTGATCCTAGTTCTACTGAAATAGTGAGCAATTTTGGCATTTTAGGCCATGGCATTCCCGTGCCAGGAACTTAGGTCCTTGTAAATATTTAGTTTGAGTTCATTCAATAAAAGCTCACCTTATATATATATATATATATATATATATATATATATATATATATATATAATTTTTATTTATTTTTGGAACCTTGGTACATTTATAGGAGTAAGTCATAACATCCTTTTTTAGCCTACACGAATTGGACTAAAATGAGGTATACAATAAGAGTTAACTGAGACTCACTCGTAAGCTGGAATATAGTCATGCTCAACTTGGATAATACTCGAGCAAATAAAGGTCGAGATAGAGGTTTGGTGAGGATATCTATCAACTGAGCTAAAAAGGATGGGTGCTGTAGGACGACTTTTTTTCTCACTTTCTCTTGAATAAAGTGACAATCTTTCTCAATGTGCTTAGACCTTTCATAAAAATTCTAAATTCTCAGCAATATGGATCGCAATCTTGTTGTTATAGTATAGAATGACTTGAGAAGAATGGGTGATCCCAAGATCTTTAAGGACTGAATTAAGCCAAATCAACTCATAGATAACATGTGTCATTGCTTTATATTCAGCCTTAACAAAAGAACAAACAACTATATTCTGCTTCTTATTGCACCTTGTAACCATATTGTCTCTTAGGAAGACACATTAACAATTTGTAGATCGACGATAATCAACTGATCCAGCAAAATCGACATCTACAAAGGCTGTAAGCGATAATGTAGAAGGTCTTTAGAGAAGACATAATTTATGAGTTTCATTTTTGTACCGTAGAATCTTTTCAACAACCTGAAGATGAGAGGTCAAATGATTATGTATATATTGGCACACTGTACTTACAACATACACAATATTTGGACGGGTGCCAATAAGATTAGTAAAATAAGTCAGCTTCCTAACTGGTCGTCTATAATGTCTTGGGTCAGACGGAGGAGGATCTGATGAAGAGCTTAATTTTGGACAGTTTGACTGTAAAATCCATATGTGTATCTGCTGGTGCGTAATATAGGAATCTTGTCTTAGAAGTGTTGAGAAGCCGCAAATATCCGGAACTCCGTGATAACTCAATACCAAGAAAATACCTTAATGGTCCAAGGTCCTTTGTATGAAAATGAGAAGCTAAGGGTCTACTTCGCAATTGTAGGGGTAACGGTTATGAGGTATTTTTAGAGTACCGATTATGAGCGGTTATGAGATGTCCGGTTTTGGGTGGTTTTAAGTAGCGGCTTTTAAACCAATACAACTCATGCTTGGTAATTCATTAACGAACAGTTATGAAAGTTTTTTACACGAATAAAATTACCTATATATCCATATATATATAACATAATAGAAACACATGAAATAATAAAAACACATGAAATAATAGAAACGTCTAGATGAAAGTAGTAAAGAAAGATTTTAAGAACTTACCGAAAAAGTAGTCGTAGTTTGGAAGAAGTAGAAGTCCACATTTGATCAAAATAATAAAAACACATGAAAATGAAAGTAGAAGAGAGATTTGAAGAACTTATTGGAAAAAGTAGCGGTAGTTTGGAAGTAGAAGGAAAACCATATGAGAAAAAAAAAATAGGACATGATATTAATAGTTATAATTATATATTTTTGGTGAGGATATAAATATAATAAAATAATAAAATATCTCAAAATCCATTGATGTTGGTGTTTATAAAGATGTCCAAAATTATATTACACCGATTTTGGAAGATTTTTGAGTCGACCAAAACTAGTCTCTCAAAATATTTAACAAGCAGCGGTTTTTAAAACACTTCATAAATGACCGGTTCAAAAATATCCTAAAACCATTAGAAACATCGTTACCAAGCAGACCCTAAGTGTTCTTTCACCTTGGAAATGCCAGCATAATCATCTCAGGTGATGACAATGTCATCTACATAAACAAGTAAAATGACTATGCCTTGAGACCTCTGATTCGAAAATAAGGTTGTATCCAAACTTTTCCGAACAAACCCATATATTACAAGACTACTGAATTTCTCAAACAATGCACATGGTAACTACTTCATACCATACATGGACTTCTTCAGGATATAGGCCATACACTCTCCATGTCACTCGAATATCATACATGGGTTGCTGCATAAAATTAGGCTTTGAAATATCCTTGTTGAGGAATATATTCTTTATGTCTAACTGATGAATTAACCAATTTATGGAAACTGCCAAAGATGAACTCGAACCTAAGTCAACTTGGCAACACGTGCAAATGTCTTAATATAACCTAACCCATATTGTTGGCTAAAACCTTTAGCCACTAATCGGACTTTGAGTCGATCAATTAGCTATGTGAATTTTGTTTAACAGTAAATATCCACTTATATTTTGGCACATTTTTACTTGCGGGCAAGGGTACCAAAGTCCAAATATGATTAGAGCGTACCTTAACTATATCTGCATGCCAACCTGGATGTTGAAGTGCTTCCCGAATAGAGGAAGGAAGAGTGATGGCAACCAAAGAAGAAATAAATGTACGACCATATGGAGTAGTCGATGATAAAAAACAAAGTTAGAAATGGGATGCACAGTAGTACATGAGCACTTACCCTTGCAAAGAGTAATAGAAAAAGATAAACCTTCCCTTGCAAAGTGTAATACGAAGAGATAGACCTTCATTTGAAGTCAATGACATTGTAAGAGTAGAACGAAAGACTATACTATAGTACATGTAGTAGAATCATTAATGATATTCAGAGAAATAGTTGTAGGTTGAGGAGTGACCTTGTCTCGACGCCTATACACTTAGGGAAGGGAACCAAAGGCCCAGTCCTATGAAGGATAGGAGAAACAAGTATATCAAGGTCAAAGGAAGGTATGGTATGAACACGAATTGTGGACGTTAGAGATGTGGATGGTGTCACGAAAGCGAAATGGAAAGCGAAATGGTATGATCTTCTAGAAAAGTAACATTACAATAGAACCATCTTCGAAGTAGTGAGATCAAAACAAAGAAACCCTTTTGTGTCCGAGAATAACCAACAAATATCATATGAGTAGTTTGTAGATCAAGTTTATCCACTTAAGGTCCAAGATTATGAATATCGCAATAACAATCAAATACCTATTGAGCATAGTTTGCAGCATTGGTAGATACCAATATAATACTGTCCATATCGATACGATATGTTCAACACAGATACAATTTGGTATGTCCGAACCCGATACTGAATGTTACCGATACTGACCAATACCGACATTGGGATATCTTTCTTAGTTATTTCAGTAGAGAAAATTGAACAAAAAGACCATTTAACAAGGATGTAAAAGCATAGTAAGGTTGTAAAAGCATGCAAATGAAGAAAACTTATTTATCGCAGGTGTACTAATCAGAAATGGTGAGTAATATTTCATTTAATTTCAAAACTACTAAAAAATAACACCAAAAATACTTAATTATGCTTAAATGTATATATTTTTTTAAATATTAATAATTTATTTATAATTATTTGCTTTCCGATACCAAAAAAATTCGATACTTTGATCCGAAACCGTAGAAGCTAGTCACATGAAGGGTCCGATATCGATACTGTGAACCTTGCTTTCGAGCGACATGAAATGGTTTTTCCTGTGAAAATAAGATTTAAAAAGGTGATTTGTTGTTACGGATGAAAACATGAGGTTTATATAAAAATAGGTAGCTAAGACTGCAAAATTTTATATTTTTTTGGAAACATTTATATGAATAAGAAGAAGTGAGCTACCTCAAGAAGATGTCGAGTCTTTTGTTTTGCAATACCATTATGTTAAGGAGTATACGAACATAAAGTTGATGAAGTACGCGATGAGTCTGACAGAATGCATGAAACTCATTGCTTATATATTCCTTAGCATTATCAAAACGAAGAACCAAAATGCAAATATCACATTGATTAAAAATTTCAGCCACAAAGAGTTTAAAAGTAGATAAAAGATTAAATCTAGAACGAAGAAGATATAACATGTCATGCATGAGCGGTCATTAATAAAAGTGACAAAGTATCTATAACCATGCACACTCAAAAACTTAAAAGGACCCCAAATGTGACTATGAAAAAAGGCAAAATGTGAATCATGTCTTTTATTAACTGGTTGAAAATAAGAGCAATTCTTCCCAAGAATATGACTCACAACTAAATTCAAAAAAAGATAAATTTGGTAACAAAGTGTAAGGAAGATAACAAAGGATGCACAATTATCCTATGCTACTGGATAGAAGAAACAACCACTGACGTGCTGGGCATATGATCTTCTAGTAAAGGTCATTATGTTCATACCGCTAACCTATCCGTTGCTTCGTCAGAAAGGTCCTGTATCATAAAATGTGATAAAGAAAATGTTACTGAACAATTAAAATCATATGCAAGATGGCGAATATATGACAAATTATGATGCAATAATAAAATAATGAGACTATTTTTCAAATGTAACGACAAAGTAAGCAATAAGCTAGTAGCACAAAAAACGTGAATAATAGAACCATCAGTCATAGAAATGAATTTATAAGGGTTAGAAACAAGATTTGAGGGCTTTCACGAGCCATATGGTTCGAGGCGCCTGAGTGAGCAACCCATGAATGAGAAAGGAGAGAGACCTAATGGAATGGAATGATTGGTTGGAGTTACCGAGGAGATGAGTCGACGCAATTGGCCATTCATCACAGGAAAAATGGCATCTGGCCACCAAGTGGTGAAGGTGTAGTAGTAGTAGGTGTAGATGTAGATGTATGTCTGGCAGTAAGTGTATCAATAGGAGAACCATGTTTCTCCCAACACCGGTCCTTGTGATGATTGGTTCACGCACAATATATTGTATGTTGTTTCTCGATATTTTTAAATAAAAAATTATTTAACTGGCAATAGATACTATTGTTTATTTACTTGCCTATAGACACAGTGCAAGTACTAAATAGTTTAGAATACAAGAATACTAATATGGATGTATGTTGTAAATTTATATACTTACAACTTCGACAAAATGGTAACAGTTTCAGTTTATTGATAAGGAATCTTATCGACATACTTTAACATTGTCAATGTTTAACATAACTTTATCATCGTGTATACACTATTTTTTGATTCTTTTATTTTTTTCTTTTAATTTTCTTTCTCGAATTGACGGGAAAAGAGATGCCCAAAGTTGATATCGGTCAATATTGACGATAATCGGTTTCAAATCGGGATATGCTAAAATCGATACATATTGTCCGCATTGTGTCGGTATCATGGTTTGCAATATGAGAATCGATTTCAGACAGTTTCTATGAGTATAGGTATAAGTGGTATTGATACTTTCGACTGTCTTAGATCAGAGTACTGGATGGTTCTTTGTTTCATAAAGCGAAAAATAATATAAATTAGTTTAAAAGGCTATAAAATATACATTTAGACATAATTTAATATCTTATATGTTGTTTCTTGTTCATTCTAAATAGAATAATATTCCACTTGCAATAAATACTATTATTTATTTACTTGCTTTTAGACACAGGCCACAATAAATAAGCTTGAATGGAATAATATTAACATGGATGAATTTTGCGATTTTATAGATACATCTTTGGCAAACAATAATGGTTATTGATTTTTATAATTCAATTTCATTATTTATTAATGATTGGTTTGGATCATTTGTTAATTTTTAATTGAACCAAATAAATAGTACTTTATCGATAAAGAATCTTATGATCATAGTGTAACATTGTCGATGTTTGACACAAGTGAATTATTGTGTTTGAGACTATTTTTCTAATTTTCTCTTTCCTTTAGTCCAGGCAACGTGTGACTAAAGTATACAATAATAATTAACTGAAAATCCTTCTTTAATATCTCGGTTTTCCGGGTTCTTATGTCTTCAAGATTTGACCAATTGAGTTGACCTCTTTGAGCTAATGCTTGAATGTCGTCGGTTGACTGTTGACATGGGTGTTTTCCTTGTTGGACCCTCTCATGTGTTATTTTTCAATGATTTCTTCCTTATATTTATATGTTAATCAAAGTCCCAGTTATATATTGAAAGTGTCTCAGGGGATCTACTACATGCTCTTAATTTTTGCCTTTTACCCCAGCCTCGCCACCATAGTATCTTGCGCCGCCTTAACAAGCTTTGCTTCTTTTGATGTTTATAGAAGAAACGAAATTCTGGTCAGTTATCAGCAGCACACACATAGGATAGAATGTCAGACCCTGCTCCCTAATGCGCCAAAAACTGAAAACCGAGTAACATCATCTTATGTTGGTTTTGTCTTCCTACCATCAACCAAAATGTTAAAACTTTTGGTCGAATGCCAATTACGCCACCTACCCCACGCTGAGGGAAAACTAACGAATAAAGAGTACTAGAGAGGAGGTTTGAATTTGTATAGAACAATCCCTTCTCAGCATTTCTTTGTCCTCCTACCCAGTATCTGCCTTCGCCGCCTCCCCTGATCTATATATTCTGCCTTCTTCCCTGACCCACCCGCCACCATCTCTCACCTGTCTCCTTCATGACCCACATGCAGTCTCCAGCAACTTCTTGTTTAAGAAGGAAAAAAAATCATCAAATACTTTCAAATAAATGGTAATTTAAACCCCTTAAATATAAATAAGTATATTAAGTAATACTTTCAGATGATTTAATACACAACTACATAAAATCTTAAGTCCAACCCGAATCCAATTAGAAGGAAGACCCTACTCAAAAGCTTATAGGATTCAGGCTTATAATCTTGGATCTTACATAAACCTGACCAGGCCGCCGCCTGTTGACAGCCCTAATCCTTAACTATGTTATCATAAGATTTTTTTTCTATTTATGTTTTGATAAGATATTCACAATTGTTTCTAATTGAAGTTGTTGATTTCGTGCATTTTTTATTATTAATATGTAAAGCTAGTAATACTATTTTTTTTATTCTATTGGTCTTTAGGTTGTGAAAGTGGCGGACTTTGGTGTTGCTCGGTTCCAAAATCAAGGGGGAGTCATGACAGCAGAAACTGGAACATACAGATGGATGGCACCTGAGGTTTGCTTTATTTTATTTATTTAGGCAGTCAACATTTATTGACAAGTATTTAAATTCTTTAAAACCTAACAACATATAACATTGAAATACTTCAATCCATTGTAATATTTTTAGTGACTGTATAATCTAAGTTTAGTTTTTGTACATGTCACTTCTTTCAATATTGTTATGTTGGAAGATGTTACGGGTCGGGTCGGGCGAATCTATATCCATTACTCACATGGACCGGCCAAAGGGAAAGATACACAAGACCCGGATAGGGTGGTTCATACCTAGCCGGCGGCATTACTTGGTAATATTATTAGTAACATTAGCAATAGCTAGTTTCCTTTCAAGGAAGATATTATTAGCAATATTGCTAATAATGTTTTTCCTTGAAAGGAAAGATATTACTTGGCAATATTATTAGCAATAATTAGTTTCCTTTCAAGAAAGATATTATTAGCAATATTGCTAATAATATATTTTCTTTCAATGAAAGAAATTACTAGTAATATTATTAGCAATAATTAGTATGATTTAGTTTCCTTTTCAACAAATTATGGTTATCAATTGTAGCCATCCTCTATCTATATATAGAGGTGGGAATTCTTTTGAGAAGATTATCAAAGAAACGTTTAATAAAAAACATAGGTGGTACTTCTCCCGATCTGAGAGGCGCCCGTGCCTGTGACAAGACGCAACACCAAGGCCTGCCGGTCACCAAGACCATACGGCTTCTTCATCGTCTTCGTTCCATCGTCCAGTTACGCGTGCCTTCGTTAAGCAAGAAGAAGCGCGTAACAAGTTAGTATCAGAGCAGTTCGATCCTCCCAACCTCATGGCGCCTACACCACCATCCAACGACGAACGCCTCCTTCGACTCGAGGCCACCGTCGCCGGCATCCGCAAGCGTCTCGACGCCCAGACCGAGAGTACCGCTGCGACCCAAACCTCCATCCCCGACCTCGCCGCAAAAATTAACGCGTTGCTCACGAACTCGACAACCACCAAAACCGGCCGCGACACCTCACCCCCTCGCAGTACCTGCCCCCCCTGCAAGACCACGCGGCAACGGCAGCTGTAATGCCCCGCTCCGCGTCGGCATTATGTATCAAGGTGAGTGGGCAGAACTTCGTTCTCTGATTCTTGCACGCCTTAATAATAAATCTGAGTTTTTGCTTGCTTGTTTTCATAAGAGTGATAGAACCTGCCTTGCATGCTAATAAACGAACTCACCTAGGTTGTCTTTGAAACGAACATGTCTGCTTAACTAAGAACCCTGGAACGCTTGTCTAAGTATGTGTTTGCATGAACTTGTTCACTATCGCCTATGCTCCGAGAGAACCATATCGTGTGCCTGAATGTGTTCAAAGATAAGGCGGCTTGCCCCGCAACAGTGAAATATAGTCTGATGGTTCGTCTCGTTTGCATACTAGAGTTTATTTGATAGTGTTTCATGCATTCGCATCGGTCGGACAATGGCTATTGGTGGAGAGCTGAACTGCATGTGTCACGGCTGCTACTGAGATAGTGGAAAGCAACCATGAGTCACAACTGCCAATAGCATCAGATAAATGAGTCATTGGTATGCTGGACCAACAGCTGTCGATCCTGAGTTACTCGGGGACCGCACTGCATATAAGATAGTTCATTGTGTTGGCTTGGATAGATGGACTGCCCCTAAGATATGCATTGGTGTCTAGATATGCATTTGTCCCTAGAGTCTCACGAGACACGCTGCGCACACCCTGAAACAGAACGAACGGCTTGTCTTGCTTATTCAATATGAAACTGTTTTAAAAAGATGTTTTGTAAAGGAAGAAATATGACTCTGCTATCGAACTGCATGAAATGAACATAGGTAAAACTAGAAAGATCACTAGTAATCAAGGTTCAAAGTATCGGTCGATACCGATACGTATCGACCGTATCGGATCAGATTTGGGGGTGTCCGATCCGATACTCATAAAAAATATCGGTATCGGCCGAAACACTGTCAAAAGTTATTGTATCGGTTTGTATCGGCCGATACGTAACCGATACAGACCGATACAAACTAAAATTGAACGATTCCAGAAAAAAATCAACAAAAAAAGCATAAATCATTGTTAAATCCAGCAAAAAAAATCGAATCAAGAAACAAATTTGAGAAAAAATTGTCTATAATTAGAGGAAAAACCATAAAAAATACCTCAGCTAGATCAAATTTATTCTCTGTCGCCGCTCGTGCTCCGTCGACACCGCTCGTGGTCGTGGAAAAAATAGTAGGAGGCAAGGAGGTGGCGAGGAGGAGATGAAAACCAAAAGTCTTAAATAAACTCGATATGGCTTTTAGGAATTTAATTTTTCTTTTGCATGTGTGGTGGTGGAGACTGTGCTCAATGACATGTGATCAGACCAAAATGCTGACGCAAGATCAGACAGAAAAGGCCTGTGTTCACGTGGGTCCACTTTTCTTTTGTACTTTAATATATAGTTTAACGTTTATATATAAAATAATAAGAGTTGTGTTCATTTTTCTTCCAAAAACTGACGCAAGACTGTACATTGACGCAACACCAGACATTGACGACACTAACCTGTGTTCAGTCTCTATCAAAAACTAAACAGAAGAGAAGAAAAAAAAAGACGTTTTGGAACTGTACAAGTTCTTATTTTGACTCTTGAGTTATTATTAATACTGGTTAAGGCTTAAGCCAATTTAGAAATAAAAATAATACTAGTACAAAATATTATTGTATGTAATACTTAAATAATGTGTAATACTTGAATACCTATTTCATAGTTAATTTTTCATAGTTTATTATTTATATTTTTTTATAAGTGTAATATTATTGTATGTAATACTTAAATAATGCATAAATATGTAAACTATTTTTTAATTTTTTTACTAAGTTATTAATAATTATTTAATATTAGCGATATTGTCGATACCAAAAAAATCCGATACTTCGATCCGATACCGCCGATATTGTCGATCCCGATACTCATACAAAATGTCCGATACCGAAACCGATACAGATACTTTGAACCTTGCTAGTAATGTAATGTTTTATAACATGATTACTTAGTGTTGGTTTTAGTGAATGCTTGCTTCTGTTCAGTTGTTTATTCTCATCAGTACTTATAAAATTGCTGACCCACCAACAATTTACTTGCTTGTAGGTACTGGATCGTCCGAGAGAGCGATAGGCGTGCCTCAATCCCCAAGACCCGGAATTCTGGTTTCGATTGCCTCGAGTTGCTATCATATAAAGGGACAATGTATGAAACGATACCTTTGTATAAAGAGAACCCAGTCCCTCGATTTGTTCCGAATACTCAGTTGGCTAAATGCATTGCATTGCAATAATGTCCCTCCGTTGCTTACTCGATTGATGCGATGATAGCCAAACAACTCTAACGATGTTGTCTTGTGCGGGCGCAACCTCAGGCTCGCACGACATCACGTCTAGGTATCAAACAGGCCATACGGTACCCCGTCGGGAGGCGCCGAGGTGCGGTGATTCGCGTCCGGTGCGCCGAGGCGCGGTGATTCGCGTCCGGTCCTCCGGCTCGGCGGAGGAAGCGGTGGTCCGGGCGGCCCTCGGGGCCGGGGCGTGACAGCAGCCCACAAAGGGGACACCCTCACGCGGACGACAAGCCCCTCCGTGGGTCCTCCCCCGCTTCGACAGACCCCCCCGGGTCCTCCCTCCGTGGGCCTGGCAGCCCCACCACGATCTCCCCCCCCCACGAGTTCATTACGGCGAACCCCTGCGTGAGGCTCCTTTCCGCAATGACTACTGCCGCGACCCACCTCACCACGACCCACCTCGCGGCGACTACCGCGACCCTTCCACGACAACGACAGATACCGTCGTCCGCCCGACCCTCGCCATTTCTACGCGGGGGTCGAACGTCGTGGAGGCCGAGGCGACGTCGGTGAGGAACGCTGGCTACCGCGCTTTCCGTGTCTAGACTTGCAACCTTACGACGGCATCGACGATCCTTTACTTTGGGTGCGTCATTGCGAGTGGTTCTGCGAACTCTACCGCATTCCAGAGGAGGAGCGAATCCAGATGGTGGGACTCAAACTTGAAGGCGATGCTCAGTCTTGGCTCGACGGGTGGCAACGACGGGTAGGCTGGATCGACTGGAGAACTTCTACGACGAGCTTCTCATCCGATTCTGCATTCCCACGCATCGCGGGGCGTTGGGGTATCTCATATCCCTCAAGCAGACGGGCACGATCGCGGACTTTAACCGAGAATTTCAATCCCTGCTGTGTCGAGTTCCGCGCCTGTCCAGCGACAAGGAGATCGACATCTATATCTCCGGCTTGACAACCATGGGCCAGGATGTGCACCGCGACCGGCCATTGACCCTCGCACATGCCATGCGGTGCGCACGCAAGGCGGAGCATAGGTAGACGGACGGCGGCACCACAACCATTTTTGGAAGCCTCAATCGCGGTAGGCGATTCCCGTCCGCGCGCTACGCGGCACCCCAGCAGAGATCGGCCATCCCGGGCCCCTCTTTCAGCAAACCAGCCTCTGGAGGCGGGTCCCACGCTCCAGGGCTCTCCGCGACAGGACCGGCCGGCACCTCAGGGACGGCCGTCCAGGCCACTTCCGCTGGCTCGTCGGCGCCCAGACCTGTTCTCCGTTGACTCAGCGCAGCTGAGATGGCCGAGCGCAAAGCAAAGAGCCTCTGCTTCAACCGCGACGAGACCTACTCCCCCGGGCACCGCTGTAAGTACCTCTTTTATCTAGAGGTACCGGAAGACGAAGACTGATTTCTTAGGGGAAGAGTTCGACGAGGATGACCGACCGTCAATCTCCGCCTTAGCCATCCATGGCCATAAAGGGGGGACAATGCAGCTTCTCATTCAGATCCACGGACTGCTACTTCTTTGCTTAGTTGATTCGGGGAGCACTCACAACTTTGTTAGTTGCTATGCTGCGCAACGACTCGGCTTGTGCACGACACCAGGAGCAGCAAGAACGGTCCGGGTTGCAAACATAAATGGGCTGCCTTGCTTCGGGGAGCTCGGCATATTAACCTGTCACTACCACATTTTCTAGGAAAGGGTATTTTGGTAATTTCCTATTTAAATAAATATTGTGCATGGTAAATAATTATTTGTTGTATTATTTAATTGTTGTTAGTTATTATTTAATTATTTTAGACTTATTTTAGTGGACCCAACTAGTTTAGTTTGGACCCATGGACCAACATGAATTAATTAGTTAGACTTGGCCCATTTAGAAAGCCCATAGTTAAGGAGATGGATTAAATTAATTAAATGATTAGACTAGAAGCTTCCTTCCTTAATTATTTCTTCATGAGAGGCCCCAAGGGGTACATTGGACATTTTACAATTGCTTGGGGGAGGGGCTATGGCCGGCCTATTAAAGAGGGAGGAAATTTCTCTCTCCTCTCATCTCATTCCAAATCTAGATCTAGAATTCTTCCACTACCAAATTCCCTCCATTCCCAATCCAATTCCCTACCAAATTCATTCCAAATTCTTCCCAATTCACCATTAGAGAAGGAGGAAGCAAGGATCTAGAAGAAGGAAGCAAGGATCTACAAAGAGGAGCAAGGATCTACAATTTGGAAGGAAGTTCATCTCAATTGGAGGTTTCATTGGGAATCCATCTCCCAATAGGTATAATTCAGATTTTTCCATTTAAATAGCTTCTAAATCTGAGATTTAATCATGTAAAATTAACCTATATGTATGTAGTACCCATAGGACTTTGTTTTGTGTTCATAGGAGACCCATGGAGAAAGTTATGGTGCTTTTTGTGTCAATTTTGTTGGAATTCCGAATTTATATTTTGTTGTGTGTGTCAATTGATCCTATAGATCAATTGAACATGAGATTTGTGTTTGAGGCTAGTGTCGTGTCCATATTGGGATACTTGTGGTTCGTATCCCAACTATTTGGTGATACGTGTCATTTGGGGGTTTTCCTCCGACACGGGGCTTTGAACATGTCGTATTTTGACACGGACACATAGATCTACTTTTGCCACTTTAATTTATTCATAAATATTATTTGTGATTTGTTTGTGTCCTTCGGGGTGCATTTGGTTGTGTGTTGGACTCGTGTCGCATGCGTATCCTAGATCTAGTGGGATACGGTGAGATACTCTCCAATTGTGTATATTTTTGCATAGATCTAATTAATTGTGGTTCAATTCTTCATTTATAATTAGTATATATATATGGATATTAAATATTTATTTTGTGTATTTATTATAGTAATTATTGTAGCATAGATCTATATTTTGGGTGTGCTAATATAATGTACAATATAATATGTAGCTTTCTTGCATGCAAATATATATGTTACTACTTGTTAAATAATATAATTTATACATAAAATGTTTTATAAAATATATTTGTATGTTTAATTGTGTAATTATATTATTTATAATTATTATGTAATTATTTGGATATTAATGTAAATATTTTAGGTGTGCTTCTAGCCATGTAAATTATATGTTCTTTGTTAAATATTTGAAGGTATAAGTTTATGTGTATATTAATATATATATGTACATTTTTGTATTAATGGTTTATATATATATATATACTGTTTTATATATTCTGTTTATATATATATATATATATATATATATATATATATATATATATTGTTTATATATTCTGTTTTTATATATATAATTATATATATACAACTTGTTTTAGTGACAGTGAATTAATGACAGTAAAAAACTGTCATTAATTAGCCGACTAATAGCAGCCGCTGTAGCCTTCGGGCAATTAATGACAAACCTGTCATTAATTGCAGCAGCGGAAAACAGCAGCTTTTCTGCGACGCTTTTCCGCGACAGTTTAACTGTCAGCGAAAACCAAAGCAGTGGCAGTTTATTATTTGGGTTTCGGTGACAGTCCTTCGGTGACAGTCCCGACTGTCACTATTTAAACTGTTTTGATTTAATCCTATTTTATTCATTGTTTTTCAATGACGCTTTGACAGATTTAATGTATATATTATATATTAGAATTGTATATATATATATGTATATATATATGTGTTTTGTGAGGAATAATAATTGTAATAATATATTATGTTATTTATATAAATGTTGGGTTGTATATATATTATTTTAGGGTATATATTAATTATATTATTAGTATACTTTGTGTGAGTTCTTTTTGAATCTAATTTGATTCCTAAATTATTGTAGTTTATCTCTATATTATTTTATAGATGTCTTGTGAGGTTGACTTTGGGTTTGACCATGTTTGACTTTAGTGGACTTTAGAGTTGACCATAGTTGACTTTTGACTTAGAATTGACTTATTGACCTAGAAATTGCCTAGTTTGACTTGTTCTCTTTCCGGGACCTTGTATTAATGTGGTATTCCATATCTAGGTCTTCGAGGCACCGAGTCAGACATTTGTGAGACTGTTCATTAGACTTCAGGCGAGTACATTCTCTGATAGTTTTTCATTTATGATATCCTCTATGTTCGTTGTATCTAGTGTAGATATACATGTTCTCTTGACACTATGGTTACACGGATTGGTATATCCGGATCTCGTCATGAGATGTTATTCCTTGGTATATGGTGTATATGGTGCAAGTATTGTTTCATTGGTTATCTTGTACATGTACAGACACCGATTCTCGGGGAGACTAGCTATCTTCTTGGGGAATCTAGTGCCATAACGTACCGTGGTTGGATCTATTATACCAGTCGGGGTGGGGAGTATTTTAGTGTAGATATGTGATCATACCCTCCTTGTGCATGTCTTGTTCCTTGTGAGTGTTGATCATACACCGCACGTATAATCAGCCAGGCCATTATACTCTTGTGCAAGTTCCTAAGCCGATCACATGTTAAAGCTAGTACTCACACACTTAGTCATTAGTATTCTTGTTCTATCAGCATATTGTTCATTATTGTATTTCTTTCCAGTACTTATTGTCTATACATTTCTTGTATCTATTTATGCATCTTGTTTATCCACAGCTACTTACTGTTACATAGTTTTTATCATTATTTGAGAACTGCTGTTAGGGTTGTACTCTGCTCCTTTCCTGACTGGATATATTTTTCCAGATGACACTGAGGAGTACCCTACCTATTATGGACCCCAGGATGTTGTGGGTTTAGATTCTGAGACCCTGGCTCAAGAGGGACTTATCCCAACTGAGACAGTTGACCCTGGAGTTGTAGCTTTATAGTTTTGTAGTATTCTTTTGTACTGGATTTGTCTCCAGCATATTTCTGTTTTTTCTTCAGACTCATTGATGTATTATTTTAGACTCATGAGTTGTATTGTGACTATTCTATTCTTATCTGATTCGTGTTCATTCTATCTTAGTTCTGTGATTGAGTACACTATCTTTTGGTGGTTCATTATATTAGATAGACTTTCTAGACAGCGTTCTACCGCCGATTCTGCGGCGTAGGCTGGGCGTTGTTTCCGACTAGTACCCTTACCCCGGGTGCGGGTCGTGACACGTTTTTGGTGGTGGCCCATGCAGGTCTAGCTTCACAAGTATGTGATGTCGTGGTAGTGCGACAACTTAGTTGTACTACTGCGAGCCTGCGATAGGATATAGGATATAGGCTGAGATACTCAATCACATCTAGGAAAATTCTTTTGATTCAACTATTCTCCTTTGACGTTGATACTTGATCTCTTAAACTGTCCTTTCCTTGAATATCTTACATCTTGTGCCATATTGATTCTTTCTTTCGCTGTCTCAGGATGCCGCCTAAGACTAGATCACAGCAAGGGAGAGCAGTTTCTGAGAGGTCTGCGACATCCCGAGGGCCTGCACCAGTCACTTCTCCGGTGATTGGAGTGTCAGCTGCTTTCGGAGGTCCACCACCCACTCAGAGGACTGTGCCAGCTGTATCTGAGGGGCTTCCACCTCCACCTCCTGTGCCAGCAGAGGCGTCACAGATGTTTACTCTGTTTCGTGAGATGCTCGAGGCACAGAGGGCTCAGTCGGAGGCACATCAGAGGCAGACCGACGTTCTACGGCAGGGCATCGAGAGTGCTCATCAGCTTGCTCGTGCTGTAGTTGAGAGAGGAGTTCCGGTCCAGCAGCAGGTTGTTCCTCAGGTTGCTCAGCTTCGGCCAGGCAACATTCAGGACTTCAAGAAACTGGAGCCTAGGGTTTTCAAAGGGACGGAGGGCATCGTCTATGCTGATGATTGGCTCGAGGACATTGAGCGTCTTATGAGGGTGTCCCGTCTTTCTGAAGATCTGAAGGTTGAGGCGGTAGGACTTCAACTGTTCGACGTCGCTCGTACCTGGTTCAGGAATGAGCCGGTTCTAGTTGACGCAGGACAATCTTGGGAGGTATTCAGGGACCTTTTCAAGAAGAAGTTTTTCGTCCGGATAGACAGGCTTTACTTGGGGAGACAATTTGAGAGTCTCATTCAGGGAAGCATGTCTGTGGAGGAATACGCTGCAGAGTTCGGTAGGCTGAGCCGATTTGCAGAGTATCTGGTGAGGGAGCCGGAGGTTCGAGCTATTCGTTTCCGAGAGGGTCTAAACTGGGAGGTGAAGATTCTCATTCCGTCTTTTTATGAGACATACTTGGAGATACTTGCGGAGGCACGCAAGGTTGAGCGGGATCTGGGTTTGAAGACCAAGAGAGACCGTGATTCTTTTCTGGGGGCCAACGGCAGTGCAGTATCTGCCAAACGTCCTCATTTCCAGTCCAGACCTTTCCAGCAGCCACAGCAGAACCAGACTCCAGCTAGAGCGCCTTTTCACCAGGCACCTCAGCAGCAGAGGCAGTTACAGCAAGCTCTATGCAACTTCTGCAAGAAGTCCGGCCACATCTGGGAAGTTTGCAGAAAGAGGCTAGGAGTTTGTTTGTATTGTGGTACTGAAGGGCATCAATTGAGGGAGTGTCCTCGTCGTGCAGTTCAAGGAGCAGCTCCAGCTCCGAGGGCACAGATGAGACCACCTGCAGCACAACCGAGGGGACCGCTTCCGACACAGCAGCAGCGTTTTGTCCAGCATCAGCAGCAGGGAGGTGCTCGGCAGGGACGAGCGTTTGCTATGACAGTCGAAGAGGAGGAACCCACCGGAGATGTTATCGCAGGTTTTATTCTTCTTGATTCCATTCCAGCTTTAGCTTTGTTTGATAGTGGTGCTTCCCATAGTTTTGTATCTGTTTCTTTTGCTCTAAAGCATGGTTTGGTAGCTGAGTCTTTGCTTAGGACTTGCAAGATCATGACCGGGGGAGGCATTATCCTGGTTAATGATATTTGCAAAGATCGGAGAGTTACTCTGGGAGGCCGGGAGTTGAGTGCGTGTCTACTTGTAATGCCACTTCCGAGCTACGACATTGTACTCGGGATGGATTGGTTGAGTAGGCACCGTGCTAGCATAGATTGTAGAGGAGGTAGAGTTTTGTTTGGTCCGCCAGGAGAGCCAGAGTTCGAGTTTGCTAGAGGAGCTGCGGAGCAGGAAGAAGGCATTATTTGTGGAGCTATGGTGGAAGACAAGGAGTTGCCACATCCGTTGATAGCAGAATTTTCGGATGTGTTTCCTGAAGAATTGCCAGGATTGCCGCCAGATCGAGATGTTGAATTTTCTATAGACTTGGTGCCAGGTGCAGAACCAATTTCGCAGCATGTCTATAGAGTAAACAACAGCGAGCTGGTCGAGTTGAAGAAGCAGGTGGACGAATTGCAGGATAAGGGGTTTATCAGATCGAGTTCTTCACCATGGGGAGCCCCGGTATTGTTTGTACCGAAGAAGGATGGATCGGTGCGCATGTGCATTGATTACAGGGCTTTGAATAATCTCACTATCAAGAATAAGTATCCTTTGCCACGGATTGATGATCTGTTTGATCAGTTGAGTGGTGCGAAGGTGTTTTCTAAGATAGATTTGAGATCAGGCTACCATCAGGTGAAGGTGAAGCCGGAGGACATACCGAAGGCTGCTTTTAGAACTCGGTATGGTCAGTTCGAGTTTATGGTGATGCCGTTTGGTTTGACTAATGCACCGGCGGTATTTATGAACTTGATGAACAAGGTGTTCCACCAGTACCTTGACAAGTTCGTGGTGGTGTTCATCGACGACATACTCATATACTCGAGGACACCGGAGGAGCATGAGGAGCATTTGAGGATTGTGTTGGATGTGCTGAGGAAGGAGAAGCTGTATGGAAAGTTGTCCAAATGTGAGTTTTTCTTGGACAAGGAATTCTTGGGGCATGTTGTGACTGGTGATGGTATTTCAGTGGATCCGAAGAAGATTTCAGCAGTGGAATCTTGGAAGACTCCGAGTTCGGTAGCAGAGATCAGGAGTTTCTTGGGATTGGCAGGCTACTACAGAAAGTTTGTGCAAGATTTTTCGAGGATTGCCGAGCCGATGACCAGACTCACAAGGAAGGATGTGGAGTTTGTTTGGACGGAAGATTGCCAGGCCGCTTTTGAGGAGTTGAAGAAGAGGTTGACGTCTGCTCCTATTTTGACATTGCCATCAGGGTCCGGAGGTTTCACTATTTATAGTGATGCATCGGGGAAGGGTTTAGGTTGTGTTCTTCAGCAGCATGGGAAAGTGATTGCCTATGTATCCAGGCAATTGCGTCCTCATGAAAAGAACTATCCTACCCATGATTTGGAGTTGGCAGCTGTCATATTCGCCCTGAAGTTGTGGAAACATTATTTGTACGGAGAGCGTGTGGAGATCTTCACAGACCACAAAAGCTTGAAGTACGTTTTCACGCAGAAGGAGTTGAACATGAGGCAGCGTCGGTGGTTGGAACTGATGAAGGATTTTGATATCTCTTTGCAATATCATCCTGGGAAGGCCAATGTAGTTGCCGATGCTTTGAGCAGGTATCCGGTAGCTATGTTCTTGACGCAGGATCGATATTTGTTGGAGGACTTGGAGAGCTTGGGCATTGAGGTGATTGTTCCGGGTGGTGCTATGCAGATGTGGGGATTGCAGATACATTCAGATTTGATGGATAGGATCAAGGCAGCACAGTATGATGACGTATCTTTGAGGAGTATCAGAGCTCAGGTGAGAGCAGGATTGGAGGATGATTTCACTATTGCAGAGGATGGATCTTTGAGACATGGAGTTAGATTGTGTGTGCCTAGTGGGGAGTTGCGAGAGGAGATATTGTAGGAAGCGCATCGCTCTCAGTATTCCATACATCCAGGTGCTAACAAGATGTATCGGGATATGCGAGAGAGTGTGTGGTGGTATGGCATGAAGAGGGAAGTGGCACAGTTTGTATCCAGATGCTTAGTGTGCCAGCAGGTGAAAGCCGAGAGGCAGAGGCCAGGAGGTTTACTTCAGCCATTACCCATTCCAGAGTGGAAGTGGGAACACATTACTATGGATTTTGTGTCCGGACTACCACGATCTCCAGGAGGGAAAGACGCGATTTGGGTCATTGTTGATAGATTGACCAAGTCGGCCCACTTTTTGCCTTTCAAGGTGGGTTTGTCTACGGAGAAGCTGGCAGAGATGTATGTGAGGCAGATCGTTAGGATACATGGAGTTCCCGTCAGCATAGTCTCAGATCGGGATAGTCGTTTCACTTCTCATTTCTGGAGGAGTTTGCAGGAGAGTTTGGGCACTCAGCTCAAGTTCAGTACTGCATATCATCCCCAGACAGATGGGCAGTCAGAGAGGACTATTCAGACTCTCGAGGATATGTTGCGCACTTGTGTACTAGATTTCGGGGGTTCTTGGGAGGACCATCTCCATTTGGTAGAGTTTGCTTACAACAACAGTTACCAGGCCAGTATAGAGATGTCACCTTTTGAAGCTCTATATGGTCGGAGGTGTCGTACTCCTTTGTCTTGGGACGATGTTGGAGAGAGAGTTTTGCTTGGGCCAGAGATGGTTGTGGATGCAGCAGAGAAGGTTCAGTTGATCAGAGACAGACTTCGAGTGGCACAGGTCAGACAACGGCATTGGGCCGATAGCCATCGGAGACCCTTGGAGTTTGAGGTATAGTTTAGATTTTATTTTGTGTGCTTGTTCTTGGTTGTTTGTTATAGATAAGTTCTTAAGGTGGTGTTTTGTTCTAGGTGGGTGGTTTGGTGTTTCTGAGGATTTCTCCGACACGAGGCACGATTCGCTTCGGTGGAGGCGAAAAGCTTAGTCCGCGATTCATTGGACCTTTCACTATTCTAGAGAGGGTCGGTGCAGTTGCTTATAGACTAGACTTGCCACCTGCATTGGAGGGAGTGCACAACGTGTTTCATGTGTCGCAGTTGAGACGATACGTGGCAGATCCTAGTCATGTATTGGATCACTCAGAGATAGAGGTGGGCCCTACTCTTAGCTATCCAGAGCAGCCAGTTGGAATTCTGGATCGGAGAGAGAAGGTGCTTAGGAACCAGACTATTCCTTTGGTGCGCGTCGCATGGAGGCATCACTCTCCGGGGGAGTCTACCTGGGAGAGAGAGGATGACATGCGAGAGCGTTATCCATATTTGTTTGTACCTTGAGGTATGTTATTTCTAGTTATGTTCTGTTCATTGTTATGTTCTGTTCATTAGTTAGTTGTGATTCTTTAGTTCTGTTCTGTGATTTTCTGGGGGTAGTTTTCGTCTTTGAATTTCGAGGACGAAATTATTTTAAGGAGGGTAGACTTGTCACTACCACATTTTCTAGGAAAGGGTATTTTGGTATTTCCTATTTAAATAAATATTGTGCATGGTAAATAATTATTTGTTGTATTATTTAATTGTTAGTTATTATTTAATTATTTTAGACTTATTTTAGTGGACCCAACTAGTTTAGTTTGGACCCATGGACCAACATGAATTAATTAGTTAGACTTGGCCCATTTAGAAAGCCCATAGTTAAGGAGATGGATTAAATTAATTAAATGATTAGACTAGAAGCTTCCTTCCTTAATTATTTCTTCATGAGAGGCCCCAAGGGGTACATTGGACATTTTACAATTGCTTGGGGGAGGGGCTATGGCCGGCCTATTAAAGAGGGGGGAAATTTCTCTCTCCTCTCATCTCATTCCAAATCTAGATCTAGAATTCTCCCACTACCAAATTCCCTCCATTCCCAATCCAATTCCCTACCAAATTCATTCCAAATTTTTCCCAATTCACCATTAGAGAAGGAGGAAGCAAGGATCTAGAAGAAGGAAGCAAGGATCTACAAAGAGGAGCAAGGATCTACAATTTGGAAGCAAGTTCATCTCAATTGGAGGTTTCATTGGGAATCCATCTCCCAATAGGTATAATTCAGATTTTTCCATTTAAATAGCTTCTAAATCTGAGATTTAATCATGTAAAATCAACCTATATGTATGTAGTACCCATAGGACTTTGTTTTGTGTTCATAGGAGACCCATGGAGAAAGTTATGGTGCTTTTTGTGTCAATTTTGTTGGAATTCCGAATTTATATTTTGTTGTGTGTGTCAATTGATCCTATAGATCAATTGAACATGAGATTTGTGTTTGAGGCTAGTGTCGTGTCCATATTGGGATACTTGTGGTTCGTATCCCAACTATTTGGTGATACGTGTCATTTGGGGGTTTTCCTCCGACACGGGGCTTTGAACATGTCGTATTTTGACACGGACACATAGATCTACTTTTGACACTTTAATTTATTCATAAATATTATTTGTGATTTGTTTGTGTCCTTCGGGGTGCATTTGGTTGTGTGTTGGACTCGTGTCGCATGCGTATCCTAGATCTAGTGGGATACGGTGAGATACTCTCCAATTGTGTATATTTTTGCATAGATCTAATTAATTGTGGTTCAATTCTTCATTTATAATTAGTATATATATATGGATATTAAATATTTATTTTGTGTATTTATTATAGTAATTATTGTAGTATAGATCTATATTTTGGGTGTGCTAATATAATGTACAATATAATATGTAGCTTTCTTGCATGCAAATATATATGTTACTACTTGTTAAATAATATAATTTATACATAAAATATTTTATAAAATATATTTGTATGTTTAATTGTGTAATTATATTATTTATAATTATTATGTAATTATTTGGATATTAATGTAAATATTTTAGGTGTGCTTCTAGCCATATAAATTATATGTTCTTTGTTAAATATTTGAAGGTATAAGTTTATGTGTATATTAATATATATATGTACATTTTTGTATTAATGGTTTATATATATATATATATATACTGTTTTATATATTCTGTTTATATATATATATATATATATATATATATTGTTTATATATTCTGTTTTTATATATATAATTATATATATACAACTTGTTTTAGTGACAGTGAATTAATGACAGTAAAAAACTGTCATTAATTAGCCGACTAATAGCAGCCGCTGTAGCATTCGGGCAATTAATGACAAACCTGTCATTAATTGCAGCAGCGGGAAACAGCAGCTTTTCTGCGACGCTTTTCCGCGACAGTTTAACTGTCAGCGAAAACCAAAGCAGTGGCAGTTTATTATTTGGGTTTCGGTGACAGTCCTTCGGTGACAGTCCCGACTGTCACTATTTAAACTGTTTTGATTTAATCCTATTTTATTCACTGTTTTTCAATAATTTACGCATATTTCTGTTTGTAGTATTCTTTACGCTTGTAGTATTCTTTTGTACTGGATTTGTCTCCAGCATATTTCTGTTTTTTTCTTCAGACTCATTGATGTATTATTTTAGACTCATGAGTTGTATTGTGACTATTCTATTCTTATCTGATTCGTGTTCATTCTATCTTAGTTCTGTGATTGAGTACACTATCTTTTGGTGGTTCATTATATTAGATAGACTTTCTAGACAGCGTTCTACCGCCGATTCTGCGGCGTAGGCTGGGCGTTGTTTCCGACTAGTACCCTTACCCCGGGTGCGGGTCGTGACATAACCTTTACAGTGGCGGACCATACCTTCGCAGCCCCCTTCATGGTCATCCCTCTCGATCGTTTTGACGTCGTTTTAGGTGTCGAATGGCTCGAAACACTAGACAAGATCGGGTGGGACTTCCGGCACCTCATCATGCGCTTCACCTTCCAAGATCGCGACATCCCGCTCTCGGGCCTCTCCCGTCACGATGATCAGCCCCTCACGGTCGCGACCATCCATGCCAGCGACGAACCACCTCTCCAGATCCTCATCCACAACTTCGCCTTCATCTTCGAGCTGCCCTCCACACTACCACCCCATCGTTCCTGTGATCACCGCATCCGCCTCAGGGAAGACACTGAGCCAGTCGTGGTTCGGCCATACCGTAACCCGTTCCGCCAGAAGGACGAGATAGAGAGGCAATGCGACAAGATGCTAGCACAGGGTCTCATTCGCGCCTGCCGATCACCCTTCTCCCCTGTGTTGCTCGTCAGGAAGGCCGACGGCACTTGGCGCTTCTGCGTGGACTACCGGCAACTCAATGACAAGACCGTCAACGACAAGTTCTCAATCCCAGTGGCGGAGGAGTTATTCGATGAGCTTCCATGGCGCAACTTTCTTCTCCAAGCTCGACCTCCGCTCGGGCTACCATCAGGTTCAAATGGCGGACGAGGACATCGACAAGACAGCCTTCCGCACGCACCACGGGCACTTCGAGTTTCTCGTAATGCCGTTTGGCCTTACCAATGCCCCTCGACCTTCCAGGCCCTAATGAACGAGGTATTCTAAATTTTCTACGAAAGTTTGTACTTGTTTTCTTCGACGATATTCTTCTGTGTGCCCCTCCGTGGAAGAGCACCTTTGCCACCTCAAGACAGTGTTCGAGACACTACACCACCACCAGTTGCACCTGAAGATGACCAAGTATACCTTCGCAGAGCGGCATGTGTCCTACTTGGGGCACATCATTCCCAGCAACAGGGTAGCAACAGGGTGGCGGCTGACCCGGCCAAACTGGCCGCCATGGCCGAATGGCTGCGTTCGACCAACATGCTGGCTCTTTGGGGCTTTCTTGGCCTCGCCGCCTACTATCGGCGATTCATCAGGGGCTACGTCGAGATAGCGGCACCACTCAGCGACCTGCTTAAGCGGAACGCCTTCATTTGGACGGACCTCGCCGACACCGTCTTCAACAATCTCAAATCCGCCCTCACGTCGCCCCCCGTGTTGTTCTTCCTGACTTCTCCACCGACTTCGTCATCGAGTGCGACGCATCGGGACAGGGCATCGGCGCAGTCTTACATCAGGAGGGCCATTAAGTAGCATTTTTTAGTCGGAAGCTTGCGGCACATCATGCCAAGTTGGCAGCTTACTAGAGGGAGCTCATCGACCTCTCCAAGGCCATTCCACATTGGCGTCCGTACTTATGGGACATGGATTTCTGCGTCCGCACAGATCATTACAGTCTCAAGTTCATGCTCTAGCAGGCCCTCGTCACACTCCCGCATTAACATTGGTTGAGTAAACTCATGGGCTTCTCGTTTCACGTGGAGCACAAGCTAGGCAAACTCAACCAAGCGGCCGACGCACTCTCCCGCATTGACATCGATATTTCCGAATGTGCCGCACTTTTCCGGCTGATGCTCGCACTTGAGCAAGAGTGGCTCTCCGCGCTTGCTGTCGACGAGACAGTTGTCAAGGGGCGGAAAACCATCTCGGCCTCTCAGTCCGAGGCCGGCTAGAAGGAGACTGGCGGCCTCATCTACTACCGCGGGTGTCTTTATTCCGGATTTCTCGCCACTGTTCCCCCGCATCATTCGCCACTTCCACGACAGCACACATGAGGGCAGTACCAAGATGCTGGAGCGAGTGCGTAAAGAGTTTTTCGGGCCCGGTCTACGCCGCACTATTGAAGAGTACGTGTCCACATGTGCCACCTGCCAACGCAACAAGACATCCACTCTCAGCCCTGCAGGCTTGCTACAGCCCCTGCTAATTCCACAATATGTGTGGGCCGATATTTCTATGGACTTTGTGACTCAGTTGTCCCGTTCCAAGGGCAAATTCGTCTTGGTAGTAGTGGACCAGTTGTCCAAGTATGCACATTTCATGGCGATCGCGACCCCGTGTTAACCAGCGCTTTCTGGCAGGACACTTTCCAGCGGTGCGGTACTAAGTTGCTCTTGTCCTCAGCATACCACCCCCAGTCAGATGGCCAGACGAAAGTGGTCAACCGGACAATGGAGATGTACCTCCGCTGTTTCATAGCTGACAAACCCAAAACGTAGACTTACTGGCTTCCGTGGGTTGAGTTCTGCTACAACACCTCCTTTCACTCGGCTCACCGCACCACTCCTTTTGAGCTCGATACGGCCGTCCTCCCCCGCCATGCTTCCCTATAAGACCGGCTTCTCCGTGATTGATGCTGTCGACCGCCACCTCAATGATCGTGCCACGGTTCTCGAATAAGCAAGAGAACGCCTTCACCATGCTCAAAATCGGATGCGGCAAGTATATGATGCTCGCCACCGGGAGGTCATCTTTAACCCGGGCGATTGGGTGTGGGTACGCCTCCAACGACATCGACAATCCACTCTGCGGCACAATTGACCACAAGCTCGCTCCTCGCTTCTTCGGGCCCTTCCGAGTCTCTGCTCGGGTTGGCACGGTGGCCTATCAACTCGAGCTTCCAACCGACGTCCGCCTCCACAACGTCTTCCATGTATCCTTGCTGAAGCCATTCCGTGGTCCACCACCGACGGTAGTACCGGCCTTACCCGCCGATCTCACACCAAGCGAACACCCGGTCCCTACGGATATACTTGATACTCGGATGGTTGCTGACACCCGCGAGTACTTGGTTCGCTGGACGGAAGAAATTATTGACGATGCTACATGGGTCCAACACGACACCCTCAAGCGCCTTCATCCCGGCTTCCAGCACGAGAACGCGCTGGGTTTGAAGGGAGGGAGTATTGTTACGGGTCGGTTCGGGCGAACCTATACCCGTTACTCACATGGATCGGCCAAAGGGAAAGACACACAAGACCCGACTATGGTTGCTCATACCTAGCCGGCAGCATTATAGGCAATATCTATTCTACTATATAATGCCAAAACTAAGCTTCACCGTGAAAGTTTTTCGTTCCAAAAATACCCTTCATTACATTTCAATATGTATTAACGTTGATAAGGATATCTAAGTAATTAAAAACAGTAATTAAATACGTATTAAATGTATGTATGCATGCATGAGGCAACTTGGGGAATGATAGTTAATAAAACAAAGATATGCATGCATGCAAAGTAGGTAGTTTGGAGAATAAAACAAAAGTTAATAAAACATGCATGCAAAGTAGGCACATGAACCCAAGAGATAAGAGAAACCTTTCATATTCCAGTCATTTAATTTCTCCCAACTTTCATGCTCCTGCCTATTATATTTCCACCTATAATAAAATTAAGAAATTGTCGTTTGCTCTTTTAATAAACTATTATTTTTTTCAAGTAATATGAAATACGTGCAACGCACGTGCATATATACTAGTTATTAGTAATATTAGCAATAGTTAGTTTTATTTCAAGGAAGATATTATTAGCAATATTGCTAATAATATTTTTCCTTGAAAGAAAAGATATTACTTGGCAATATTATTAGTAATATTATTAGCAATAATTAGTTTCCTTTCAAGGAAGATATTATTAGCAATATTGCTAATAATATATTTTCTTCCAAGGAAAGAAATTACTAGTAATATTATTAGCAATAATTAGTATGATTTAGTTTCCTTTTCAACAAATTATGGTTAGCAATTGTAGCCATCCTCTATTTATATATAGAGGTGAAAATTCTCTTGGGAAGATTATGAAAGAAAAGTTTAATAAAAAACATAGGCGGTACTTCTCCCGATCTGAGAAGCGCCCACGCCTGCGACAAAGCGCAACACCAAGGCTGGCCGGTCACAAGACCAGACGGCTTCTTCATCGTCTTCGTCCCATCGTCCAGTTACGCGTGCCTTCGCTAAGCAAGAAGAAGCGCGTAAGAGAAAAAGTGGGACTTTTGGCTAAAAGAACTATGACTTGGTTTCTCCTGACTGGTGTTAGGAGGCATGTGAAGTTGGATTCCTATTTTCTTATGTCATCTCTTTTTAACTTGTTAAAACATCATGACTTCATCAAGATTGTACTATTATCAATTGGTTACTATTATATAGTCAAAATCTTTAACTTAATACAATTAGACAAGTATCTCAGGAAAACTTTTTTTGACGATTCAAGATACAACAACAAAGACATCATCCCAATTTTCTAGGTTCGATTGTTTGAATCTTCCTCCATTGAGCTCTGTTAAGGGCTATGCCTTCTCTAATGCTAACTAGATCAATATCATTCTTTTACTCTTCAATCCATCTTAGTCTAGGCCTATCTTTAGTCCTAGACTCTCCTTTAACTACTATGTTGTCGCTCATCCTTACGGGGACATCTATGGGTTTGGATTGCATATATCCAAACCACCTAAGCCAATTTTTTCTCATCTTGTCAGTTGACGTCACCTCTAACTTTCCACGGATACACTCATTTCTTATCCTATCCTTTAATGGATTGTCACCCATCCATCTTACCATTCTCATTTCAACTATACTAACTTTCTGGACATATTTTTTAATTGTCCAATACCCTAATCCATAAAGCATGACTAGTCTTATAACAAGTCCCGTATAATTTTTCTTTCAACTTCAAAGGTATCTTGCTACTCCAAAAACGTTACTCTATTTCAACAATCATGTTTTTATTCTATACATATGACATCTTTTTCAATCTCTTTCCATCATGATGAATAATTGATCTTAAATGCTGGAAGCTATCACTCTTTAAGTATCTCTTGTCCATCTATATTGACTCTCCCTCTCATTTTTTTTTACTTCGGGCTAAAATAATATTTTATATACTCTGTTTTCGTTCTACTAATTCTAAATGTTTTAGATTCTAAAGTCTCTCTTAACACTTTCTTTTGCATCTTAGCATTCTCTACTCTCATCAACCAGCACAATATCAACAAACATCATACACCATAGAAACTTTTCTTGGATATGTGTAGTAATTTCATCAAGAACTTTTGCAAAAAGGTAGGGACTCAACACCGGTTCTTGTTGTAAGCCAATAGTAATACGGAAACGGATTGTTATCTCCTCCAATAGTTCGTACCAACTTCTTTCTTAGATTCCCTTTTGCTATGTAATCTCTTTCAAAGTTTTTCTCACTTTTATATTTTTGCCATTCTTTATAGGAATTCTTTTTGCTTTACTAACCTTTTGAACTTCCTCGTTTACCAACTTTCTTTCGAGGTCTAGCTATTGCCTTTTGACACTTCTTGAATCTTTTTTGCTACTTTCTTGATATAACGTGCTGTTAGAATCGGTTTTCTCTCTTTTTTCTTCCTTTATTATTTTATCCTTAAACTTTATTAAGTTCTCTTTTTTCAACTTCCACCATTTAGTTTTTGATCTCTTCCCTAGTCATTTTTTTCCAATTTCAAAAAACTAATATCTAAGACCATCAACCTATGTTGAGTGGTTAGCCTCTTTCATGGTATAACTTTACAATCTTTATATATATATATATATATATATATATATATATATATATATATAGTGTTGAACTCCAAAATTAACAACTTGTATGCAGAAAACATTTTTCATTATTTGAGAAAATTTGTCAATTTAGATGAAAATTGACATTTGGTTCAAATATTATTGTAACTTATGGTTGTCATAACATATGAACATCTCTAAAATGTTGACCAGTTCTTTTATGCTTCTAATACATCTGGGATTTGATGTCATTGTGAAGGTTATTAATCATCAAGCTTATGATCAAAAAGCGGATGTATTCAGCTTTGCAATCGTGCTTTGGGAGTTGGCAACTTCAAAGGTACAGTGTAACTTTGTTCCTCTAGTCAGAATAGGTAGGTTGATTAATCTATGCTAGTGATAACTTGCTTTGCAGATTCCATATGAATTGAAGACACCTTTGCAAGCGGCCATAGGAGTAAGACAGGTTTGTACCTATTACCAAGAATCGGCCTTTTGTATGAAATCAAGAATAATTTTCTTGCGGATGTCGTTTCTTATCACTATCTGTAGATTTTTGTCATTGAGATAACCATGAACAAAGTTTCTTTTGATGTTTGAGATTTAAGATTGTTTGCTTTGGTGGAAAGTGATGTGAAGGAAAAGAGAGTGAAACCGCTTCATGTAGAAATCACAAGCTATTTGCTTATGGTCATGTTTCCTTATCCTTCCTTTCCCTCACTTTCTTAGTAACCAAACACAGCCTAAGAGTTGGAACTTCTAGACCTGTCAGCTTTCTGATTACACATGCCACTGGCTTAGCTCACTTACATGAGCAATGTGCCAAGGACCAAGGAAATCATTTGAACCTATGAGGAATGGCTGGGAAACAAGCTTATTGTTGGAATGTCCCTGTTTATGAGGTGTATTCAATGCCTGCATGGGGTCTTCTTTGGAAGATTGGATTATTTCTTCGAAGATTAGAACATTAAAATCTTTATTGGAATAAGAGAAGTCATGGTCATGTTCATTAAACCATGGGAAGACTTGAGGAAATTTGAGCCTGTATAAGGGGCTCTATGTACACTATCATGGCATCCAAGCAAGCAAGCCTAGAGCTTATTCCACTCTACTCCATTTACTCGGTAGTGATATATCCATCCAAGGTGGTTCGAGGCAAAGAGTGAAGGATCGGAGTGAAGAGGTTCCACCGATAGTGTGACAAGGGATCGAGATCGATCAACATTGTCTAGTTCTGCCCCCGAGTTTGTTCTTGTTGATCTCCACTCTTGACGCAAAGAAATATATGTTGGTTAGCCTTTGGCTGGGTCTCGAAAGAGAACTATGTGACCTCATTATTCTTTTAGTGAATGATTAATTGTTGGGTTAGGCCTTGTGGCATTTTCCTCTCACATCGAGAGCGTTTTCCATGACAAACGGGAGGATTTTCCACGTAAAACTATCATGTTTTTGTATGCCCTTGCTTCGCTTTTTGTTGTTTATGAAAAATGAGGAGAATATTATGCACATGCTCTAACCCAACAATTTGGTTCAGAGGTGAAGGTTGAATATGGGGTCATGTGTGTACAGTGGAGACAAGCAACGCAGATGATCAACCTCAATGAGAGCAACCGAACAATTTGGAAAACTTGAATGAAGCATTTGCCATTTTGCAAGGATCTAGGTGCACCCTTTATAGGTAATAGAGATAAACCTAGTAAGATGTCCAAAGCTTGATAGGAGAGTTGTCGGTTTTTCCGACTATGGTTGGATGACTGCATGTTTTATTTTTTCCAAAAAAAAGGTTCAATCTACGCTTTCTCTGGAAGAAGCTAGAAAAGTCTTTATGAAAGAAAGACATATTGTTTTCCTGCTTAAGAGACGTGTGTAGAGATTGGAAACAAATTTTATTGAACACGTCGTCAGATTGTATTACACAGAATATGAGAGTACAACAGCTTGAGAACAAGTCCGAGATTCTGGAAAAGTGGGATGGTGGAGGTTGGATTAAATCGATCCCTTTGCTCCGTTGACTATCGGACACAGCTATGTGTTAAGAAATGTAGCGGGGGACGAGCATGAGCTTGGTGTCGAGCCTGCTGTTCTGCTGTCACGTTGGTCGTCCTTGAAAAGTTGCGAAGTGTCGAGTATTTATAGAAGGATGATCGTCTGGTCATTGCCGCTGAGTGGGGGAGCTTCCATAGGCGCGATCGTGGCCTGTTCTGGAGAATGGGTGACCCACGTTCCAACGTGATTGGTATGGATCGTGGCCTTGGAAATGAGCGCTTCCTTCTGGAGATGCCAGGTGGCTTGAAGTTAGATTAGTTATGTCCCACGTCAGAGTCGTGGGAGAAGGATGGTGGCCGATGGTTGGTGAACGGTTGTCCACGTACACGGGTAAGCAGGAGCTCTGCTCTTGGCGGAGGAGTGGCGGTCGTGGGGTGAGTGGATAAAACCACCTTCCCACATCATCAGTTGTTGACGAGAGTCGTAAGAGTCGAGGAGTCGTAGACGTCGTGGAGCGGGGATTCCGCTTTAAGTGTTCCTCGGGAAATATAAGGCGTTGGTCCTTTTACGCTTGTGGAAGACCCGCGGAATTAAGTTATCCTTGTTGGAAGAAGTGAGATCCCGTCATTTGTGGGATGAGCTGGCGTGGTCTGATGGTTGACAGTGCCTTTGAAATGGCGTGCCGCCTGCAGCGCATGATGACCCGATGGCTCTGTCACGTGATAGTGACGTGCTAGGTTCTTTTCTTCTGTTTGGGGATGCTTGCTGGAGTCTTTCGCGGGAATGTCATGGCTTGAATCTTCCACTGTAACCTCTGGTCTGAGTTGCTTTAACGCTGGCATGAGATGTAGACTTGAGATTTTTCATGCTTCTACACGTACATTAACAAGGATTGGGGGGGGGGGGGGTCCATAGCGGAATATTTTGATGCGAAGTATTTTCATAGTAAACTCTCCTTCATGAAAGTGACTGTTGGTAAGTTTCAAGTTCAAACCTTGTTAGGTCTTTTTGTACAAATGGGAGACCGCCGTGGTGTATCAGAGAGAGCAACTCGACAACTGATGGTGTGGTTCATGTATGGAAGCATGTAATTGGAAGCTTGTTGAATAAGAAACAAGAAGGCCTCAGTTTGTCTTCATCACCGGAAGCAATTGCCAAACATAATGGGGGGAGGTTAACAAAGGTAGCCACATGATCGTGACAAATCCAAAGCAAATCGAAACCAAATAAAATCAAGTGTTTTTATTGAAATAAGATTAGATATCTAAAGAAGGAATTCTAGAAGTACAACAAAGACACAAGCATAAAGGCAAAGGTAGAGAATTCCAAATTAAAAAATGTTAGCACAACTAAATCATAGGGAGGTTAGATTTTGATGATTTCATGCAAAGATAATCGTCTTAAATGTCAGATATGGATTGGGTGGTGGATACTAGAGCGTTTTACCTTTGTCGTTGTTAAGATGGCCAATGAGCGGGCAACGAGGGTGCAATAGAAGATTGCGAGGACTAGTGCTAGAGATTGATACCAATTTGGGTAAAGTGGTTCTCAAGTACGTCAATATGTACCAGATCTTCACTTTGAACCTAATCTTTGTAGACAATTTGGATGAGCAAAGAGTACATTAGCACCTATGATAAAGGACAATGGGTGCTTACCTAGGTATCCCTCGCTGTGACACGAGGAAAAAAGTGTTGCACTCTCTACAAGATGTGAACCAAGATGTGTAAATCTTTGACTTGTGAGCAAGATTCTTTTATGGAGTTATGGCATCGACGACTATGACACATCAACGAAAAAGGCCTATAAGATCTTGCTAAAATAAATCTCCTACATGGTTAAAAAGGTGCATATATGAGTCGTTGCTAACATTGTTTGGTTACAGAGCATTTTTTTCCTCCATTTGTCAAAGGTGCATCTTATAGTACGAATTAGTTTTTGGAAAACGGTTTACTATGAGATTAGGGATATATTTCTTGTCTCTACTTTGTTCCTGATAGATGACTTCACTAGAAAGAGCATAAAATTCAAGTCTTGGACATCTTTAGGTAAATTCCATCCAATTGTTGAGTGGGAGACACGGAGGTCTCTCAAGCGCATTCTCATAGGTAATGCTGAGAGTAAATTGGAATATTTGACGACGCTGTACAATCCAATCATACGACACGAAACTCTATAGAAGCTAAATCATACAGCGCGAAAGGACTTGTTGAAGTCATCTCCATGGAATGGTATCACCTAGCTTATGAATTCTACCATTGTAGAAAGAGTCCGAAGTATGCTTGCAGATGCAAAGCTGCTAAAGTCATTATGGGCCGATGTGACGAGGACAACAATTGAAGTACTATGGACAATGAGGTTCCAATGGGCAATGAGGTTCCAAAGAAGGTTTTGAGAGGAAAGAAAGTGTTCGTATTGAAGGGTATTCACTTGTCGTACTTCTGTACATACCTAAAGATGTAAAATCCTAGCTTGATGCCCATGGTAAGACGATATGTTTTCTTGGGCTACTCACACGATGAAAATTGGTACATACTATGGAATCCATATAGCAATAAGTTGATTTGAAGTTGAGATGTGGTTTTCTTTGAAGATCTCACTCTCAATGACATCATGAAAAGGGAGAAATCTCAATCATTCCCGGAAGTGTTCGAAGATGTGGATCTTCTTTCGAGGTAAATGATAACGAGGGAGAAGGTGAAGTTGAATATAGTGATGATGAGGTAGATAATAGTCCGGATGAACAGTCACATAGAGCAATCAGCACAAGATAACCCACTTGACGTTCCAACACCAAGGCGGTTGACAAGAGAACTTTCGTCCATCGAGAAGGTATTCTACCGTTGAGTATATAGAACCGATGCATGAGAGCCAAAAGTTTTAAAATAAGCCTAAAAATGTGTAGACAAAGACCAATAGTGGGAAGCTATGCAAGAAATGAAAACCACTATACAAGAACTACAATTTGGAGCTTTAAAAAACATATATATGTGCAAGTTGAGGCCATAAAACATGGCTCACAATTGTCATATCCCGGTTTCGTAGAATCGATAAGTCATTTTTGGGTGTGATGTCGTACAAGTATAAAGTGCACTGGTAAAAGGCATGACAGTTGATAATTGATAACAAATCGAGGTCAATGCAGCAAAAATAAACAGACAAATTGAATCACAAAAAGTCTAATGAAAATGATCTCTTTATTGATGAGCTTTACAGTGGAATTCACACGACTATTGAAATGCCAACTTGGTTTACAACTCCTAATACAAGAAATTTATAATATTCCATACATCATGTCCTTTATCAACAAAAGATAACATCTTCCAAGAGAAAAAAATTTAGTTTTGCTAAACGATTGTTTTGACGTCTCAGAAATGTCAAAGTGACTATTCGCACATGTGGAGGAAAGGGTCAGCACATTCTGGTGAGCGAACCAACCCAACTCACATAAACCAACATATTAATCATGTGAAGATTTATAATATTATAAATGATGTTTCTACTCTTTTTCTAGGATAATTTATCAGTTTATAACATAGACGCATAAATATAAACACATCACTATATAATGATTTACTTGTATCCAACTTTCTTTCCTGCAAAACAAGGATTAAAACATATATACATGTGTATATATATGGTTTCCGATACTTTTCGTCTATGCAAAACAACACATTAGAGATCACATTATAAGCGTCACTAGTTTGTCCTGTATCAATATGTTATGTCTGTAAAACAGTCATAATTTGTATGTAACCTATCTACATGACGGTCATTGGTGCTTTATACACCAGAAAGGACTATCCATGGTATTATGACACGTCCTTTCAGAGCATGTAGCTCGTCTCAATGAAGGTCTCACAATGCCTCGTGTCTGACTGCATGTTTCATATAATTTTTTTCTAAGTCGATACGGTCCCCATTACCCGGATACCATTCGAGAAAAGCCAAACATTGTGCACAAGTTGTTCACGGCCATACAAATGCGTATGCAACTTAGCAATAAAACATGTCTTACATGGTAATGAAACTGAAAATAAATGTAATGCAAATCTTTACTTGTACCTCTTATTTCTAGAGTCTATGCTCTAAATCTCACATTGCCCTTCATGGTTATCATGATTGGCGACCATCGGTCCTAACCCATTGCCAACTATCCATGGTACGAAACCATTTCTAGAAATGCTTTCTATATAAAAGCTCCACTACAATATTACTGAAAGCACCCATTCAAGGACTAGATACTTCATCCTCGTGCATACGAGTACAACAATTTACATATCCAATATTTCAACTAATATGACTTCTTTTACCTTTATCATTTAGTGATGCATTGTAGATAAGTTGCAAAGGAAACAAAATAATTCTTTTATTAGGTGTGAAGCTAAATTACCTTTCTATCGAGATTATGCATATGTCAAACGATTCCTCAAAGATATGATTTGATGTTAAGTACAATCTTCTTAATTGTTATAACGATACTAGTGAGCGTTGCTCAGCAAACCATCCAATTCTACCCAATTAAGCCAGGCCGTATCATCGCTCAAATCTCGCAATTTCTCGCACAACTCAAATTCAAGCAGCCTATTCAATCCAACCAACCAACCAACACAATGCCTTCGTGTAGAGCGGAACATTATATAAATACCACTTAGTAAAAGTTTCGTCCTAGAAACATAAAAGAACAAACTCATTCCACTTCAGTAATTGAATTATGAAGGAACTTCTCATTCAGCTCCGATTCAACATCTCACGTTGACTCTTCGACTAAAATAAAATTCCGCCTAAGCACGTAAATTAAATACAAATGATTTCAATCTACCTTCTCTTTGTCAAATACTTCCACCCCTCCCCCTCTCTCTCTCCCTCTCTATTTCTCTCTCGCGCACGTGCCAAAGCGTTGTTGCGACTGCTCCTGTGCGGCGGCGTTGCTGCGTTGCTGCTACGATTTGCTGTAGCTGCTCTCCAGCTCCCACCTCCCTACCCCGTCGGCCTTCCTACCCCTCGTCGACCCCCCCTCCGACTCTACGGCCCTTATACCGCCAGCACCATCGACCCCCCTCTCACCGCCAATCCCATCACCAGCACCACTGACGCCCCACCGGCCGCACCACTGACCCCCCTCCAAGCTGTCACCTCCGCTCCACGTCCCAAAACCCTAACCCCAACATGTCTCAGCTGACCCCTCACTTCCCAAACCCTAACCCTGGCTGACTTCCAAAAAAAATCTACGTTGAGATTCTTCGGAGGGTAAACAATGGTTTGTTTGCATAAACCTCTGAACCTCGACAACGACATCAGGAGTTAACAGAGAGAAGACTTGGTAGTTTGCATGAATCTCTATTTCTGGTCCGGTATCCACATCAGGATCTAACTGTGTGCAACCTGGGTTGTATCTATGTTTTGGCTTATGTGATACACATTCGAATTTCTGCCAACATTGCGCAAGCCAGGTTTGGCAACATTGATCGTGCATTGAAGGTTGATGTGAATTTCAAGACAGGACGATCATCGATAGTCGGATCAAGAACTTGAAAGATGACCAACACGAAGCCGAGTAGCAGTGCTGACAACACCAGTGTCGGGAATGCAGTGGCAGGGACAATGAGCACTAGTACGACAATTTCATTGATTCGACTTGTCGATCGACGATTTGAGGGACCGAATGGTCAATATGGCACAAGGTCGAGAAGACGTTTCAGAGAATGGGGTTGTCAAAACATCTGACTGACAACCCCCAACAGTGAATGATCCTATATACGAGCAATGGGAGACGGATGACAGTCGACTGTTTACACAGTTGATGAATTTGATGGAACCATCGGTTGAGAACAATTCAGAATACGAATTCGGTGAAGAGTTATTGGAGGTCCTAGCAACTGTGTTTGATGAAAAACGTGATTTGTCTCATATCTATGACTCGGTTGTTGGTATCTACCAAGTGGATCAGGGAGATAAGTCTCATAAGGACCACTTCCGTGTCTAAGGCCCTAACTAACAAGGTGGGTCGTGTGTTACCTCTAACGACGGATATCAATGAGGCAAGGACTCAACGTCAGCAGCTGTATGTCATGGCATATCTTGCCTCCCTTCGATCTGATGCTGACTCTGCACGGTCTCAGATTATTGCTGGGGCCAAGGCTCCATCTTTGCTGGAAGCCCACTTTCGTGTTTTGCGAGCTGCAAAAGTAGTCGGCAATGATACGACTGGTGCACCTGTTGATCGATCTGCCTTGGGTGATGCTCGTGGTGGATTCCGTAGGGTTCGTGATGGTCGACGTGGTGGCCAGCCTACTGGCCGTGATGGTGAAAGAGTCGAAGGCGGACGTGATGGAGGACGACCGCAGACATGCTTCAACTGTGAGCAATCTGGTCATTTTCAGTGGCAGCGTCCCAAAGCGTCCACTGCCAATGTTGCATCGGATGCTTATGATGATGAAGGGCGATCCGTGCAAATGACTGCCAAGACATGCAGAATTCGCTGGATTTTAAGCTCAGCGTCGTGTCGAAGCATCTACATCTGGATCCATAGTCGAATATTTAACGACTTGTGTGGTAAGATCAAAGCAGTGGGTGATTCACTCTTATGCGTCTGATCACATGACATGCGACGCAGGTATGTTGCGAATAACAATTCACTGAAAGTTCGTGGAAAAGGAAGTACCAGTCTTTCTTCTGATCTGCCACTCTCTTCAATATTTCATGCACCTTTACTATCAATTAGTCGGATTACTCGTAACTTACAATGTTCGGTAACATTTTTTTCTTCTGATGGTTGTGTTTTTCAGGACCTGAAGACTGGAATGACTATCGGTAGGGGACGTGGTTGGAGGCTTGTACCTGTTTGACATGAATTATTCTGTTGCATGTGCCAGCATGACACTCGATTTGATTCAGTTGCATTGTCGGTTGGATTTCTGTGGGAGCTTTTCGTAGTCTCCTTGTGGGATAAGGCTTCGGCTGCTGAGGATCGCTTTGTGCCTGACTCATATGTCCAAGCTTTCCAGAAAATGTGTCCTTTTTAGATTTTTCAAGTTTCTTTTTATTGTGAGTTATGTAGTTTGGCCAAGCATCACCGGGTACCCTATCTGGTGAGTCTAAATAAAGTTGCATCATCTCCTTTTGAGTTAGTGCATTATGATGTATGGTGCCTTGTCCTATTGAATCCGCGATGGGTTTCAAATATTTTGTTTCCTTTCTTGATGACTACTCACGTGTCACCTTTGTCTACTCGATGAAAAATTGTTCCGAATTATTTGATATTTGTGCAATTTTATGCGAAAATTAAAATCCAATTTGTGGTTCCTATTAAGTATTTTCGGAGTGACAATGGTCGTGAGTATTTGTCTCGCGAGTTCAATTCTCATATGGCTAGACATGATATCATCCACCAAATTTTGTCCTTACACAACAAAATGGTGTGGCCGAACGCAAGAATTGCCACCTTTTGGAAATAATGCATGCTCTTATGTTTCATGCACGTACTCCCAAGATATTTTAGTTTGATGCGGTCCTTACAGCTTGCTATCTGATCAATCATATCACATCTTTTATTTTCAATACAGCAGTCCCCCGTAAGGGTGTCCTCTCCTGCCGAGATGCCATGATGATCTCTGTGCGCGTGCTTCTGTCTTTAGCTGTCCGTTATGACCTCCGTGTTAAATGGTGCCCCCTAGGCGCTTGGCATCGGGTGTCCGTCCGATGCCCGCCTAGGCGCCCTTCTAGTCCCCTCGACACTCGATTATGCATGTTTTGGGGTTTTGTAGACCTTTTTTGTAGTTTTTAGTAGATTTTTTTTTTGAATTTTTTATTTTTTTTGAACCGCCTAGATCTAGGCGACTGTCTAGGCATCCGTCTAGGCGCTAGACGACGGGTGCCCGCCTGACTAGCCCTTTTCACAACCTTAGATATGGCTGGCCATTACGTCAGCTGGATGTGAAGATCAATGTTTTATAAACCGGACTGGAGATCGACCCGGTCAGGATACTGGGTTGGGTCAACTCGGTTCAACCAGTGGGTTAATCCGGGTTGAACTGATTATATAGACTTACAATCTTATTTGAATATATTACATAGTATACAACTACACATATACTACTTATGCTAAAATTAGTCAAGAAGCAAACATATTAACTTTTATTGTATCTAAAGTCCAAATCAAAAATCAGAATTAACCAAACTTGTATTGTCATAAGACATCCTTTTAGAACTACAAAATGTAAAGGGTTATTTACACTAACTATCCCTATATTTTTGGTTTATAATACTGGGTACCCCTGCTTTTAAAAAAGTTACACTGACCACTCATACCTTTTTGGTTTATTACACGGGGTACCCTTATTTAAAGATAAAAGTTATAACACTAGTTACCCATATTTTTATTTTATTATTTTAAGAGGGGTGGTCAGTGTAATTTGTTCAAACGTAAGGATACTCCGTGTTATAAACAAAAAATATAGGGATAGTTAGTGTAAATAACCTAAATGTAAAAATAAATTAACCTACTATCAAGTCTTAAAATTAAAAAGTATGAATAAAATCATTAAGTCATAATACAATTGACGAGTAACTTACAGATCGAAATTTAAATCTATAGAGAAATGGTTTGAATCGAAATTGTTTCTCATGAACTTGTTCATCAAATTCACTCCAATCCACATGAATCTCGTCAACCTCATCTGTAAGAGACATAGTTTATGTTAGCAAAAGTATAATAAAATCATGATCATTGATGCATTATTATTTTTAACTTAATATTATCTTATGTCATTATTTTTTAACTTAATATTATTTTGATGAGTTGCTGCTATTGATTCTTTAGTTATTGGTTTTTTTAGTTGTTATTTGTTAAAGAGAAAATTAAACACGAAGATCAAAAGACAGTTTTGTTAAACAAATTACATAAAAAAACCTTTCAAATTTGAGTGAAAAAATTGTAAATTGAATGTGAGATAGAATCAAATGGAAGATTAATGGCATGCTGCCACTTCTGCATGCATGCATGTTAGAAGTGAATGTGAGATAGAATTGAATGTGAGTTAATGACATGCTGCCACTTCTCCATGCAAGCATGGCACTTTAGGAGATTATTCAGATTGCAAACTTGAATATGGGGGACGCGAGGTACACTGCACAGTGCTACCACTTGCTTGCATGCATGCATGCTTCTTGAAAATTGATAATTTTAATTAGCTTTTAACTCCAAAAGAAAAATTGGAATTTGAAAAGTCCGAGTCAACCGGTTTAAAATCAAGCTGGGTCATACGGTTCAGTGGTCTAATCGGTCGGGTCGACCGGGTTGCACAAAAGAAGTCATTTTTTGAAAAAAACAATGGGTCGTTATTAAACCAGACCGAAAAAATTACTGGTTCACGGGTTGACCTGTTCAACCGGCCGGTCCGGTTTTTAAAATACTGGTGAATAATGCATTTCTCCATGGGGATCTTGATGAAGAAGTGTATGTGGTGCAACCTCCTGGGTTCGTTGCAAGGAAGGGTAAAATATGTCATCTGCGGAAGGCCCTTTACGGTCTCAAACAATCATCTCGTGCTTGGTTTTGGCGATTTCCACATGTTACCTAGTTTGGCATGTGTCAATCGAAGAAAGATCATTTGGTATTTTACCGACAGACATCGCCTGGAAGGATACTAGTTGGTGTCTATGTTGATGACATTGTGATTATGGAAGATGACAGTCAGGATATTGCCGAGCTGAAAAAGTTTCTAGGTGAGCAGTTTGAGAACAAAGATATGAGGTCGTTAAAATACTTTGGTATTGAAGTCACAAGGGAAAAGTAAGACATCGTAATGTCTCAGCGAAAATGTGCTTGATATTCTAACTGAAGGAATGATGCAAGCTAAGGGAACAACCTCACCCATGGATCCAGGGGTAAAGTTACCTCCCCAATGAGGGGATACTGATGTCCAATCCTGATCAGTATCGTCGGGTGGTTGGAAAACTCAATTATTTGACTGTCATGACTTGCCCAGACCTTTTCTTTGTTGTAAGTGTTGCGAGTAGATTTATGTCTTATCCAGTTTCGCATTGGTATACAGTTCTCAGGATCTTGCGCTATTTAGTCCAAAATTTGGAAAAGGAATTCAGATGATGAATCATGGGCATACTCATCTTAAGTGCTTTACAGACGTTGACTGGTTGCAAGTCTTACAGATAGAAGGTCAACATCTGGTTATTCGGTATTTATTGGCGGAAACTTAGTATCGTGGAAGAGCAAGAAGCAGAGTGTGGTCTCACGATCAAGTTCAGAAGTGGAATACCGAGCTATTGCTCATGTCACAACAGAGGTGTTATATCTGCAACATATTCTAAAGGAGATGGATGAAGAAGCATGATCGGAAGCAACAAATATGTGGTGTGATAATTAGTCAGCCATCCACTTGCTACCAATTCCGTATTTCATGAACGAACGAAACATATTGAGATCGACATCCACTTCGTTCGTGATGAATACCAAAAGGTTATAATATTTCATCATGTGAGTACTAGAGATCAGATAACATATATTATCATGAAGTCCCTTTTAGGTCCTCGTGTTCATTTTTTATATAACAAACTGGACATGATTGATACCTATGCTCCAACTTGAGGGTGGGTGTTAAGTATAAATATTATTATGTATTGGGCTTTAGTCCCACTTCAGATAGAAAAATAAGGAAGAGGCCAATCCTCTCATATATATATGTAATCTCTCTTTCAATAATAAATCATCCAATTATTCTTATTCTACAGGGTGGGTATTTCTTTCGAACACATTCAAGACCTGTATGGGCCACCACTAAAACCATGTCACGTCCCAACATGTCCTCCAGTGTCTGAATGGTGCGCTCGGACTGGCCATCCGTCTGCGGGTGATACGATGTGCTGAACTTCAGGCGGGTACCGAGACTCTCTTGCATACTCCGTCAAAAGTAAGATATGAACCTCGTATCCCTGTCAGACACTATACTGACTGGCACCCCATGCAGTCGCACGATCTCCCTCATATACATATCTGCTAAGACCTCTGTAGACTGTCCAACTCTGAAAGGTAAAAAGTGAGCGGACTTGGTGAGTCGATCCTCGATCACCCACACCGCATTGCGACCACTAGGACTCCTCGAAAAGCCCGTAACGAAGTCCATAGTGATGTGCTCCCATTTTCACTCAGGTATCGGGAGCGGCTGTAGAAACCTGCAGACCTCTGATGCTCAGCCTTGACTTGCTGACACACCAGGTACTTCGCTACGAAGTGGGCTATCTCCCTCTTCATTCCATGCCACCAATAGTACTGCCTCAAGTCTCTGTACATCTTTGTGCCTCCTGGATGAATAGAGTATGCTGAACTGTGCGCCTCCGACATCAGCTCCTGACGAAGTTCTTCGTTCGAAACATAGAGACGATCTCCACATCTCAAAGTCCCGTCCTCGTGTATGCGCAATCATGTCTGCATCCCGGCCTCTGTCCTCTGTCGAAGTATCTGGAATCTGGCATCTGTTGGCAAGGCAGCCTTGATCCTCTCAACCAATGTCGATTGCACCTGAAAACTCGACAACTGGCCGTCTGCTCCGGGCATAATGACCTCTATCCCCAACTTCTCCAGATCTCTCAATAGGTGTTGCTGGGTAGTAAAAAAGAATGCCATGGGCCTCCTGTTCAATGCGTCAGCTACCACGTTGGTCTTTTCTGGATGGTATTGTAGCTCAATCTCAAAGTCTGTCATCACCTCGAGCCAACGTCTTTGTCTCTGGTTCAGGTCCTTCTGAGTGTAGGTGCACTTCAGGCTTTTGTGATCTGTGAATATCTCCACCCGTTCTCCGTATAGGTAGTGCCTCCAAAGCTTCAGGGCAAAGATCACTGCGGCAAGCTCCAAGTCATGAGTGGGATAGTTCTTCTCATGGGTCCTCAGCTGCCTAGAGGCATAGGCCACAATTTTTCCATGCTGCATCAAAACACATCCTAATCCTTTTTCAGACGCATCGCTGTAGATTATAAATCCTCCGGGTCCAGAAGGTATAGTCAAAATAGGTGCCGTAGTCGGACGCTTCTTCAGTTCATCGAACGCCGTCTGACACTCCTCTGTCCAAATGAACTCCTGCTCCTTACGGGTCAAGCGGGTCATCGGTTATACGATTCTCGCGAAGTTCTCTACGAACCTCGGGTAATATCCGGCAAGTCCTAGGAAATTCCTTACCTCCGAGACGTTGATAAGGGTTGGCCACGTCTCTACTAATGAAATATTTGCTGGATCTACTGAAATACCATCTCCTGAGATAATGTGTCCAAGGAAAGAGACGGTCTAGGAGGAACTCACACTTGCTCAACTTGGCATAGAGCCTCTCACGCCTCAGCGTTTCCAACACTAACCTCAAGTGCTCCTCGTGGCTTTTTGAGTACACCAAGATGTCGTCGATGAAGACTACCACGAACTGGTCCAAATACTGGTGGAAGGCTCTGTTCATCAGGTTAATAAATACTGCAGGCGCATTCGTCAGTCCAAAAGGCATCACCAAGAACTCGTAGTGGCCATAACGAGTCCTGAATGCCGTCTTTAGAATATCTTCTCTTCGCACCTTTACCTGATGATACCCCGTTCTCAAGTCGATCTTCGTGAACACCACTGCTCCAGTCAGCTGGTCGAACAAATCATCAATCCGTGGCAGGGGGTACTTGTTCTTGATAGTCAACGCATTAAGGGCTCTGTAATCAATGCACATACAGAATGTCCCATCCTTCTTTGGTACAAACAACACTGGTGCTCCCCAGGTTGATGCACTAGGACGGACAAATCCCTTGCTCTGCAACTCCTCTAACTGTAGCTTCAGCTCATCCAGTTCCCTCTTCGCCAACCGGTACACATTTGAAGATACCGGCGCTGCTCCGGGTACCAACTCAATAGTGAACTCCATCTCTCTATCCGGCGGTAGGCCTGACAACTCCTCCGGGAAAACATCCTCGAACTGTGCAACTATCGGTGAGGGTGCCGTCTCCATAGCCATGTAAGCTCCAGCTGTCTGGCCTACTCCTCGCTCGATAGTCCCCCGCATGTACTCGAATTTTGGGTGATCTGGCGGTCTAAAAATGACGCTACCCCTCCGACAATCCAGTATGGCATTGTACTAGCTCAACCAGTCCATACCTAGCACAACGTCGAAGTTTGGCATCGGGAATACCAAAAATTGAGCTCTCATCTCCCGACCGCACACGACTACCGAGCACGTTCTAATAGTACTGGTAACCGGTACGATACATCCTCTGGTAAGAATCTTCCAACTCTTAGGTAAGGGGGAGGTAGCTACTCTATGCATAGCGCTACGAAACTACTAGATATGAAAGATAGTGTAGCACCAGAATCAAACAATGCAGTCGCAGGTAATGATGCAACTAAAATGATACCTGTGCTAGCTTTCCCTTCTGGTTCCTCAGTCACTGCTAGTGCAAAGGTCTGCCCGCACCTCCGCCCTCCGGCCTGCTGTCTGGCTCGATCAAACTGTGCCTCATGTGGGGCCAGAGGTGGTCCCTTCTGAAATCCACCTGGTGCAGGTGGACGTTGATCTCCTGTCTGGGGTGGTATCCTCTGGACTGGTGCTGCTGGCCTCTGTCCTGTCTGCGGTGCTGCATCCCTGCGCTGTGGGCAGTCTCGGGCTTGGTGCTGGTTCGCTCCACAAATCATACATGTCCCCAGCCTCTTTCGACAGTCCTTCTGAACATGCCCTCTCTTGCCACAGTAGTGACAAGACAGAAGTTCCCTCTGTTGATATGGTGTGCTCGTCTGTGGCTGTGCTCCGGGACGACGGATCGGTCCTCCCGCTCCAGGCTGTGTTCTGGCTGGTACGACCACGCTGGGACGCCTCGATCCTCTGCCAATAGCCTCTTGGATCCTGGCCTCTGTCAGAACCTCCTCGTAAGAGATCCTCGTCTGGGTGGTAGTGTACCTTTGTAGCTCGTAAGTCAGACCATGATGGAATTTCCTGGCCTTCTCTAGATCATTGGGTATCAGGACGGCACCAAATCTACTAAGTCGACTGAACTCGGTGTCATACGCGTCTACGGTCATGTTCCCTTGCTCCAGGTGCAAGAACTGAGAGTATAGTGCATTCCTGACCGTAGTCGGGAAGTACTTCGCATTGAAGTATTCTAGAAACTGCTCCCACGTCTGCTTCTTGCCGACGCTGCGCTCCATGGAGTCCCACCAGTGATGGGCATTGTCTTTCAATTGATCCCTCACTGCGGTCATCCAAAGGTCCGGAGGCAGTTGAGAAGCCTCCAGCAGCAACTTCGTGTTGGCGACCCAATCGGAGATCTCCTCTGCGGTCTCGCTGCCCGAAAAGGTATCCGGGCCCATCTGACGAAACCTTCGAATAATACCAGCTGGCTGAACATGTGTAGGTGCTGGTGCAGGAGTAGGTGTCCTCTCCAGAACTGTCATCAAGTTGTCTCATTGTCTCGGCCTGATGCCACTGCGCCTGCATCATGGCCTGGAAAAACTGGAATATCTGCGGCTGTCCCTCTGAATGTGGCATCTGAGGTGGAAATGGTGGAGGTGGTGGCAAGGGGACCTTCGGCTGCGCTGTAGGTGTCTCCTGAGATGTCGGCCTCTCGGGCTGCGGCATCGGCGTGGCCCTCGAAGTCTGACCCTCGAGGTGTTGTGTCGGGACAGTCTGAGAAGTCTGGCCCTCTTGCTGCTGCGTCGGATCGGCCTGAGAAGTCTGGCGCCAGTGTATCAACGGGGCCTGTGGGATCACCGGGACCTGTGGTGGTGGCTTCTCTCCGGGTGGTCCCTGGGATGTATCCTCCCTCTGCGCCGTGGCAGATGGCACAATGGCACCGTATGCCTCGCGTCCGCTACGCAAGTTCATCTCTCGGCAAGAGATGGAACTACATTAAAAGAGTACGGAAATAAACAAATAGGATGCAGATATTCAAATAATTAAATATGAAGGTGGTTCAAAGACGGTAGTCAAGGTGGATGAGATCTAATAATTTCTATCATATTGCAGGCTCGCTGGGCATGATACCATACCACAAGCGATAAACACAGACCTGCATGGGTCCCAGTCCCAAAACACATGGGACCAGGCTGTAGCGCCCCGTTCTCCCGATGCTGAGAGCGCGGCTAAGAAACACAAGACGGTATCGTTCGATCGGGATAGATTGAATTAAGAACTCGTCCTCGTTATGGATTTGTTTCTTCGGAATCGATTCCCATATTCAGTGGACTGCGCCCCAAGGATCGGCTTAGCGGCAGAGTCAAGAGGGACCTCTCCGCTGCTATCTTTTATTGCCTCGGTTTTCGATGTCGCTTGTTGCTTTCGTGCTTTGAGTTGGTTTTGCGATTTGCTTGTTTTCCTTGAACGGTTTCGATGGTTTTCATTGTTTTCGTTCATTGAACTGCACTTCTATTCCGAGATTGGAAAGAGAGGAAGAAGTATTAATCGAGCTGTTCGTGTGCAGGTGAACGAGCAGTAGGCGGCTTGCGAGCGGAGTCGTGAAGCGCCTCTTTCCTTCTTCTTTCCAAAATCTAAGTGAGTGGCTACCAACCCGATTAGCTAGCCCTGCTTCCAAGCTTCACTCCTTGCCCCGATCAAACGATACCAAGTAATAATAAAAGAAACCAAGATAAAAGAGAATAAACTTGGTTATTACTGCTTGTCAATCAAACTCGTGAACGGTTACTTACTTGCATGCTTGTTCGTTCGGAATGTTCATCATATGCATAAATTGTAGTTAGAATATAACTTCTTCTATAAATTGTGCTATTTATGAATCATATCGTGTATGCGCATAACTGTTCCTAGAGGCTATGCAAAAGAAACATGCATTACTCGTGTTGCCTCAACTGCGTGAAATGATAACTTAACTAAACATCGTGTGTTCGATCATGGACAACTTGTGCACAAGGATATAAGTTCTGCGGACGGTCGCTGGGGCACTGGCACCGATCCGATCCGGGCAGACTTCGTGTTTATAGTCAATCGTGTGCGGACGGGATAACTTGCAACGCATCGTGTTTTCTGAGCTCCTCGTGTTTTCCCGTTGCATGCTATCCTTGTCCTTGACTAGTCCATTATGGCATCAAGCCAGTGATCCTCGTGTGTATATGCTTGCAACGCCTCGTGTGTTTATCGTGTGAATATGGCTTGCAATGCATCGTGTGTTCAACGTGTATATTTAAACCTGTTGCATACTAACTTGTGTCTTCGTGGCAGGGAAGGCATGGTAAGTATTGTGCAGGTAATTCAGACGGTCAGGTAAAATTCACCTAACGGTGGCACGTTCATTTCAGTAAATTCAATATGCTGCTTACTTGTAAATGAACTAAGGCAAGATAGAAACCCACAAAATATGCATGCTTCACTAAACAACGTGTTGATTGGTATAGTTCGGCTAGCTCGCCTTCACCAGCATGTTTCGATATGCTGACCCTCGTTGAAACAGGTTCTCCGCACCAAGGCGAACCGAGCGAGGAGCCGAAGTCGTCTACCCGATCCAGTCCAAGCTGTTAGCGCACCTTCACCGCGCCCTTGAAGCATTTTGAAGACCGGAGCTTGCAACTCTACATACACAAAATGCAGCTCCGTGGCAAAGCCGTCCTCCAGCCTGGAGGTCTATATCGTTTTGAGTTATAAAAGGATGTAATGTACAGGACTGCTATCTCATTTTGAGTCATCTCTTTTGTAAGCCGTTTGACATATTAGCTAACTCGTTCAGGAGTTTGTAATAGATGTTCATTATCAATAAAGAGAACTTTTCTATGTTTCAAATCTGTGTTTCAATTTATCTGCGTACTCTGAATATGTGCTTGCTATGCAAATCATTAAAGCCTTGTGCGGACGCAACTCCAGGCCCGCACGGCGGTCACGATTCGGGGGACGCCTCAAGTGATTCTACGGAATTGGGTCGTGACACAGGCCACGTGGCAATAGCCAGCTAATACGACTCTGAAGGATTTCCTAATTTAATGGACCCGACGAAGCGTACTACGCTGTCCTAAAATATTATCAAGTCTAATATGCTAACATGCAGCAGGTAAATATCTAATCTCATCCACAGAATATAAATAAGAAGTGCTGAAATAAATACTGGAAATAAGTGCAGAATCAGAATGTCATAAGTCTGATGGGAACAAACCCAATACAATACTGAAATAAGAGTACGGAAGGACAGATAAGGGTACTAGGCTAGAACATCGACTAACTAGATAAAGATGCTCCAGCCCTAGGCGGAAGGCCTACCAGTGATCAGGAAAACTCCGAAGGTAACACCTCAAGCTCCTCCTCGGTCGTGTACCTCGTCTCCTGTCCGGGCCCATACACGGTCGGATAGTATATCTCGTCCAAATCTGGAAGGGAACTAGGTCCTCAGAGGGACGTAACAAGATACAAAAATACATGTCGAATATAAATACTGAATAAGTAAAATGGGTGTACTAACCATCTAAGTGAATGCAATATGATGACAACCTTGGTACGTATGGGTAGGTGAAGGCATAAATATGTAACGTCCATATCGTTCCGTAGAACGTGGAATCTGCATAGTATAACGTCCATATCGTTTCGTAGAACGTGGAATCTGAATAAAGAGGGTCATTGGATCCGTGGCTTCTCTGGACGCTACGGATTCCAATGTGTGTATCCCATACGCCTACCAGTTGTCCTCCCCGCCCAATGCAGATATACAAGTCGAATACACGACGTGCATACTACGTAACTAACATGCCAGGTCTCAAATAACTAGACTAACCTGACTACGCACTAAACCGTGATGCATGTCGCACGCACCGATAGCTAGTTGGGTACGCCAACTCGCATCCCAACATGAGTTTGTCATCGTGATGAGTGTAAGATGTGTCAGGGTCTTGGAAGATATCAAAATATTTTCAAAACAGTAGGTGAGTCTGCTAGTGACTAAGTCAATACACTACACATTGACGCAATCGTCGACTGCACCCGAGTCATTCTCGGATGCGCACAGTTATCAATAATATTTGCAACAACTACGCATGCAATATTTAACAACTTGAATTAAACAGTAAATAAGGCAAGGTATACTTGCTTGGATCCTCAAGCTGCGAATGCCAAAATTCTGCTCCCGAAGCCTCGTCCGAACGATCTAACGATCATATATATATATATAATATAATGTAATAACCATTAGTCATTATACTAGTACGCACAAAAGTACAACTACACTGCACTTAGAAACTAACGCAAGTAGGGGTTATAATCGGTCAACTAGAAGGGTCGAGTGTGCAAGTGTCTAAAATGTACCAGTGTCATGTCCCTCTAAACGTACATTTCTCAAATATTACAACCATGGTCGACTAAGGTTCAAGTAGGTGTTAAGTTGTTATCCAAGACAAGTTTGATAGTATTAACCATCTAGGTCTCCATGTACGAGTACGTCATATGTCCTCAAATACTGTGCACAACAAGACAGTTAGCTACCATGCTATTAATATATTTACATCTTCAAATATCGTGTAACACTAAATACGTGTCCTAGCTAATAGGTTAGGGTGCACATATGATAAATTAGACCTAGGTACTACACAAATATATGTCATACTAACAACCTAACCCATGAAATATACTAACTACTACTCCAACACACACACACACACACACATATATATATATATATATATATATATATATAACTAGATAATAGGGTTTACTACAATCATAGGTTCATGCACAACAAGAAGGAGGAGGAGGTGAACATACATACATAGGGTTAGTTCTACAAAGGGAGGGGGTGCTCGGCCCGCGGCTCGTGGGTGGCCGGTCTCCGGCGGGAGGAGGTGCTCCGGCGTCTAGGCTGCACAGCAGCAGCGGCTTGCAGGGGGTGGTGGTTGGTGGTGACGAGGTAATGGTGGTGGCGGGATGGTCGTGGAGCTCGGTGATGGCTGTGGAGGAGGAGAGGAAGGAGGAGAAGGTGGCGGTGATGATGGCGGTGGTGATGGCTGTGGTGGTCGGGTGAGGAGTGAAGTTGCTGGTGGTTGATGATGGTGAGGGTGGCTGTGGATGGTCGTGGGGATGATGGTGGTGGCGGAGGTTAATGGAGGAGGTGGTGGTGATGACTGTGGTGGTGATGGCTGTGGTGGTTGGAGGTGGCAGGATTAGAAGGAGGCGGTGGTTGGTGATGATGGCGGTGGTGATGTGAGGAGAGGGTGATGGCTGTGGTGGTGATGGTGGTGGCGGGATGGTCGTGGAGGAGAAGGTGGTGGTGTTGACTGTCGAGGGTGGTGGTGGTCGTGAGAAGAGGGAGGTCGGCTGTCGACGGTCGGAGGAGGAGTAGGTTAGGGTTTCGGTTTTTGATGGGGATGGTGGTGGCTGAAATTTTGGAGAGAGAGAGTTAATGAAGGAGAGAGAGGAGGAGAGCATGGGGATTAGGGCCGGCTACATAGCTATTTTTAGGGATGAGGGAAGGATTCTCATGAAGAAATGAGTGGTTGGGATGGGGTAATTTTGAATGGAGGGTGGTGATGATGTAGGTGTAAAGTGGTGTGTTGTACACAAAATGGAGGGAAAATAGGGGTGACTGGTCAAAGTAATGAAGGGGGGGTTTTTTCATTGTTTTGCTCCAATGGGAGGTGGACACCTAGTTGCTTATTTGCACAAAGGCCCCCAACAATTTAGAAATTGCACAAACAAGGGAGATTGGGATTGGATGAGGAAAAATACCATGTTTGGTATGATGTAGTGGCTTAAAATGGTGTGTGGTGTTTTGTGAACCTTGAGGGTGTGAGTGGGGGTTTGGGTTGGTGTTGGGTCTAGTTTTGGGTTAGGTTGAGTCATTACACCAATTTAATTAAAATTAGTGCCAATGGTGTTCTTTAATTAATTGGAAGTGCATAGGATTAAAATTGGGTGGGACACAAGTGTCATGGACGTAGAAGACTCAGAGTAGATTATTGTCATAAATTGGGTTGCACAAAACGGGTCGAGGTTGTGTCTCCAATTTCGATTGTAACGGACAAAAATGCAAAGTTGGATTTATTTGGATTTAAAAATAGATATTTGTAACGAATATTGTGCGACTAAAATGAAGCACAAGAGAGGGTATTTATGAGTTACACAAATGTCAGAATGGAAGGCTAGCACGTCTAGGACGAGTGTGTGAAATTTGCTTGAAAGCAAAAGCTAGAGTAGCGCGCCAAATATCGAAACGGTAAGGTGCACCAAGTGATACGAAATTTTGTACATTAATCTAAAATACTATGTTCTAATTCTAAATGGCTCCAAACTAACCCCAGTCTCTCTATCTAAACTAAGTAGACCTAGATTTGGTCGAGGGGGTTTACACTGCCGCATCCCATCCTTTCGAACAACTTGTATACCCCCAACCATTTTCGAAGTTTCAGCAATATCGGCTCAGTCCAGCATATCCATAATCTTTTTGCCAATATCAATAACATGCCTCGCATGAAACTATTATTCTTAAAAATCGCTAGACGAGATACCAGAAGCGAACCTAAGCTTGCAGACAGACACACCATCAGTGCGGAAATAAATCAAGACGACGCAAACCCACCTAGGCACCATACTCACTATTTTTTGAATCAAATGGACGTAGACAAAACTAAATTTAATTTCCATATTATCTCTCTAATGCTAATGTTGGTATATTAGAATATTCTTTGTATATTTGTTGGTATATTAGAATATTCTTGGTATATTTGTTGGGATATTAGAATATTCTACAGGGGATTTTAATGGGGTATTAATGTAAGATGAAGGGTTGTAAGGCTATAAATAGCCAAGCGATTATCAATAAAAAATATAACAATTACTCCAAAATATTTTACATGGTATCAGAGCCTAAACCCTAGCCACCACCTCCCAAACCCTAGCCGCCACCACCGCTGCTGTCACGCCCCGGGCCCGCCCGGGCCGCCGCTCCGCCCTGCCCCGCCCCGTGCGGCCGGGAATTAACGAACCGGACACGTATCACCGTGCCTCGGCGCGCCGGACGCGAATCACCGCGCCCGTCCCGCGGGTGCGAGGGAGGAAGGGAGCCAAGCGAATGGCCCGTTCGAGCTTTCGGGGGACGTGATGCCGCACGGGCCTGGGGTTGCGCCCGTGCAAGGCCAATCGTTTAAGTTGATAGTTGGCTATCATCGCATCAATCGAGTAAGCAGCGGAAAGGGACTTGTTGCAATGCAATGCATTAGCCAACTGAGTGTTCGGGACAATCGAGGCAACTTGGGTTTCCTTTAGCAAAGACACACGTTCGTTCCATACATTATGCCCCCTTATACGATAGCATTCTCGGGGCAACAATCGAAACCAGGATTTCGGGTCTTCGGGACTGTGGCACGCCTATCGCTCCCTCGGACGATCCAGTACCTGCGAACAAGTAAACTGTTGGTGGGTCAGCACTTTATACAAGTACTGGTGAGATAAATCAACTGAACAGAAACAAGCATTCACTCAAACAGGCACTAAGTAATCATGTTATAAAACATTACATTACTAGTGATCTTTCTAGTTTTACCTAGGTTCGTTTCATGCAGTTCTAGCAGAGTCGATTTACTTGTTTAGAAACATGTTTGGAAACAGAGTTTCATATTGAATATGCAAGCAAGCAAACCGTTCATGTTTCAGGGTGTGCGCAGCGTGTCTCGTGCGACTCGAGGGTCTGATGCAAAGCTAGACACACAATGCACATTCTTAGGGGCAGTCACTATCCAAGCCAACACAATGACTTAGCTATATGCAGGGCGGTCCCCGAGTATCTCAGGATCGGCAGCTGATGGAACAGCATACCAATGACTCTTTATCTGATGCTAGAGGCAGCTGTGACTCATGGTTGCTTTGCACTATCATGGTAGCAGCCGTGACACATGCAGTTCAGCTCTCCACCAATAGCCATTGTCCGACCGCGTGCGAATGCATGGAACACTATCAAATAAACTCTAGTATGCAGACGAGACGAACCATCAGAATACACTCATTGTTGCGGGGCAATCCGACTTATCACTTGAACACGTTCAGGCACAGTATGGTTCTCTCGAAGCATAGACGATAGTGAACATATTCATGCACTCTAAGCAGGCGATTCATGATTCTCGTTAAGCAGGCATTGTTTCAAAGACAAGCTAGGTGAGTTCGTTCATTAACATGCAAGGCAGGTTCTATCATTCTCTTAAGAAAACATTGCAAGCAAAAACTCAGGTTATTATTAAGGCGTGCAAGAATCAGAGAACGAAGTTCTGCCCACTCACCTTGATACATAACGCCGGCGCGGAGCGGGGCGTTACAGCTGCCACGCCGTCCGCCACCACCGTTGCCGCACTACTCGTCCGCCACCACCACCGAGAAGCCGTGACTCCCGCGGAGCCTTCTGTCGCGGTTCCTGGCGTCTTCCGCGGGTCGTTCCAGATGTTGACATCGAAGGCCTAGATCTGATCGGGGAGAGACATGATCGGGTCTAGGAGAGGACGAAGAGGGCGAACGTGAATCGTGGGACGGGTGTGAGGTGATCAGAGAAGAGGAGGGTCGATGGAGGAGATCATCAAGAAGTTGGACTCTGCGGAGGTCGCAACGCTGATGAAGCTGGTGAAACTGTCGGCTGGTGAGAGTGTGACACGAACATTGGCGAAGTTGGAGCTTCCATCCATCAATCTGAAGCTTGATGGACCAGCCACTTACCTGAGTTGGTCACGACGGGTGAGGATAACCCTCGCAGGGAAGAACCTGGAGGGTTTCTTGTCAGAAGAGAAGACAGAGCCGGATGAGGGCTCAGCAGGACGCGACGAGTGGAAGTCCATTCATATGGTGGTATACATTTGGCTCTTCAATTCTTTAGTCCAGTCGATCGCCGCCACAGTGGATGGCCTTGAGATGGTGAAAGACGTGTGGGAGAAGTTGAGGAGAACCTACGATGGTGTGGGGAATAACTTGACGGTTTTCCAGATCAAGGGGGAGATCGACGACACCGTACAGGGAGAGAATGCGGTACAGGAGTATGCCACGGAGTTGGAGCGTCTATGGTTGGATTATGATCACTTCTCAGATCGGACGAGCTGCGAGGACCCGAAGTGTAAGGAGCGACATGTATGTCTGCAGGAGAGGACGATGATGTTTCTTAAGGGGCTGGCCGCAGTGTTTGCTCAGAGGACAACACTACTTCTAGCCCAACCGAAGATTCCTACACTTGAGGAGGCTATCTCGGCCATGATCCAGGAGGAGACTCGTATCAAGCGATAGGAAGGGACATGTGGTCCTCCTGAAGTGAAGACAACACTTGCGATTGCTAATTCAGGCGGCACATGACCCATGGGAGACCCCCGACAGTGTTACAACTGCGGGGAGGTGGGCCATCTGAGGTATGCTTGCACCAAACCACCCAAGGAGTGTAGCGCCCCGTTCCTCCTATTCGAGGAGCGCGGCTAAGAAACACAATATGGTATCGTTCGATCGGGATAGATTGAATTAAGAACTCGTCCTTGTTATGGATTTGTTTCTTCGGAATCGATTCCCATATTCAGTGGACCGCGCCCCAAGGATCGGCTTAGCAGCAGAGTCAGAAGGGACCTCTCCGCTGTTATCTTTTATTGTCTCGGATTTTCGATGTCGCTTGTTGCTTTCGTGCTTTGAGTTGGTTTTGGATTTTACTTGGGTTTTCTTGAACGGTTTCGATGATTTCATTGTTTTCGTTCATTGAATTGCACTTCAATTCCGAGATTGGAAAGAGGGGAAGGAGTATTGATCGAGCTGTTCGTGCAATGCAGGTGAACGAGCAGTAGGCGGCTTGCGAGCGGAGTCGTGAAGCGCCTCTTTCCTTCTCCTTTCCTTCCAACCAAGTGAGTGGCTACCAACCCGATTAGATAGCCCTGCTTCCAAGCTTCACACCCTAAAATCTTGCATTCTTCTGTGCCCCGACCAAACGATACCAAGTAATAATAAAAGAGATCAAGATAAAAAGGGAATAGACTTGGAATATTGCTTGTCAACTAAACTTATGAACGGTTATCATACTGTATGTTAGTTCGTTTATAACTTTATATGAATCGTGCTAAGTATGGAATATGCTTGTTATGAAATAAACTATCAGGAAGACTATGCGGAACCGTTATGCTATGGAACTATTTCTATTAGTATTGTTTGATCACGGACAACTTGTGCACAAGGTATGTTATGAGTTCCGCGGACGGTCGCCGGGGCGCTGGGACCGATCCGGACGGAACGTATGTATAGTCGTATGTTACCCGGCAAAATGTTATGCAGCGGGGCTCGCCACCCGCGTTGCACGTCACTTTGCCTTGAGACTATAACCTGTCCCTCGTGGCAACATGCCAGTGATCTCTATGTATATTTAAACCTGTTGCAAACTAACTTGTGTCTTCGTGGCAGGGAAGGCATGGTAAGTATTGTGCAGGTGATTCAGACGGTCAGGTAAAATCCACCGAACGGTGGCACGTTCATTTCAGTAAATTCTATATGCTGCTTACTTGTAAATGAACTAAGGCAAGATAGAAACCCACAAATATGCATGCTTCATTAAAACAACGTGTTGATTGGTATAGTTCGGTTAGCTCGCCTTCACCAGTATGTTTCGACATGCTGACCCTCGTTGAAACAGGTTCTCCGCACCAAGGCGAACCGAGCGAGGAGCCGAAGTCGTCTTCCCGATCCAGTCCAGCTGTTGGCGCATCTTCATCGCGCCCCTTTGAAGCATTTTGAAGACAGGAGCCTGCAACTCTTCATACACAAATGCAGCTCCGTGGCAAAGCTGTCCTCCAGCCTGGAGGTCTATATCTTTTGAAGTTTAGTAAAGGGATATAATGTACAGGACTGCTATCTCATTTTGAGTCCACACTTTTGTAAGCCCGTGCGGCATATTAGCTGACTCGTTCAAGAGTTTATAATAGATGTTCATTATCAATAAAGAGAACTTTTCCATGTTTCAAATCTGTGTTTCAATTTATCTGCGTACTCTGAATATGTGCTTGCTATGCAAATCATTAAAGCCTTGTGCGGGCGCAACCCCAGGCCCGCACGGCGGTCACGATTCGGGGGACGGCTCAACGATTCTACGGAATCGGGTCGTGACATAATGGTATCAGAGCACAGATTCAAGTTCCTTAGACTTCGTGTTGGAAAAGTTCCTTTAACGATCAAATTCCTGTGCGAACTCTTGAACTCGCTAGGCCAAAATGAGATACGTTCATGCAATAAGTCCATAATACATTATGATTCTAATGTAATTTACCTTCTTTTGAAGGAATGGCACCAGCGCAATCTGCAGCGCAAGCACCGAACGAAACGCAAGGCCAAGAAAGTAGTTCGGGCACTTCGGGAAGCTCTCAGAGCCTGCGTGGCATGTCTCAAGTCGACCCGCTCGAGCGGGTGATGCAAATGTTAGAAGCACAACGACAAAGAGACGATGCTCGCCAAGCCAAGTTCGAAAGCAATCTAGAGACCCGATTCTCAGTCCAACAGAAGCAGGTAGATACCCTGCAACAGATCGTTCAGACTTTGGCTTCCAACCATTCCACGGCAAGAGCGCCGACTCCGATGGAACAACAGCCTGCGCTTGAAGTAGAGACGCCGCAAATTCCAAGGCCGAGGGACGTGATTGCCTTCGACTTTGGCCACTTCAAGAAAGTCTGCAACACCCCATTCAACGGGACTGAGGACCCAGTCGTAGTTCTAGATTGGCTAGCCGAACTTGAAGATCACTTCGCTCTGTTAGAGGTCCCCGAAGAGAAGCGTGTCGCCTGTGCGCAACTTCAGCTCTGCCTCAACGCACACGATTGGTGGAACGTGCATCGACGATCTCTCCAATTTGATCACGGAGAGGAGGCGATCTCGTGGACGACTTTTCGTGCCACGTTTGAAGATGAGTTTATACCCCCTCCAGTACAACGTCAGATGGAAAACGAGTTCGTGCAGCTGAAGCAGGGCAGTATGACAGTTAAGCAATATTCTGCCGAATTCAACCGACTCTCCAAATTTGCTAGGGCCTATTTATCTGATGCAGCGAGTCGAGCTAGAAGGTTTGAAGGCGGTCTGCGCCCTGTCATTCATGGGCACGTAGTCGTTAATCAGTATGGAACAATGCGTGAAGTCATGAATCACGCTCTATCATTTGAACCACAGTATCCTCATGTTGCTGCCGGCGCTGTGCATACATCCAGTCACAAACGCCAAAGCAACGACGGAGGAAACAATGCTGCAAAACGACATAACGACGGTGGTCATCACAAAGGGAACCAGAGACCATACTGTGATTCTTGTAGAAGCCGTGGACACACTACCGATAGATGGTATAGCAGGAAAGGTCTATGCTTCAACTGTGGCGGGCCAGGCCACATAGCTCGGGATTGTCCACTCCCCTCTAAGCTTCTGTCTCAACAAAATAATCCCTAACGGTTGGTTTTATTCCTAAGTTTCGGGACGAAACTTCCAATTAGTTGGGTAGGATGTAGCGCCCCGTTCCTCCTATTCGAGGAGCGCGGCTAAGAAACACAAGATGGTATCGTTCGATCGGGATAGATTGAATTAAGAACTCGTCCTCGTTATGGATTTGTTTCTTCGGAATCGATTCCCATATTCAGTGGACCGCACCCCAAGGATCGGCTTAGCGGCAGAGTCAGGAGGGACCTCTCCGCTGTTATCTTTTATTGCCTCGGATTTTCGATGTCGCTTGTTGCTTTCGTGCTTTGAGTTGGTTTTGGATTTTACTTGGGTTTTCTTGAACGGTTTCGATGATTTCATTGTTTTCGTTCATTAAATTGCACTTCAATTCCGAGATTGGAAAGAGTGGAAGGAGTATTGATCGAGCTGTTCGTGCAATGCAGGTGAACGAGCAGTAGGCGGCTTGCGAGCGGAGTCGTGAAACGCCTCTTTCCTTCTCCTTTCCTTCCAACCAAGTGAGTGGCTACCAACCCGATTAGCTAGCCCTGCTTCCAAGCTTCACACCCTAAAATCTTGCATTCTTCTTTGCCCCGACCAAACGATACCAAGTAATAATAAAAGAGATCAAGATAAAAAGGGAATAGACTTGGAATATTGCTTGTCAACTAAACTTATGAACATTTATCATACTGTATGCTAGTTCGTTTATAACTGTTGTATGAATCGTGCTAAGTATGGAATATGCTTGTTGTGAAATAAACTATCAGGAAGACTATGCGAAACCGTTATGCTATGGAACTATTTCTATGAGTGTTGTTTGATCACGGACAACTTGTGCACAAGGTATGTTATGAGTTTCGCGGACGGTCGCCGGGGCGCTAGGACCGATCCGATCCGGACGGAACGTATGTATAGTCGTCTGTTACCCGGCAAAATGTTATGCAGCGGGGCTCGCCACCCGCGTTGCACGTCACTTTGCCTTGAGACTATAACCTGTCCCTCGTGGCAACATGCCAGTGATCTCTATGTATATTTAAACCTGTTGCAAACTAACTTGTGTCTTCGTGGCAGGGAAGGCATGGTAAGTATTGTGCAGGTGATTCAGACGGTCAGATAAAATCCATCGAACGGTGGCACATTTATTTCAGTAAATTCTATATGCTGGTTGTAAATAACTAAGGCAAGATAGAAACCCACAAATATGCATGCTTCATTAAAACAACGTGTTGATTGGTATAGTTCGGTTAGCTCGCCTTCACCAGTATGTTTCGACATGCTGACCCTCGTTGAAACAGGTTCTCCGCACCAAGGCGAACCGAGCGAGGAGCCGAAGTCGTCTTCCCGATCCAGTCCAGCTGTTGGCGCATCTTCATCGCGCCCCTTTGAAGCATTTTGAAGACAGGAGCCTGCAACTCTTCATACACAAATGCAGCTCCGTGGCAAAGCTGTCCTCCAGCCTGGAGGTCTATATCTTTTGAAGTTTAGTAAAGGGATATAATGTACATGACTGCTATCTCATTTTGAGTCAACACTTTTGTAAGCCCGTGCGGCATATTAGCTGACTCGTTCAAGAGTTTGTAATAGATGTTCATTATCAATAAAGAGAACTTTTTCATGTTTCAAATCTGTGTTTCAATTTATCTGCGTACTCTGAATATGTGCTTGGTATGCAAATCATTAAAGCCTTGTGCGGGCGCAACCCCAGGCCAGCACGACGGTCACGATTCGGGGGACGCCTCAACGATTCTACGTAATCGGGTCGTGACAAGGAGGGAGATTCAGGTGGCGGACGTGGACAATTTAGAGGACGTGGGGGTCGACGGGGTGGTCGAGGAGGTTATCGGGCGAACCTGCTAGTAGCATAAGGCGGGGAGGGAGCTAATGGTGCATAACTGAGGAGGATCAGGCATTACTGGGCATGCTGGAAGTACTCAGGAGAAAGCATAGCGTTAAGCGATGGAGACAGGAGTAGGACTGAGGAGACGTCCACCGCAGTCTTCGCCAGAGGCAACACTGCCATGGATGTCCATCAATCGGAAGGTACTGATGACTCACTTGTCCTTGCATCTGTCTTCCCTTAGATCGTCGGACTGTATTGTCGATTCGGATGCGTCTCGACACGTGACAGGGAATGCTAGTGAGTTCTCTTCCTACACTCACCTAGCATCTGCAGACATTATTCAAACAACCGATGGTACTTTCCAACCAATGATCGGTAATGGTACTGTCGATTGTACAGGTTCAGTAAGATTATCTAATATTTTATATGCTCCTTTTCCAGTCAGTAAGATTGTACAGGTTCAGTAAGATCGGTAATGTCTCTTTTGATATTCCTAAGGTGATCTTTCAGGAGAAGGAGACGGGACGAAGACTTGGGAGTGGCACTTGGCATGATGGACTGTGGTACCTGGATCGGGAAGGATTGGATTCAGCATTGATGTCTGTGGCAGAAAGGGCAAGAATGGGAGGACCAAAGATGAGTGTCGAGGATACACTGATACTCCATCACAGGCGGTTGTGGCACTCCTCTTTTGGTATTTTGAGTAGGTTATATCCATCTATTTATGAGAAGGCAAATAAGGAGAAACTAGTATGTGATACATGTGATTTAAGCAAACTTATTAGGAGCTCATATGTTGGTGCGGGCCATAAGAGCTCTTCTGTTTTTGATATTATACATTCGGATGTCTGGGGGCCGTGCGCCATAACTACTATGAATGGTTACAAGTATTTCGTCTCTTTTATTGATTGTTCCTCTCGTGTCACCTGGCTGTATTTGATGAAGAATAAGAGTGAGGTCTTTGCCCGTTTTTGAGACTTTCATAAACATGTCCAGACTCAGTACAGAGCAGTGGTGAAGGTACTAAGGTCTGACAATGGAATATAGTATACCAACAAAGCACTTGAGAAATACCTGTCAGTCCAAGGGATACAGCATCAGACCACCTGTGCATACACATCAGCACAGAATGGAGTGGCAGAAAGGAAGAACAGACACCTTCTGGAGGTGGCGAGGAGCATAATGATCGCCATGTAGAGGTGGCGAGGAGCATAATGATCGCCATGAATGTCCCACTGAGTTTGTGGGGGCATGTAGTGTTGACAACAGCTCGATGATCAACAAGATGTCCTCGAAGGTACTGTGATGGAAGTCTCCATGTGAGATATTGCAAGAAAATAATAGTGGAATACTCCCACTAAAGGTGTTTGACTGCGTATGTTTTGTGAAGGGCAACAGACCGTCTGTTGAAAAACTTGACCCAAGAGCAGTCAAGTGTGTATTCGTGGGCTATTCGGCGACTCAGAAGGGGTACGTATGCTGGAGCCCAGTAGAGAAGAAGAGGTTTTTGAGCATGGATGTTCACTTCAGGGAGTTTGAGCAATACTACCGTCAGGAGGGAACCTTATCCATGAGCAACTCACCTGATACTGAGAGTATGAGGCGAGAGAGGGAGATTGGTAAGTGTGTGGTGACCGATTTAGGAGTATGGTATGGAGGAACGTTTGAGGAGGAGCAGGAGAGTGAAGAGGAACAAGGGGAGGCGATGAGAGGTGTTAGGCCAACGGCTCAGGGGGAGTTACTTACCTACAGCAGGAAAGAGAAGCAAACTGCAGGACCAGTACCTATAGTGCCAGTGCTAAGTCCCTTGCCTGCGTCAGTATCAACTCCTGAGACACCTACACCACCACCACCACTACCAGATTTTCCTTCAGGTGATATTATTCTTCCTACTCCTCCCACACCATTATCAGTACGGAGGACCACTCGCAGCAATACGGAAAATCCTCCTGATATATATGGTTAGGATCTTGCTAGTTTGTTTCATATAATAACATCTCTTCTTCTCATGGAACATTCATTGCATCTTTGGATAGTATTACTGTACCTAACATAATAATTGACAGGTTGCCAAGAACGATCCAAAGTGGAAAGCGGCGATGTACGAGGAGTTAGGCGCTCTTGAGAAGAACCACACTTGAGAACTGGTAAAACTGTTAGAAGGAAAGAGGGCAGTAGGATGCAAGTGGATCTTTACTGTGAAGCAGAACACTGGTGGAAAAGTAGAGTGATACAAGACTCGACTGGTGGCAAAAGGATACAGTCAGACGTACGACATTGACTATGATGAGACCTTTGCACCAGTGGCGAAGATGAACACCGTCAGGACCCTGATTTTTTGGGCAGCGAATTGTGGATGGAAGCCACACCAACTGGATGTGAAATATGCTTTTCTTTATGGGGATCTAGTGGAGGAAGTGTACATGGAGATACCACCAGGATTCTGCACCGATAAGAGAGTGGGCAAGGTCTGCAGGTTGAAGAAGTCTCTCTATGGACTGAAGCAGTCTCCTCGAGCGTGGTTTGACAGATTCAGGAGGACAATGATAGGGATGGGATATCAGCAGATCAATGCTGATCATACTGTGTTCTTCCGTCGGAGTGGAGGCCACATCACCATGCTTGCGGTGTATGTGGACGATATGATTATCACAGGAGATGATGAGCAGGAGATTGTCCGACTCAAGGGGAAGCTTAGCAAGGAGTTCGAGGTGAAGGACCTTGTCCTTCTTCGGTACTTCCTTGGGATTGAGTTTGCTCGAGAAGCAGAGGATTATTCTTTCTCAGAGGAAGTATGCGCTGGACCTTCTCACAGAGACATGGATGTTGGGATGCAGACCTGCAGCGACGCCGATCAACCAGGGGTTCAAGCTATGTGCTGAGGCTGGAGAACCAGTTGACCGAGACAGATACCAGAGACTGGTGGGCAAGTTGATCTATTTGAGCCACACACGTCCTGCTATTTGTTTTGCAGTGAGTGTGGTGAGACGCTACATGCATGACCCAAGAAAGGGTCATATGAACTTAGTGTACCAGATTCTGAGATACTTGAAGGGTGTCCGAAAATGGGTTAATATTCAGGAAGAATGATCACTTGAGCATCGAGGGCTACTGTTACTCTGACTGAGCTAGCTGCACTGATGACATGAGGTCTAACTCGGGCTATTGCATATTTGTATGAGACAACTTGGTCTCTTGGAGGAGTAAGAAGCAGTCAGTGGTGGCCAGATCGACAGCTGAAGCGGAGTATAGAGCTATGGTCTTGGGAGTTGTAGAGCTGCTATGGCTGAAGAGTATGTTGGTGGAGCTGAAGTTGGATCAAGGAGCCAAGATGAAGCTGTGGTGTGACAACCAGTCAGCCATCAGTATCGCCAACAATCCAGTGCAGCATGACATGACCAAACACATCAAGATCGATAGGTTCTTCATCATGGAGAAGTTGGACCGTGGACTACTGGAACTAGGTCATGTTCCCACCAGGGAGCAGGTAGCAGACAGTATGACCAAGGGAATTAGCTCTGCAGATATGATTAGAGGATGTGACAAGATGGGCTTAGTGAATATCTTTCGCCCATCTTGAGGAGGAGTGTTGGTATATTAGAATATTCTTGGTATATTTGTTGGTATATTAGAATATTCTTGGTATATTTGTTGGGATATTAGAATATTCTACAGGGGTATTAATGTAAGATGAAGGATTGTAAGGCTTTAAATAGCAAAGAGATTATCAATAAAAAATATAACAATTACTCCAAAATATTCTACAACTAATTTTCCATCAATGTTAATCAGTTCCGTTAAACTTTTGTAAGTTGTCGAAGAAAATTTATCACACCGTCTGGTTTTTATCCACTTATACCAATCCGATTAAAGAATGAAGCCAACTGATATCTTATTTCAAGTTCCAAGTTTTGAACCACATCGAATTTGATATTTTCAAGTTACTCATTCCATAGTCAACCAACTTTTCCAAGCTCAGTGACATGATTTTTTTCAAATCACAATTATTAATCCTTATCTAATTATAGTTGTCCAATTATCTTGACAATAACCATTATTTCAAAGCAAGTTAAATCACCCAAGGATTAACTCAGCTACAAAGACTATTAATCAAAATACAATCATTCCAACCAATTTTATATGATGATATAAATCCAAATCCAATGTTTAATTATCACATCTTGTAAATCCGAATATTCCAACTTATACACAGGGTCTATGTTGTCTCACAAAATTTAATTAATACCAAGTTAAGTTTACTTTCGAGGGTCACCCCATTAATCATTTCCTTGCCAAAAACGCAGTTCCGAACAATAACAATTCAGCTTACTATGAAAGTTCACTCATCGTTCCAACTTGATTACCCCTCACCCACGGCAATCCTAAAATAAGCAACAAAGTTAACCGAAACAAGTACAATTATGTTATTCCAACCGCAATCAATCAATTGAAATTTTCAAAAACAAATAAATTCCTAGGGTTACCTCCTAATATTCATTAATTAATCTTTATTCTTATCACATTTACCCAGGTAACTCTTTTAAGGTTCTCCCATTGATTTATAACGCTCAACATTGAAACATTGCGAGCCAACTCATGAGTCATACTTAACATCATGTTAACTTATCCATAATGGACAATTATAGTGTTATAAAATTCCACATTTTGAGACCAAACAATACACAACAAATCTAAGGAACTCTAACCCAAGCTGGAAAAAATTATTTCTAAATCACAATAGCTAATGAACTCATATCGAGCGGCCGCTAACATAAGAATAACAATCCAAAGGTCGAAGTCTATCTCGCAAACTCGTTTCCCAGAGAAGCTACACCCAACAAGATTTATCTCGGCTACAACACAATCGATGAAGCTAATTAAAAGTATCTATAGTCCAAATCTTAAAAACCTCACTATAATTGGTCAAATGTAAAATTCATAAGTCTCAATTTGCCAATTCCTTAATCAATTAAATCATAAACTTCTTCAACTCACTGTTCTCACTTCATACTCGACTTTTGCTCATATAACAAAATTAACTATTCCAACATCATGAAATCTAATTTAGTTATCTTTATTAATCCGTCATTCACGATCTTTACTCTCAATTTCTTCCAAACTCGTATTTAATTTATGTGTTCAATTTATCCGTACGTCCAATCGACTTATTAATCAATCAATAAATCATAGGTATTCCCAAATCATTGATTAAGTACTTTGCAAATCCATTCTAGCTAAATATGGGTCAACTTAACGATCATCATTAACCACCAACTTCATTCTCATAACATCCATCGAGATCGCATGAAGAAATTCCACATTCGCTAAACCGGGTTCAACTAAAATCCACTTATACCATGTCCATGGTTACATAACCAAGCTGCAAGTAAATTCCGTATTATAACTAATCCATCTAGTCTATATAACTAGAGTAGAATAAATTAATAATAGCTCAACGAGTTTATATGCTAAACCAACCATTATCTATGCGGCTACAATATCCAAGGTCAATGTTTGTCACTTTTTGATGCACCTCAATTCCTTCAAGTATATATGTACATCTAACAAAACCACCCTTTACGTTAAACTCCAATTCACTTCACTGATGCTATCTATTGAACTAGGCATAGGAACAACTATTTCATACCTAAGGTCAAATTTAGCTTTAAACCATCTTATTAGATTGAAGATCACAACTTTCCAAATCCTTAGGGTCATTAGTAAATTTTCCAAGTAACTTTTAATTGCACAACCAAGTCATTAATGCTCAATATACGATTTTTATCCAATTGATCCCAATTATTATTCAATATAAGATCCATATCGTTTCCTAATAAATTTTCAATAGTAATACTAAGCCATTTGTACTTAATTTAAAACTTTATCCAGTTGATTTAAGTCAGCATTTAATACATAATCCATATCATTTTTCTCATCCAAGTCATCTATTATACACTTTTTGAATTCTTATCCAATATTTTTAAATTGTTAAGAGTTTTGTTCCTGATCATCCGAACCCAAATTATCAAGGGACACAAAGTCGTATACAACAAGACATAACTCCCAACTATGTTTTTGGCAATACTCCATCTTATTAATAGACCCACTAATCTCACTAAATGAATTGCAACATATATACCACTCAGAAATGAGCCACTTCTTACACCATACTCTCCTTTTGCACTGATCCAACGTCAATTCTGGACCATTCTTCACTTGGTGGCCTAACCGACCACAAACATAACATCGATTCCTGCTACTTTGACAACTATTTGAATATAACCATACCAATTTACACTCGAAGGAACCAAAAATTTATGTCAATTCTATTCGTTGAAATTTAGACACACTTCCTTCTTGTCTTGTAATAACATCACTCTACTTATTGTAGTTCATCTTTGACTTTTGTTGGTTCTCCATCATTCACAAAACATCTTATAACACTGTTGTTTCGAATCATTTGTTATTGTTTTTTAATGTTATTGCTAGACAACAAAATACCCACATTAGTTCTTTAGCACACAATAGTTCTCCCCGCTGCTCCATTTTGTCAAAGCCAACCACTTGATTTGGATCCGCACATTCTTTCAAAGATGGGAAATATCATACACTTCAGCCAATGTTAGTGGTAATATGATCTGATAGGCTACACGTGCAACTTTTTTTTTTTCAAAATCTCTAGAGAGCAACTTTTCCGGACTCGACTTTGTACCAAATCTCATAACTTTTTCTGCATGGGTATTTCAGTATTTCTTCAGAACACATGATTGCGCACCATAATTCCCACAAGTTCAAGACTCAGCCTCATTCCATCCTCACATCTTCATGCCGATGCTTCATTATACTACTTATGCCAAGCACTCACACACATGAACCCAAACGAGTTTCCATAATGTCTCTCCTTCTTATCCAACTTTTGAACGTGTCTTGTATAGATCTCAAATACACTGTTTTTGTATAGTTTTTTCTCATCTTCATTCAAATACGAACCTATTTCGTGTCTCCAACAATTTTTTTGAACAGCTTGTTATCCAAGTTTTTGTCCAACCATTTCTGAAGTTTCATCAATATCATTTTAGTCAAGCGTACCCATAATCTTTTTGTCAATATCAATAATGTGTCTCGCATGGACCTATTTTTCTTAAAGATCACTAGGCGATATACCACTAGCGAACCTAACATCTTAGAATGAAGAATTATACGTTGGTTATCCTCTGGTTTTGTCCGAAGAAGAGAACTTACTAATCGCATTATTCTTATATTGAGGCATAGCTTTTAGGTGCTAAGAAGTCACCTTTCTTCACTTGATTCTCCAGCTTAAACATCCCCAATTCAAAGGAAGAGATTTCTTCTTCTGGAAGAGGACTTCCTAGAACTGTTGAGTCTGTATCTGTATAAAAACAGTCAGGTCTTGATATGTATTTGTACATGTGAATACGAGAACAAGCAGTAATAGCAACGGCCAATTGCACTGCTGAGTTCTTAGGTGGATTCCATAAGATCAATTTTCTGGCTCGTAGTTTTTTTTTCCTTTCACATTAAGAAGGTTTACGTTTTTCGCTTGTAGTTTTTTTTTCCTTTCACATCAATAAGGTTTTTCACGTAAAAATATTCTGAATTTTTGTGTGCTTGCTCTTCACTTCGCTATTTAAGCACAAGGGAAGATGTTATTTCATGCTTGCTCTTCTCCAACACTAATAAGCATAGATTGCATATACTTCAAATCTCATAACCTTATTGTGAAAGGGTCAAGTCTTAGATCGAAAATCCACTATCTTATTTATGTTTTCCTATAATGTGGTGCCACTAATTGTTGGAGTTTTAGATAGGATTCAAATCAGTGACTTGGGACCAGGACCAGTCTCCAGGTACAACTTAACTCCCATCAAAACAAGGCCCCAATATGAGCGCTCCAGATAGTGGTACATTTGTCATACAGGTCATTATGATACTTGATCCGAAGCACTAATTTTGATGATCCTAATCAAACATTGCACTCATTGTAAGCTTGCTTTTGCAGAAGATTTTTTCAATGGCTTAAAAGTGGGCAAAAAGCTTGAGATTTCTTATTATTTGGGCTCCATAGCCTACATATTTCATATGAATTTTAACTTGGTTCGTATTGTAGTTGTTTCTTCATTGCCTCATGTCTCATTCTTTTGCATGTTGCTCATTCAAAAATGAAAATGAGGTTCTCATGTTTTATGATGCTTTTACTATTTTGTATGAAAATTCTGAATCTTTTGAGATTTTACGATTTATTTACATGTTTATGGTTCGGCATGGTTGCACCATTTTTTTTGGAATGTTTCCTTCTAGTTGATTATGCATGACTATGAAAAACGAAATTTTAGATCCTATTGAAAAAAAAAAGTAATGAGTATTGATTTTTTTTTTAATGTTTTTACAAGGTTTCTCTTTTCTAATAACACAATTATTGAGTTGAATTTTGAACTAACTAATAACGACCAATAAATCCTAATGTGAACCGAATTGGCGAATCAATTCGGCCTACCCTCATGTCCAAGGAATAAAAACAAGTAGTGTACCCATTCCAATGAGGCTCTGTCGGAAGTCACCACTCTAAATAGGCTCCCCCCTGTTGTAGCAGCAATGTGTTAATACAGTAGGATGTTAATAAAGCGCATGCGATATCCAATCATAATGCTGGATTCTACTTGTTGGAATGCATTGCATGTTCACTTGGTAGTGGGCTTCTGTTGGATGGATAGTTGCATTATTCCTGCAACTCAATTTTAAGCTAGATATTTGGATAGGAATTACTTCACCACCTCATCTTAGCCTCTGCAGGAATCCAATCGTTTGCTGCATTTGTCCTGTCGTACACATGTTAATGGGGAGTATATTGATCAGTGGGTTAAAGGTGGTTTAATCAGTCTCTTCTTAAAGAGGGGGTCTTTCCATTTTTAGTTCTTGCTGCCTGGTTGTTGATGTGAGTGCAACAGCTCTATGCTTACTCTTTTCTTTGTTTCACTTTGTGTATGTACAAACATCAGGGTGAACGTCCTGAACTTCCAGAGAATACACACCCTAAATTGCTAGCTCTGATGCAGAGGTGTTGGGAGGCAAATCCCACAATTCGCCCTTCATTTTCAGAGATAGAAATTGAACTCGAGGGACTTCTCAAAGAGGTTCAGGTACGAACCCCTAACATATTATGTTATTAATAAACAAATCATATGGTTGGTCCCCCCCTATTGATAACGGTGGTTGTTGTGCTTGAAGTTTTGTATTAGTGTAACGAGCCAAACTAGAATTATACTAACCGTGCCATTGCTAATAACTATTCCTGTTCTGGCAGTCTACAAAGGAAACTAGTCAACAAGCAAGGGAGGTTACATGTAAAAGAGCCAGATGAGCAGCATCCTCTTTGGTGAACAAGTGCCAACTCCCAGTTAATTTTCTGTTCAATTCTCAAAGTTGTACCATTTGTCTTCTACCTCAAATTATTGATAGAATCTGCGGAACATTGTCTTAGTTGTTGCATCCCTGATTGGAAGAAAGAAAAAGGAAAGAACCACACCACTCCGCGGCCCATAAGCATTTCGTTTACAGTGAGTTTTGTACACGTAACATATAGTAGCTTTGACATCCGAGTCGAGCAAAATGTACTTTTAGTATAGTCATGGAGAAATTTGTAAATTGACTAACTGGCTAATCATTTTACATGGGATATAGGGGGCTCCTGTTTACTAGATTGACACTTTCGCCATCGGTTTTTCTTCTTACATGTATAATTTTTAAACCATTGAAGGATATGATCATTTTAGCTGGACTTGCAGGACTCCATTCATTTGTTAATCTTTATTGTTGCTAGCTATATATACCATTAGTATTTAGTAGCCAAAAAATGGTATGACTGGATAGTATTGATATAAATAAATGTAGTCATCAATCCTGATCACAACACTAGTTCTGGAGAGATTGATGACCTGCATGGTTGATTTTCTAATCGGCGGGCCAGTTAGGTTGTAGATATTTTAGATGCAAGATAGGTGCATGTAAGATCCAAAGTCCAACCTCATAAAGCAAATTAGCTCATCCTTTTTCCTCCTATTTATTTCAAGTTCCAACTTAAATTATCAACTGATTGTGGAAGGATATGTTTGTCCTCTTTGTTGTTGATTTATCACATTAGTTGATCCCAAGAATATGGGACAAAAGCTTTGTTATTAACTTATTCATCACATTAGGCTGGAGGCTGGTCGTTGCTCAGAATCCATTTCAATTCATTTTGGCATTGAAATTGTCATTTGTGTATGTTTGTCACGCTTATCATAACTAGTATATATGTACATAAAGTACGTATTTCATACTATTTGAAAAAAAAAAAGTTATTATTTTTTACTACTAGAGGAGAATTTTTTTAAAAAAATTTAAATCTTAGAAAGAGCAAAAAATACATTTTTTTAGTATTTTTTGACAAAGTAATTACATAGCAACAATTTTAAATAGTTAACACAGATAAGAATATTTTAGTAATACAAATTTTTACGGCAAAATCTTAACTTTGGTGTATATATTCAGTGTGTCCTATGACTTTCTAAACACTCGACATTTTTACGGCAAAATAGTAGAATACATTTATCTGATGAAGACACTATTTTTTTGAAGTATATATTCAGCATGTCCTATGACTTTCTAAACGCTCGACATGCAGTAGTTAATTATCGTAATATATGCGGCAATAGAAGCCACTATTTTATTTATTGGGTGGTATTGGCTGGCTAGTTTGTCCAGTATCTGAATTAGCAGGGCATGCAAAGTGTTCGTGTAACCAAAATATTGTTTACATATTTGTCCTTTGAAGCTTGATATAAGAATTGAGAAGTCTAGCTATTCTATTTTGTGGATGTCATAGCAGAGTAGTATCGCAAGAAAGCTCGAGGTTTCATGCCAATGACTCTTTAAAAGAACTCATCTAGAGTGTATAGAAAGAGATATAGGCTGTCTCTTGAGGAAAAACGTGTAGACGTCGAAAATACATACACCGAAATCAGACGTGCACATGGCTTTTATTGTGCAACCGGAAGCACAACTGATGTCATTGTGTGAGTGGGAAGAATTGCAGCTATGGTGCAGAATTCAAGGCTTAGTCCATTCTTGTATTATACTGTTGTTCAATCCATGCGAGAAGATTCAAGTCGAAGTGACATCTATCCTAATGCTTGATGGGCAGTCACTGTGCGGAACGCTAAACCCATATATATTGAGATATGTGGGAAATTGTTGGTGTTTTTGCCTTTGGACTAGTAAAGACAGTTCCACATTGGTTACACCACCAAATGGGTATCTCAATATAATACTTTGTATGTTTTGATGTATGCATATGGGATGTGGTGGGGCACATGGGTGCCATGTGGGGGTATTTTTCTAGAAGAAAAAATGATTAACTCCTCATGAAAGCATTTATGCTTTTTGTCATGCTCTTGGAATTATTTTCATAGGAATTAAGCTCCAAAGGGGCTTAGCGACTCGGACTCGGGCTTAAGGGCACAAAGTGGCGCTTTGTTGGCGCACTTTGCACTTAGCTCGGGTTGCGCTCGTGCACGAGTTTTATGCTTGGGTTGCATGCGCGGGCGCTGAGCGGGTGTTGGACGGGTACTGAACGGGCTATGAATTGGGCTGCAATTATGGGATATCAATTTTGTACATTGGCTTTTTAGTCCCATATTGGAAAGAAGAGGAGGATGGGCTTCCATCCTTCCCTATATAAAGAGTCCTCTAGCCTCATTTTGAGACACCAAAAGTTGAGAAAGAGGAGTCCAAAGGAGTCCGTTCAAGTCACACAAAGAGGTGACTACGAGCGTTCCAGAAGTTCTCTTGTGAACTTGTTGGCTCCTGGGAGCAGATCGTCGATAGAGGACGAATCTTGTTTTGAGCAACGGTGGTCTTCACCGTCACAGCAAGAATAATTTTTTATTATGTCTTCTTCTCCTTTTTCTTCTTGGTTCGTTCTATCTGATTGCAACTGCGTTTGCAAGGAAGAACGAAGGTAGTTTTCGTTTTATTGTAACTCTGTTTTGTCCGTCTGCAACTGCGAGTGCAAGGAAGAACGTGAAGTTTATTTTTCTGATTTCTTTGTAATATTGAGAGCAAGTTGTAATCAGGATCCTTATATTGTTCTTCGTGGAAATCGAGAATAGTCAGAGTGGGTACTTTTGTTTGAACCTTTGATCTCGACCACACGTTCTTCCATCTTTGGTTAAGCCTCGGGACTAACAATCTCAAAGCAAGATCCGAGAAAGATGGAGAACAGTCGTACGAAACTTCTCGACACTAGTTTTAACAAACTTGAGAAGTTTGACGGGGACCATTACAACGCTTGGAAGAGGAAGATTTGTCTTAATCTTCAACTCACAAAGGTGGACTACATTCTGACAGAACCAGAGCTGGTTGTTCCAGATGGTGATGATGCTACTGTTCGGGCAGTTGCTACTGTTCGGGCAGTTGCTACTGCAACTGCTAAGCAGAACAAGTGGAGAAGAGACAACAACCTTTACAAGCTACTGATTTTGAACTTTATGGAGGATATTATGGCGGAGTCATACAGCAAGACGGACCATGCTAAGGTCGTCTGGGAGTCTCTAGACAAGAATTACAAGGCGAATGAGAACCACAACGAGATTCATGTGACTGAAAAGGTCTGGAACATGCGATTTGAGGACGACAAGAATATGTTGCCTCAAGTCAAGGAGTTTCTCAAGTTACATAAAAAACTTGAGGATGATGGCATGCCCTTAATCGACGCCTTTGTCGTGGGGGGTATTGTGGCCAAGCTTCCGCCAGGATGGGGCAATTTTATCTCGGACATGCGCCGGAAGAAGATGCAAGTTAGCCTTGATCAACTACTGTACAACATCTGTAGTGCCTCGCTCTGCATAGGCACTATGTACAAGTGATATCGTTTTGCTTGCTAGAGCGAAAGCCTTCTCAGAGAGTTCCCGATCGAAACACAAGACGATTGATCTAAGTGAGTGGGCAGAACTTTATTCTCTGATTCTTGCATGCCTTAATAATGAATATAAGTTTTTGCAATGCTTGTTTTGCTTAATAAGGTAATGTTCGCATTGAGAATGATAGAACAATAACCTGCTTGCTTAACAAGAGAACTTGTATGCTTGTCTAAAAAGAGATAGAACCTTGCCATGCTAAGTCAGGATAGAAAAGAAATATCGCATGCTTAGTTACACTGACACCGCTATCAAACGAACCCTTGCCATGCTAAAAAGATATGTAAAGGAATTGCTTGAACAAGTCCCTTTGTCATATGCTAAGTAAGAGTAGAATTATATGCTTTAGTAAAAAGAGAGAAGAATTACTATCATGCTCGCATACATAGAGTTTTCTGGGCTGTTTTCTATCGTACTGAAAGAGATAGATATTGCATGCTAGTTGTTATGAAAATCGATATCGTGCTTGCTAATATATGTTTCGCTTGCCTGTTTTGCTATATCGAACTGCTATAAGTCTTTGATTCATATAAGCAGAGACTAATAGTGTGCCCTGAGGTACGGTCCTTGTGATCTAGTAGTGTGTGCTATTAGTTGTGTGAAAGATGAAAGATGTATTTTGCTTGATCATTGATTTGCTTGCATTATAGATGTTTCATGCCATGCATTGGTCTCGGACAACTTGTGCACAAGGTCTTATCTCTCGAACGGTTCCTGGGGCACTAGGAATCGCTCGATCCGGAAGAGATTTTTGTTTCACCCTGAGGATATGGTCCTACGGAGTCTAGTTGGGTGATGTGTCTATTAGTGTTGTGCGGAACCCATGATGTCACAGCTGCTAGTACTCGTGTGTGTTGGTGAAGAGCAGAACCTTGAGTCACAGCTGCTAATCATGGGGCTACCCATGGACCATCATGTAGTTAGGGCGCATGCTAGGTTAGCCTTCTTGCATACCTAACTGTTTGATGCAGAGACGGACAGGGAATAGAACATATATGTTTATACAAATTGTTGCTAACTTGTATGTCTGTTGCAGGGATAACCGTTCGGCGATGGGTAAGAATCACTGAATAAATGATGCATTGATTTTCGATATTTCTTTGAATCTCGTTTTGCCCCTAGACTTGTATGTTTCACTTGATGTTTCACCGCTGCCCCTTAGTAATGAATTGACCAGTCCACTAGAATAACTTGTGTTCCTAAAGAGTTAGTAAATATGGTGCACGATATATGTTGCGCACTGCACGATAGAACACTGTCCCGATTGTATGCTTAAATGTTTGAATATACAAACTGTTTCTTGTAAACCCCCTGATTTTTTTGAATTAAAATTTTATTATTTTTATTATTGGTATTATGAATTAATAAGATTAAGAGAGATTTTTTTTCATTATTTTTAGCTAATTAAAATATATTATATTCATGGATTGATAACTATGTATATGTAATTAATTACTAATATTGCACAGAAAATATATTTTGGGTGTACAAATATTATTAAGGTATTGTAGATTTTTTTTGGAAATTAATTGGGTTTCAAACCTATTTTTATGGCCACATATATACACATATCTATATAATAATAATAATAATAAACCCTAAACCTGGATCCTAAACCCGCACCCAAATCCGTATCCGCACCCAAATCAAACCCACCCGAAACCTACAGCTACAGTAACCGCTTCCCCTCCCCCCGACCCCGTTCTTATTAAGAACCGCCCCCGACCCCGTTCACCTTCAGTCGAACCCCCAGGTCCCGCTCCCTTCCTCTTCCCTGTAACCGACCGCCGACCCCCTCTCTTCCCCTCCCCGAAACAGCCCCGATCCCCTCTCTTCCTCTCCTTGAAACCCCCTTTCACCCTATATAACATTGCCAAGAGCAGAGACCAAACCACCAGCTCTCCCCTACGCCCAGCCGCAGACCGCCGATGATCGCCGCACGCCGCCGAGAGCAGCCTTCCAAATCCCGAGCAACAGAGCTAAACGAGTTACCTTTCTTCCCACCTCTGTATCTCCCTATACAGTAAACCAAATAATGACCCGTCGAATCCTATGTGAAGACCACATTATGTCACGCCCCAGTCCCAAAATACCGTGGGACCAGACACGTGGCAATGGCCAGCAGTACGCACCGATGGACCAACTCAATAATAGAGATCCATCAGGGCATACTTAAGCTGTAAAACAAGTCTACGACAATCATGGTACAACTAATCTCATCCACACAAGACATAAAACATGATCCACAGAATAAATAAGGAATGTAAATCATCATCCAGTCTCACAAAGTACTTCGGGGAACAACCCGATAAATATCTAGTACAATGGTTCAACAGCCCAGAAAGTAAAAGACTGAAATAAAGAAATGAAAGCTGAGCATGAACATGGATGCTCAATAGAAGTCTTCAGCTAAGACCTCGTCCTCAGATGGTGGTACAACTCCTGGATCAGCTCCTGCTCCAGTCCCGTAGATCTCGGGATAAACCACGTCTGCAAAATCTGGGGAACAAAATCCGGATCCAGGTCCTCAGGGGACATAGCAAGGTACAAGAAAGCTCATGCCAATAAATACAGATAAGCAGTGCAGCAAATAAATAACTAAATGAACAATGGGGTAAATAAGTAACCATCTAAGTGTAAATGCAAGTGAGAGCATCACTAGTCTCAGGCTGAGCCACTACAAGCTCTGTGTCGGGGAGCCGGTAGCGGTAATAACCGGTAGTGGGTCAGGCTCTGCTACGAGAACCTGCGACCTCTCAATAATAGAAGATATACATAAATACAGCCTGTAGCCTGTGTGTCTCTCCCCACCCCATGTAACCACGCAAATCATGACCACAACGTCTCATGCCCATGTCAAGCGCGATCATAGCTAAATGCAACCAGTCATAAGTATCTAATAATATAATGTCCATGTCCTGTATCCTATACAGAATCACCACGAATATCTCGGGAAAATCCTGTCTCATGAATAGTGTCAAGTGTCCTGGGTCATATGGTACTTGATAAGACAAGTACGAGAATATAAAGTGTCACGGATGTCCATCTCTAGATGACCGTACCCAACACTGCGTACAGTGTCGGCACCCGACTGATAATCGGACGCTAAGTACGTCACACGGTCCTAGGTTGAGCATGCACAGCAATATATATAAAACAAGGAAAATAGATAACTAAACTGCAGAGTTTGGCAAGGTACACTTGCCTGATGTCCGAGTATCAACAACTGTCCTGGTATCAGTGGATCCGGTGGGGTCTACTCCAAAAGCTGTAATAAATATCACCAACAGTCTCAGAAGATGTCAAATAGCTGAAAATGCCTGTCCTTACGTCCAATTTGGACACAGGGGCAAAAAGGTCATTTCCGGGCCAAAGCGGGTTCCACCTGTGGGCCCACTTTGCACCGAAAAGCGTGTCAGGGTCAAAGGTCTCCAAATTACTCCAACTCAGTGTCTACAAGTCAGGAACGATGATACGAACCCAACGGAACTTCCAGAATTGGATTCCGATGAGCCGATCTCAAAATCACCCGTCAAGTGGAGCATGTGGGGCCCACGATACGTGATTTTGTCAACGTTCTCAGAATCGAACCAAACTTGGCTCACAGGACCAGCGTATTACTACGGATCCGATGGCGCAAGTTTCGTCTCGATCTGACGTGTGTGCACGAAGTTACAGCGTGTTTCAGAATCGACGGATACGGGGTGTCGTCGGCGGATACGCGTTGATTCCGGGGTGCACGCACCTCCGAATCGACTTCTGCGAAATCCTACACGACCGTATCAACGTCGCGCACAGTTTGGTAAAGACCACGTGCGACCAAGTCGTCCCGTTTGGCGGGGCGGACTCAGTTCCGGGGTGAAACAGGGCGTTGTTTTTTCCTGTTTTGGATCGCGGTGTACGACCACTACAAGACGCGATGCACCGAGCGAATTGCACGGGCACCGAGAGGGGTATACAGTCTACGCATAGCAAACGACGGAATTAAAAACGAAGTCGCGAGTAGGGAGAAAACAGTACCTGTACAGGGCTCCGTGGATTCCGTTTTCCAAGTGACCGAACGTCAACCCCGTGTCCTGGTTGAGAGCAGCGGGTTGTCGAGGTCGACGAGGGGACTGGAACTAGACGAGGGTCGAGCAGGGCCGGGTGGACGCGAGGGAAGTGGCTTGATCGACGACGGCGCCGGAGTCGTGTCGTCGTCCGATCCGCGGATGGCTGAGCGGAGGCTGTCGAGTGGGACGGCAGAGCTGGAGTCGAGGGGGACAGGCGCTGCTGATCGGCTGTTCAGCCGCTGCGGGGGACGTCCAGACCGGAGCGGTCGGCGCCGGAGTCACAGTCGTGGGGGAAGTGGCTTGCCGAGATGGGAGGGAGTTGGGGCGGACTCGGGCAGATTCGCCGGAGTCGAACAGCGTGAAGCCTCGCGGTTGGAGTTCGGTGGGGTGCTGTTGCTGACAAGGAGATGACGGCGGGGTGTTTAGCTAGGGTTGCGGCTGGGCACGCATGCCAAGGAGGGGGGTTTTATACTGCTACAGTAAAAACCGGCGTCTGCTAGGGTTGCATGCGGGTTTCGGGTCAGGTTGGTTTGGTTCGGTCCAACTGGGTCTGGTTCACAATCCAAATGGCTAAAGGTCCTCGATACATTGCTCCGGTGTCCAATAAATTCACCGAAAAATGCCATGCGTCCGGTTTTCCATTATACACAATAAATTTCTATTTCCAGAATATTTTAACTCCATTTAGTCACACTTAAAATTATTTAACCCATAAACCACAGTGATAAATTCCAGAAAAATACCGAAAATACGAAAAATTATATAATCTGATTTCTGAAATTTAGGGTGTTTACAATCTTCCCTCCTTAAAAGGATTGCGTCCTCGCAATCAGAGAATAAGTTACTAAAGAAAAAGTTATGGAAGTACAAGGTTGCTTAGTTTTCAACTGCCTCCTCGAACAAGTGGGGGTAACGCTGGCGCATACTATCTTCCCGTTCCCAAGTCGATTCGCCTGGTGAATGATGTTTTCATGCTACACGAACCAGTCTGATCGTCTGTCCCCGTAGTGTCTTCTCACTGACGTCGAGGATGCCAACTGGTTGTTCCTCATACCTCAAGCTCGGGCCTACTGCGATCTCTGAATGATCGACTACGTGACTTGGGTCGGTCACGTACCTTCGCAACTGGGAGACGTGGAATACGTCATGCACTCCCTCTAAGGATGGAGGTAATGCAAGCCGATAAGCCACCTCACCAACGCGCTCGAGGATGTCAAATGGCCCAATATACCTTGGGCTCAGCTTGCCTCTGCTCCCGAATCTGATAGTACCCCGAGTGGGCAAAATCCTCAAGAATACGTGATCCCCTTCTTTGAACTCTAGGGGACGTCTGTGTGTATCTGCCCAATATTTCTGTCTGTCCTGAGCTGCTCGTAGATGATCCTGTATCTGCTTTACCTTCTCCACTGTCTGCGTTACCAATTCTGGACCCAGTAGTTGACGTTCACCAACGTCACTCCAACACACTGGTGATCTGCACTTCCTTCCGTATAAAGCTTCAAATGGTGCCATCTGGATGCTGGCCTGATAACTGTTATTGTAGGAGAACTCTACTAAGTGCAAATGATCTTCCCAAGAACCTCCAAAGTCTAGCATACATGATCTCAACATGTCCTCCAAGATCTGAATGGTGCGCTCCGATTGTCCATCTGTCTGCGGGTGGTATGCCGTGCTGAACTTGAGTCTGGTGCCGAGACTCTCTTGCATGCTTCTCCAGAAATGAGATGTAAATCTCGAATCTCGATCCGATACAATACTAACAGGTACTCCATGTAATTTGACGATTTGTCGCATATACATGTCAGCTAGTACCTCTGTGGACTGTCCAACTCTAAATGGCAAGAAGTGTGCCGATTTAGTGAGTCGATCCACGATCACCCATACTGCGTCTCTTCCGCTGGGGCTCTTCGGAAATCCTGTGACAAAGTCCATCGTGATGTGCTCCCACTTCCATTCCGGTATCGGGAGCGGCTGTAACATACCTGCAGTCCTCTGATGCTCGGCCTTTACTTGCTGGCAGACTAAGCATTTGGCCACAAATCTGGCGATCTCCCTCTTCATTCCATGCCACCAGTAATACTGTCTCAAGTCTCGATACATCTTGGTTCCTCCTGGGTGAACAGAGTACATAGAGCTATGTGCTTCAGTCATTAGCTCCTGTCTCAATTCTCCATTTGGAACATATAGGCGGTTTCCAAACCTTAATGTTCCGTCTTCGTGGATGCGTAGTCCTGTCTGCATACCTGCTTCTGTCCTTTCTTTGAGTCTTCGGAATCTAGCATCGGTGGGCAATGCTTCTTTAATCTTCTCCACGAGGGATGACTGAATCTCAAGATTAGCCATCAATCCATTCTGTCCCGGTACGATAACCTCTATCTGTAGCTCCTGTAAGTCCTTCAATAACTCGGGCTGCATTGTCAAGAAATAAGCCGTAGGCTTCCTGCTGAGTGCATCTGCAACAACATTCGCCTTTCCCGGATGATACTGCAGATCGATGTCAAAATCCACCATTAGTTCCAGCCAACGTCTCTGTCTCATGTTAAGCTCCTTCTGAGTATACACATACTTCAGGCTCTTGTGGTCAGTAAAGATTTCTACCCTCTCTCCATAAAGGTAGTGCCTCCATATCTTCAATGCAAATATCACTGCTGCTAGCTCCAGATCATGCGTGGGATAGTTCTTCTCGTGGTCCTTCAACTGTCTTGACGCATAAGCAATGACCTTGCCATGTTGCATCAAAACACACCCTAGTCCACTGCCTGATGCATCACTGTAAACAACAAAACCTTTTGACCCTGTAGGAAGAGTCAAGACAGGTGCTGTTGTTAATCTTCTCTTTAGTTCTTCAAAAGCCTTCTGGCAGTCTTCTGTCCATACAAACTCCTGATCCTTCCGTGTCAGCTTCGTCATTGGTTCTGCGATCCTTGAGAAATTTTCTACGAACCTTCGGTAATATCCCGCGAGTCCGAAAAAACTTCTTACCTCTGCAACTGATGTAGGTGTAGGCCATGTCTCAATTGCTGCAACCTTCTCTGGATCCACTGAAAGTCCTTCTCCTGATATGATGTGTCCCAAGAAAGGCACTCTGTCCATACAGAACTCACACTTACTGAGCTTGGCATATAACTTCTCATGTCTCAAGGTCTCTAACACGATTCTAAGATGTTCCTCGTGCTCTTCAGGGCTCTTGGAATATATGAGAATGTCGTCAATGAATACTACTACGAATTTATCCAAGAATTGATGAAAGACTCTGTTCATTAAGCTCATAAACACTGCTGGTGCGTTGGTTAAACCAAACGGCATCACCAAGAACTCATAATGCCCATACTTCGTCCTGAAAGCTGTCTTCGGGATGTCTTCCTTCCTCACCTTGATCTGATGATAGCCGGATCTAAGGTCAATCTTCGAGAATACCCTTGCACCACTCAATTGATCGAATAGATCATCAATGCGTGGTAAGGGATACCTGTTCTTGATGGTCACGGCATTCAGTGCCCTGTAATCAATGCACAACCGTACTGTTCCATCCTTCTTCGGCACAAATAAGATGGGTGCTCCCCAAGGTGAAACACTGGGGCGAATGAAACCCTTCTCCAACAGATCATCTACCTGTTCCTTCAACTCCACTAACTCCTTAGGTGCTAGCCGATAAACTGATGAAGTGATTGGCTCTGCTCCTGGAGTTAAGTCTATTGTGAATTCTATTTCCCGATCAGGCGGTAAACCTGGAAGATCATCAGGAAATACGTCCACAAATTCTGATATGACTCTTGGGTAACCTGTCTCCTCTTCTACAGATAATACCCTAAGAGTAGGCTGAACTCCTTGCTCTACTGCTCCTCGGAGAAACTCAAATTCTGGATGTCCTGGCGGTCTAAATATAACCCGCCCAAGTCGGCAATCAAGAGTCGCATGGTACTGACTTAACCAGTCCATACCAAGTACGACATCATAATCCGGCATAGAAAATATCAGAAACTGCGCTCGCATCTCTCGACCACAAACTACTACAGAACATGATCTACAGACGTCACTAACCGGAATAATACCACCTCCCGTAAGAATCCTCTTCATCTTCGGGAGGGGTGCGGTAGCTACTCTATGGGTGGCTACAAAGCTAGCTGCTATAAATGAATGCGATGCTCCAGAATCAAATAAAACTACAGCAGGTAATGAAGCTACTAAAATAGTACCTGCGATGACCTCGCCTGCTGTAGCCTCCTCCTCAACAGCTAATGGGAATGCCTGTCCCCGTCCCTGAGCTGGACCCCTCTGCTGCTGCTGCTGCTGCTGAAATAGGGCTGCCTGTGGTGCCAGTGGTGGTCTCTGCTGATTTCCTCCTGGGGCTGGTGGTCTGACTCCACCAACTCCTGTCTGCTGGGCTCCTGCTGCTGGATAAGCTGGTCGTGGTGCAGGCAATGCTAGTCTTGGTGCTCCGTCTCTGCGTTCAGTACAGTCCCTGGAAAAGTGCTGGCTGGATCCGCAGCTCAAACATAGTCCCAATTTACGTCGGCATTCCTTCTCAATGTGTCCTACCTTGCCGCAGTGGTGACAAGTAGGAAGAGGTCTGTCTCTATGTGCTGCTCTATCTGGCATACCCCTTTGGGCTCGCTTTGCTGAATCCCCATGTGCTGGCCTGGATGGTGCTGATGTGATAGGCCTCTTCAAATTAGATTCCCTCCTGGTGACGCGCTCCAAGCGTCGGGCTGCTGCAAGGACATCGGTATAAGAGGTAGGTGCTACCGTTCCAATCACCTTCTGAAGCTCGAACTTCAAGCCATCAAAGAACTTCTCTGCTTTTTCTTCCTCCGTCGAAATCAATGTCGGGGCAAAGCGGCTCAGGCGAATAAATTCCGCATTATATTCCTCCACTGACATGCTGCCTTGGATAAGGCGGTTGAACCTGTCTCTGAGCTCTGACCGTGCGACTGCCGGGATGTACATCTCTTGGAAGAGTCTAGAGAACTCTTCCCATGTGACTCTGTCCTGTCCAAGCCTCCTTTCTTCTGCTAGCCACCAGTGATGCGCATTATCAGTTAACTGCATTCTAACTGCAGTCATCCACTTCTCTCTCGGAAGTTCAGCGGCTTCCAACTGATGCTGAATATTGGTGAGCCACTCATGAACTTCCGTTGGCCCTTCCTTACCAGAAAATGTGCGAGGTTTGAGGTGACGGAAATCAGTGATAGATCCCGTCGCTGTTCGCCTCGCTGGGGGATTTGCCTGCTCCAATGCGGATACCAGGCTGGTCCTCAGATACTCGGCCTCCTGCCGATGGGCCTCCTGCTGAATCTGTTGCTGTGCTTGCATCATAGCATACATCATCTGGAACATTTGTTGCCCGTCCATGGCTTGTCCTGGCGGGAATACTGGCACCTGGGGAGTGAACTGTGGTGGAGGTGGGATATCATCTCTCCGGAACCTTGGATTAGGCTGCCCGGTTTGATCACTCTGCGATGCTTGTCCACCATCCCCTGGTGTCACTTCGTCTCCATAAGTAACCACAGCGTCGTGTGGTGTCTCCAAAGGGATATCATCTCTGTTCCCGGAATCCATTGCTCTGCAATCAAAAGATAAACTATGAGAACGCTCAGAGGAATCAATACAGGATGCAGTTCAAGTAACAATTTTGAGTTCGATATAGAGTTCAACAGATGGGTTAATGATGGATGAGAACCTAAAACTTATCCTATCCTTAGGGCAGGCTGGTTCGGTCCCTAAGTTGAAACCGAACTATTTAGTCGTAGACCTGCATGGGCCACCACAAAAACCATGTCACGCCCCAGTCCCAAAATACCGTGGGACCAGACACGTGGCAATGGCCAGCAGTACGCACCGATGGACCAACTCAATAATAGAGATCCATCAGGGCATACTTAAGCTGTAAAACAAGTCTACGACAATCATGGTACAACTAATCTCATCCACACAAGACATAAAACATGATCCACAGAATAAATAAGGAATGTAAATCATCATCCAGTCTCACAAAGTACTTCGGGGAACAACCCGATAAATATCTAGTACAATGGTTCAACAGCCCAGAAAGTAAAAGACTGAAATAAAGAAATGAAAGCTGAGCATGAACATGGATGCTCAATAGAAGTCTTCAGCTAAGACCTCGTCCTCAGATGGTGGTACAACTCCTGGATCAGCTCCTGCTCCAGTCCCGTAGATCTCGGGATAAACCACGTCTGCAAAATCTGGGGAACAAAATCCGGATCCAGGTCCTCAGGGGACATAGCAAGGTACAAGAAAGCTCATGCCAATAAATACAGATAAGCAGTGCAGCAAATAAATAACTAAATGAACAATGGGGTAAATAAGTAACCATCTAAGTGTAAATGCAATTGAGAGCATCACTAGTCTCAGGCTGAGCCACTACAAGCTCTGTGTCGGGGAGCCGGTAGCGGTAATAACCGGTAGTGGGTCAGGCTCTGCTACGAGAACCTGCGACCTCTCAATAATAGAAGATATACATAAATACAGCCTGTAGCCTGTGTGTCTCTCCCCACCCCATGTAACCACGCAAATCATGACCACAACGTCTCATGCCCATGTCAAGCGCGATCATAGCTAAATGCAACCAGTCATAAGTATCTAATAATATAATGTCCATGTCCTGTATCCTATACAGAATCACCACGAATATCTCGGGAAAATCCTGTCTCATGAATAGTGTCAAGTGTCCTGGGTCATATGGTACTTGATAAGACAAGTACGAGAATATAAAGTGTCACGGATGTCCATCTCTAGATGACCGTACCCAACACTGCGTACAGTGTCGGCACCCGACTGATAATCGGACGCTAAGTACGTCACACGGTCCTAGGTTGAGCATGCACAGCAATATATATAAAACAAGGAAAATAGATAACTAAACTGCAGAGTTTGGCAAGGTACACTTGCCTGATGTCCGAGTATCAACAACTGTCCTGGTATCAGTGGATCCGGTGGGGTCTACTCCAAAAGCTGTAATAAATATCACCAACAGTCTCAGAAGATGTCAAATAGCTGAAAATGCCTGTCCTTACGTCCAATTTGGACACAGGGGCAAAAAGGTCATTTCCGGGCCAAAGCGGGTTCCACCTGTGGGCCCACTTTGCACCGAAAAGCGTGTCAGGGTCAAAGGTCTCCAAATTACTCCAACTCAGTGTCTACAAGTCAGGAACGATGATACGAACCCAACGGAACTTCCAGAATTGGATTCCGATGAGCCGATCTCAAAATCACCCGTCAAGTGGAGCATGTGGGGCCCACGATACGTGATTTTGTCAACGTTCTCAGAATCGAACCAAACTTGGCTCACAGGACCAGCGTATTACTACGGATCCGATGGCGCAAGTTTCGTCTCGATCTGACGTGTGTGCACGAAGATACAGCGTGTTTCAGAATCGACGGATACGGGGTGTCGTCGGCGGATACGCGTTGATTCCGGGGTGCACGCACCTCCGAATCGACTTCTGCGAAATCCTACACGACCGTATCAACGTCGCGCACAGTTTGGTAAAGACCACGTGCGACCAAGTCGTCCCGTTTGGCGGGGCGGACTCAGTTCCGGGGTGAAACAGGGCGTTGTTTTTTCCTGTTTTGGATCGCGGTGTACGACCACTACAAGACGCGATGCACCGAGCGAATTGCACGGGCACCGAGAGGGGTATACAGTCTACGCATAGCAAACGACGGAATTAAAAACGGAGTCGCGAGTAGGGAGAAAACAGTACCTGTACAGGGCTCCGTGGATTCCGTTTTCCAAGTGACCGAACGTCAACCCCGTGTCCTGGTTGAGAGCAGCGGGTTGTCGAGGTCGACGAGGGGACTGGAACTAGACGAGGGTCGAGCAGGGCCGGGTGGACGCGAGGGAAGTGGCTTGATCGACGACGGCGCCGGAGTCGTGTCGTCGTCCGATCCGCGGATGGCTGAGCGGAGGCTGTCGAGTGGGACGGCAGAGCTGGAGTCGAGGGGGACAGGCGCTGCTGATCGGCTGTTCAGCCGCTGCGGGGGACGTCCAGACCGGAGCGGTCGGCGCCGGAGTCACAGTCGTTGGGGAAGCGGCTTGCCGAGATGGGAGGGAGTTGGGGCGGACTCGGGCAGATTCGCCGGAGTCGAACAGCGTGAAGCCTCGCGGTTGGAGTTCGGTGGGGTGCTGTTGCTGACAAGGAGATGACGGCGGGGTGTTTAGCTAGGGTTGCGGCTGGGCACGCATGCCAAGGAGGGGGGTTTTATACTGCTACAGTAAAAACCGGCGGCTGCTAGGGTTGCATGCGGGTTTCGGGTCAGGTTGGTTTGGTTCGGTCCAACTGGGTCTGGTTCACAATCCAAATGGCTAAAGGTCCTCGATACATTGCTCCGGTGTCCAATAAATTCACCGAAAAATGCCATGCGTCCGGTTTTCCATTATACACAATAAATTTATATTTCCAGAATATTTTAACTCCATTTAGTCACACTTAAAATTATTTAACCCATAAACCACAGTGATAAATTCCAGAAAAATACCGAAAATACGGAAAATTATATAATCTGATTTCTGAAATTTAGGGTGTTTACACATTACCCCCATGAACCCTGTTTAATTAGTTTAGCTTATCGTGTCCTGTGTCGATCGCAAATCGCGACACAAAACAGAAAAAAATAACTTAATTTTTAAGATCAGAAACTGTTCCAACCTCCCATGTTCGTATCTAATTTTCTTCCAACCTAGTTAATATTTTAAAATTCTACTTGAATAGTAATTTAGACAACATAATCTAGTTTTAATCCCTTTAAACACTTTCTTTTAATTCGATGTATGCTGTGATTTATTTGCTGTCGAATTCTGTCAAAAAACTTAATTTTGTAAACCCAAATTTTCTCGATATAGGGTGCTTCCTGCTAAACGAGGCGACTTCATCGTGTGTGAATTGCACCGAAAGGCGCGTATCGTCAACACGGACGTGTGGAATTTTGCAGAACTTGATTTGGATGTCCGTGCACGCCGGAATCAACGCGTATCCGTCGAAAATATTATATCGGCTTATTCTGACACTGGTCATAATTTTGTTTGTGCTTGTCGTTTCGCAACGAAACTTGCTCCATCGGATTCGCAATGTTACGCTGGTCCTGTGACCCAAGTTTGGTTCGATTATGAGAACGTTGACAAAATACCGTTTCGCGGGCCCCACGGTTCCACTTGACAGGTAATTTCGTAACCGGCTTATAGAAATCCAGTTCTGGACACTCCATTGGGTTTGTATTATCGTTCTGGATTCGTAGACACTAAGTTTGCTAATTTTGGAGAACTTTGTCTCTGGCACATTTTTTGGTGCGAAATGGGCCACAAGTGGACCCCACTTTGACCCAAAACTGTCAATCCTGCCCCTGTGTCCAAATTGGACTTATGTGTAGTCAATCCTTGCTATTTCAAGTATTCTGAGAATAATGGTGATATTTTTTTTAGCATCAGGAGGCGTACTTGGAGATTCCACTTTTACATGAGCAACTGACGGAGTTCAGAATCCAGGCAAGTGTACCTTGCCAAACTGCAGAGATCATGTTACATTATTTGCTTGTGTTCTTTCTATATATATATATATTTCTGTGATGTACCTGTTCAACCTAGTGTCACGCCCCGATTTCGGCTAATCGATAATCGTCCCCCGGGCGTGATGCTAGCAATATGTCACGCCCCGATTTCGGCTAATCGATAATCGTCTCCCGGGCGTGATGCCGTGCACGCGTTGGGCGCGCGTGCACAAGGCCTTAGGCATAAGGATATTCTTTAGAACAATGCGACAGAGTAGACAAATAAGATAACACAAGGTTGAGGCATAGAAAAGTTTCTCTTTTATTTATAATGAACATCTTGTTACATTGCTTGACTCAAAAGTATAAAATGCCCCACGGGCTTACAAACTTGGACGCAAAATGAGATAGCCGATCCATACATTATGTCCCTTTACATAGATTCAAAAACACGAAACACCTTGGGTGCGGGTAAGCACCATCGCCTTAGCGTTATTTCCGCAATGGAGAGAGAGGGGAAGGCTTCTAGCTTGAGCCTCCAAAAGTCTTGGCCACGAACCGTCAAGGATCCCAAAAGTCCGGAGAGAACTTCAGCTCCTCGCCGCGTTGTCTTGCGCCGGGGAACCTGCTACAACGAGGGTCAGTACTTCGAAAAGTACTGATGAAGGCTAGCTGCTCAACTTTACCAAGCTCATGAGATGAGTTCTAATGAGTATGCTACAATTATGTGCTTAGGTGGGTTTCTATTCTTGCCTAGTTCAGATTTCATTTAGCAGGTATGCAAGAACAAAATAACATAACTCCACATGCCACCGTTCGGTGACTTTACCTGTCCCGTCTGAACCACCTGTACAACTTACCATAGCCTTCCCTGTCACGAAGACATAGTTAGTCTGCACAGTTTAAATATACACAACATCTTTCTTTGTTGTTTAGGAGCCATCATGGGTTTAGTCTGGGCTGGCGGCGACGCTTGCAGCGCGGGTAGCTAGCCCCGCTACAATTTTCCGCTCCCACGACTAAGAAAGTAGATTCCGCCCGGGTCCAAACGGCCCGGTGCCCCGGTAACCGTTCGCAGGAACCTGGATCCCTTGTGCACAAGAATTCCCATGACTATTTCTATGAACCGAACTTCATAGATTTACTTACTAGCGATTTAAAGAACATCATGTACGAAACTGCTTTACTATACTATCAAAATCAACCAACAAGTTATATGAAATAACATGCAGCAGTTTATAGAAGAACACTTTGAACTATCAATAAATACTAACCCATTAAACACCCAACGAACATGCATGCATCAATGAATTTATGCAAGGTTTTGTATGACAAGCAATGGGTGTTCCAAGCCTACTTCTTATCTTATCTTATTATCCAACTTGTTACTTAATTGGTATCGTTTGATTGAATGCACAACTGAGTCAATTTTATTATGAACGGAGCCCTTGGAAAGAAGGTGCTTATCGAAATAGAGCCACTCACAAGTTTGTTGAATAGGAAGAAGAAGTAGAGATCCCTAAGACTCCGCTCGCGCGTCGTCTACACGATCACCTGCACGCACCAACGGATGATCAATACCTCCTGCTTCGGTCTCCAAGGCTCGATACGAAATGCGAAATCCTAAGAACGAAAGCAATAAAATCCATCGAAACCGTTCAAGAAAACGCAAGTCTTAAAACCAACAAGTACGCAACCAAGCGGCAATCGAAAACGGGCAAGGAAAACCAACACAACGGAAAGGCCTCTCTCTACTCTGCCGCCGAGTCCTTCCTTGAGGCACGATCCATTGATTATGGGACCTGATTCCGAAGAAACCAATCCATAACGAGGAAATGATCTTGATTCAATCTGTCCCGATCGAACGGTACCAAGCATATCTTAGCCGCGCTCCCCGAATAGGGGGAACGGGACGAACGGGGCGTTACATCATAACCATCTAATAGGAAGTTTCGTCCCGAAACTTAAGAATATAACCTACCACTAAGGAATAATGAGGGAAATTTTCCCCTCATATCAGATTCAAGTTCCCAGGTCGACTCCTCGACCGAGTGGTTTCGCCACAGTACGTGCACTCGCGAGACGTTCGGTTCCGCAACTGCTTCTTTTTACGATTCAAAATTTAGACAGGCTCCGCCGCGTACGACAAGTCCGCTTGCAGATTCAACTGACCCAAGTCGACTTCGCAACTAGCAAGTAAGATTTCCATGTTCTATACGATAATAAAGCGGGGTTATCCCCTTCGCTACGTGCGTTCGTCTCTTTTATTAGCATGCAAAGGTTATCGCCTGTAAACTAGCACGTAACGTTCATTTTCTTTGTGTGCAGCTAAGTAGAGACAGGTTCACCGGGGTCATCCACCTTAGCGATGTATCGCATCGGTCGAGCTAGACTCCGGACGCGCTTCTGATAGCCTAAGTCTGACTCCATTGAGGATCCCAGCATGGAAGCTTTTGCATCGAACGAGCCATCTCGCTGAGCAAGGCGGTTGAATAGCTACACTTGTGCCGTTTGAATCGGCCCTCCGGGTTGAGCGGAGCGGGTTGTTACGCCATATACCACTCAGAACAAGTTCCGTCCTCGAGACTTCCTGAGCGCAACTCGTGCTATCGCATAACTTCTAAACTTTCCTATACATCTCGTCTTATCCTTCAAGGACTGTCTCAATAATACAATCCTCTATTTTCTCACCATGCGTTACGCCAATGTTGGCCAATTCTCATCGAACGACTCTATCGTTCAATGCTATCGAGTTATACTTAACTCGATCGTTGCAATTTCGTCTCAAAATCTACTGCACCTAGCGCAGGGCTATACTACCCAAGCGCATGGTATTCTATAACTCAACGGGCACTTACGACTCATAATTGGGTGGACTTGCCCAACTAGTTATGTTATCACCATAGGAACCCAACGCATTTGAGCCTATTACTTGACGTCGCCTATCGAAACCCATCGTTACGCCTAACCCAAAAGCTCGAATCTCGACAATCTTCCAATCTTGTTTTTGCATCAAATCTCTCTGAGTCACCGTCCAATCTCACTAAATAAATTCGCACCCAATCACCAACGTTTTCTGACTCAGTCTATATTGCGCCTTAGCGCAGAGCTAAATTGCCTACCTGGGGTACGCTCAAGTCCTCCGCACCCTTGGCTCAATCGAACTTAACTTTCTATTCGTTTTTACTCGTTCCGTTCGCCCGAGTGCTTAATCATTTTATCCGAATGATCTATTAGTTCAACTATTGCATCCCCAAACTCAATCTCGTACTGCGCCTTAGCGCAGAACTATCTCGGTAGCACGAGGAACGATACAATCTTTCCTCTATGAAAATTTAGGTTGAGGCTAAATCATTTCAGTTGCCATACTCATCCATGCGAATCCGAACATTTTCCTTTACAGCTGCATCCGAGTTATGCATATCGCTAAGTCTGGATCGTACCCATATTCAAGGCGTCCCCCAAATATGTGTATTTCAACCAAGCTCAGTGACAGCTAAGTCTGACAAGCTACTCGTGAAAATCTTTCGAAACGTGGATCGTCCTGCTATATGAATGACCGAACTCTTGTTCGATCCAGCTATCGTCTTATCCTTTACCGTCGCGTAACCTATCCAACCAAATCAATTATCACCCGAGTCCTATCTTGCCTTACGTTTGTTTCAACGCGAACGTTGCTAGTGTATATTCCCAATTCCAAATTCTAACTCTAAGTCTTGTTGCCCCAGTTCTATCATTCTTTCCGAACGATACTCTGAAGTCAGCCACTCCAGTTTAACTCAAGGCATAGGGTCGTCTGCCTAGTCCCTAGGCCAGCACACACAGTCATAGGTACAACTCAAGTTTGCGACTCATCGCGCAAGCGTGTTGCACAACGCTCGCCCCAAACACCCTAAGGTCAAACCATTGTTCCTTTACACGGGTATTCTACCCAAGCTCGTTTCACTCAGATTTCTAAACATCGAGCACAGATCATCCTATCACACCAACACGCTCGTCCAACTGAACCCATGATACGCCCATGTTTCAGGGCTAACCTATCGATTCGCACATACTATCTCTTTTATCATGTTTGATAGAATTCCCTAATCCATCATTTTCTACGCTTGTATCACTAAGCCACAATTCCATTATAAACCATCGATGTATATCTTGAACTCTAAGTCGTCCAACACAATCTACGTATCCGTTCATGAAAACGTCCAACATCTCTTACTTTACGTTTCTAGACTAACTCCTCAAGAAAAATCCTTAGACTCATTTTCTTAGTCTACTCTTAGTATTCCTCAAACAACTAAGATCAATTCCCAAACCCAAGTCTATCCCATTGATACGTTCCATTCATCGTGTTCGTTTTGGAATAATCATCGAACCTGTTCTCTTGAGTTTGCTTATCCCTACCGTACGTGAAATCACCACGCCGACGCTCCCGCAGGATAATCGTTCTCACTGGGACAGATTTCGAATATTATCTTTCTGAACTTGATTTCAAGATCGTTCTTCCAAACTCCAAGCCAAATCTATTACCGCTTAACTCAATCCATCAATTTCATAATTTTACTAACTTGCATCAATCCATACTATTTTCCAACCATTGTTATGGTCTAAATCTCCCAAAATTTGAAATCATCGCATTCATACTCAAACCGAATTCTATCGAGCGATATCCTACTCAAATCCAAATTTTCCATGCACGCTATCATTCGTTCACTCCATTATTTCTAATTGCACTTACTTCGATCGCATCTCAGATTATTCAATCTCGACTCAAGTTTTTAATTCGCTTGTTTCAACTCAAACTCGTTCGTACAATCCTCTAAGTCTTTTCTGACCATGATTTTGATTCCAATTGCCCTGAATTTCTATTCGTTGTAAGCCTTATCCCTTATTCAACTCATTGTAACTCGTTTGAACCAAACATTGCATGCTTTCTCCGAGTTCGTTTACGTGCTAGGCACTGTTTATTTATTTATACTAAGGCTTTACCCAATCTCGTCGCTTATCGCTAGACTCGCTTAACTCTCCGAATCCATGACTTCGTTCAAGCATTTCTAAGCCAACATATACACCACTCAGGGTTCGAGTTATACTCCTTGAATCTTTACAACTCATTATATCCACAAATTGCAAAATCGAACAGGGGACTTATCGCATACACTACTCAGGAATTGAGTCGTCCTAATAACTCCTGATTCGCGTTCGCATCCTTCACTCGTATGCCCAATTCGTTCCTTAGAACTCCAACACAGTCCCTATTTATCGCCTTAGCGATCTTAGACTCGTACACACCTGTATTCATAGTCTTCTATACAGACTATGCTTCAAATCATAACTTATCGCTGTGAATAACTGTCCAACTATTTTCGAAAATTCCCTACACGATTCCCATTACTCGCCTTAGCGGCAATCCGATAACGTCTCTATCGATTTCCCTCCAAGTCAACTTTATTCTCATCCCAACAATACCCGAATCTCGCTGCAACTCACTAGCACCAAGGGTCTTGGTGCACCATACTTAACACAAATTGGCCAAAAGGCCATGTGCATGGACCACTGTCTGAACGATATTCTTATCTCGCACTCTACTCGTTTGGTGTTTTCATATAGACATATAACTTGTCGATTATAACACGAGTCTCCTCTCACAACATCCTCTATGGGTTGGGACAAAAGCCCTCACATCATAATCCCGTCCAAGCAATCGTATAATTCCCACGCACCTTTCAAAAATATTTAGACTTATTGTATGGAACGCATCTCATTTTGGCCAAGCGAATTCAAGGGTCTACTCGGGAGGTACATAGTCCTCCTTAGAAACTTTTTTTGTGAGATCAAAGGATCTGAAGCATGCTCTGATACCAATATGTCACGTCCCGATTTCGACTAATCGATAATCGTCCCCCGGGCGTGATGCTAGCAATATGTCACGCCCCGATTTTGGCTAATCGATAATCGTCCCCCGGGCGTGATGCCGTGCACGCGTTGGGCGCGCGTGCACAAGGCCTTAGGCATAAGGATATTCTTTAGAACAATGCGACAGAGTAGACAAATAAGATAACACAAGGTTGAGGCATAGAAAAGTTTCTCTTTTATTTATAATGAACATCTTGTTACATTGCTTGACTCAAAAGTATAAAATGCCCCACGGGCTTACAAACTTGGACGCAAAATGAGATAGCCGATCCATACATTATGTCCCTTTACATAGATTCAAAAACACGAAACACCTTGGGTGCGGGTAAGCACCATCGCCTTAGCGTTATTTCTGCAACGGAGAGAGAGGGGAAGGCTTCTAGCTTGAGCCTCCAAAAGTCTTGGCCACAAACCGCCAAGGATCCCAAAAGTCCGGAGAGAACTTCAGCTCCTCTCCGCGTTGTCTTGCACCGGGGAACCTGCTACAACGAGGGTCAGTACTTCAAAAAGTACTGGTGAAGGCTAGCTGCTCAACTTTACCAAGCTCATGAGATGAGTTCTAATGAGTATGCTACAATTATGTGCTTAGGTGGGTTTCTATTCTTGCCTAGTTCAGATTTCATTTAGCAGGTATGCAAGAACAAAATAACATAACTCCACATGCCACCGTTCGATGACTTTACCTGTCCCGTCTGAACCACCTGTACAACTTACCATAGCCTTCCCTGTCACGAAGACATAGTTAGTCTGCACAGTTTAAATATACACAACATCTTTCTTTGTTGTTTAGGAGCTATCATGGGTTTAGTCTGGGCTGGCGGCGACGCTTGCAGCGCGGGTAGCTAGCCCCGCTACAATTCCCCGCTCCCACGACTAAGAAAGTAGATTCCGCCCGGGTTCAAACGGCCCGGTGCCCCGGTAACCGTTCGCAGGAACCTGGATCCCTTGTGCACAAGAATTCCCATGACCATTTCTATGAACCGAACTTCATAGATTTACTTACTAGCGATTTAAAGAACATCATGTACGAAACTGCTTTACTGTACTATCAAAATCAACCAACAAGTTATATGAAATAACATGCAGCAGTTTATAGAAGAACACTTTGAACTATCAATAAATACCAACCCATTAAATACCCAACGAACATGCATGCATCAATTAATTTATGCAAGGTTTTGTATGACAAGCAATGGGTGTTCCAAGCCTACTTCTTATCTTATCTTGTTATCCAACTTATTACTTAATTGGTATCGTTTGATTGAATGCACAACTGAGTCAATTTTATTATGAACGGAGCCCTTGGAAAGAAGGTGCTTATCGAAATAGAGCCACTCACAAGTTTGTTGAATAGGAAGAAGAAGTAGAGATCCCTAAGACTCCGCTCGCGCGTCGTCTACACGATCACCTGCACGCACCAACGGATGATCAATACCTCCTGCTTCGGTCTCCAAGGCTCGATACGAAATGCGAAATCCTAAGAACGAAAGCAATAAAATCCATCGAAACCGTTCAAGAAAATGCAAGTCCTAAAACCAACAAGTACGCAACCAAGCGGCAATCGAAAACGGGCAAGGAAAACCAACACAACGGAAAGGCCTCTCTCTACCCTGCCGCCGAGTCCTTCCTTGAGGCACGATCCATTGATTATGGGACCTGATTCCGAAGAAACCAATCCATAATGAGGAAAGGATCTTGATTCAATCTGTCCCGATCGAACGATACCAAGCATATCTTAGCCGCGCTCCCCGAATAGGGGGAACGGGACGAACGGGGCATTACACCTAGGACCGTGAGACGTTGCTTAGAGTCCAAACAAGATTCGGGTGTCGATGCCGTACGCGGAGTCGTGTAACGTCACTTAGAGAGTTGATACCATGATCCTATATTTTTGCGTGCTTGCTTTACCAAGTACATCATACCATAGGAAACTTGACACCGTTTCATGTGACATAATCTTTCTTGAGTTATTCATGGTGGTTATATATAGGCTTATAGGATTCGTGATATGAGACTTGCATATATAGAGATATCATTATGACTCGTTGTACTAGCTTGAGGTCACGATCTTGCGTGTTATGGACATGAGACGTTGTGGACATGAGACGTGAGGTTACATTTGGTGGAGAGACACACATAGGCTATAGGCTGATTATATATATATACTATCCTTGTGACATGAGACGTGAGGTTACATGATATTACTTGCTGCTATGGGCTCCCCGACACAGAGCATGTAGTGGTCTCAACCTGAGTACTAGTGATGCTCTCATTTGTATTTCACATAGCTGGTTACATAGCTTACCCTGAGGATCTTTTTTTATTTACTGCATTTCATTTGGCTTGAGTATTTCTTGTACCTTGTTATGTCCCATGAGGACCTGGATCCGGATTATGTCCCCAGGTACAGCAGAGGAGGATTACCCCGAGGTTTACGGGACATGAGCTGACGTTAGAGAGTTACTGGCACCAGAGGACGAGGTTGTGCCAGTGGATTTCTCTTGAGAACGCAGTTATTTACTCAGTTATTTATGCTTATTGTTATTTCATATCTGGACTCATGGATAAATGTATTCTCTTTTCTTTATTGTGTCGGATTGTTCCTCGAGACACTACTTTTTTGGATTTGTTGATGGACTATATTTCGTTATCTATTATCTTGACTAGTCTACCATATTGAATTGTGTTTACTTTATGTGGATGAGATTAGAATTATACTAAGATAGATGGTGTAGAGTTGTATTTATATTTATTATAGCTTTAGTGCACTCTAACTGGTCCATTAAATTGGGTTTGCCCATTGGAGTTTTGCTGCTGGTCATTGCCACGTGGCTAGTCCCTCGGTATTTTTGGACCGGGACGTGACATAGTTTTTCAAAGCTATATTTTAGAAAGAAGTAAACTGACTCTAATCCCGTGCTACATGAAATGAACCTAGGTAAAAGTAGCAAGATCACTAGTAATGTAATATTTTGCCACATGCTTACTTAGTGTTGGTTTCAGGAAATGTTGCTTCTGTTCGTTGATTTATACTCACCAGTAGTTTCTCCAAAGTGCTGACCCACCAACAGTTTGCTTGTTCGCAGGTGCTGGATCGTCCGAGGAAGCGATAGCCGTGCCTTATCCCTAGGACCCAAAAATCTGGAGTCGATGCCTTGAGCCGTATTGAGTTGTGCTTTGAGATGCTTTTGTATAAAGAGATGTAATGTATGGAATGATGTCATTGTATTTGAGAGAGTGCTTGAGCGAATTATAACCTCGACCAAGCGCCGCTTGTAACACTTTTGAATATCAATAAAGATGCTTGTTTTCGTATGCCATTGTGTTCTTTACTTTTCTGCAATATCTGTTGATGCTTCCGTCTTGAATATCTTACTTGCCCTTGTTCAAAGCTTTGGCCCTGTGAGAGTGCAACTTAGGCTTGAACGGCATCATGCCCATGCGAGGACGGTCAGTCCCGCAAGGACCCAAGCGAGGATGAACGACTCCCTGCGGGATCGGGGCGTGACAACATCCATGTTGAAGATGGGTTGAGGGCTCAAAACAAAGTAGACACGTTGTCCAAGCAGTTGGCAAAAGCCAACTTGGTGCATGCGTGTGACTCCAAGGGGAAGCATAAGGCATCTCACTATAAGAAGAAGGACTTCAACCATCTCAAGGTAAAGTCGGCTTCGTTCAAGTCGAAGCCAAAGTCCAAGTCAGATGTGACTTGCTTTAACTATGGCAAGAAGGACCACTATTGGAGAGACTGCAGATCCAAACCCAAACAGACAGAGCAAGGTGAGCCTAACAAGGTTGCTATGATTGTGCAGGTTGTGACGGCTGGTGTTGACACTGAATGGTGGGTGGACACTGGCGCATCCTGCTATGTTTGCTCGAAGAAGAAGTTGTTCACCATCTACAAGCCTACATCTGAGAAGGTTATGGTGGCAAACCAGGCACAAGTTGAAGTACTTGGGATCGGAACGGTGGTACTAAATCTGACTTCGGGGAAGTCACTGACGCTTCAGGATGTGAAGCACATACTAGTAATAGCCATAAATATAGTCTCGAAAAGTCTGCTCTACAACACAAGTTTGAGGATGGACATCAATGCTAGACAAATGGTTATGTCGTACAAAGGAACATACTTCGGAAAAGTATTTTGTACCGAAGGGATGTTCAAACTTCAACTTGTAACTCTTGCAAACAATATTAATGCAGTCTCCTGTTCTGGTTACTCTCTTCAGTTATGGCATAATAGACTAGGACATGTTCACTATAAAAGGATAAACAAGATGTCTAGTCTAGGGCTTATCTCCAAATGTGGGGGTAAGGAGGTGGAGAAGTGTGAGGTTTGTGCATAGAAAAAGATCACGAGAAAATCGTTCAAACGGGTTAACCGAAGCACAGATCTTCTGGAGTTGGTGCACTCAGATATCTGTGACTTCAAACAGTTCTCCACAAAGGCCAGGATGAAGTATTTTATTACATTCATCGACGACTACTCAAAGTATGCGTTCGTCTATCTGCTCAAGTCAAAAGACGAAGCGTTCAAGAAGTTCAAGGAGTTCAAGGCTGAGGCTGAACGTCAAAAAGGACAACAACTCAAGAGACTCAGAAGTAATCAAAGCAGAGAGTATAAGTCTATTGAATTTGTAACGTTATGTAAAGAATATAGAATTGTCAATGAGACAACTGTACCATATTCTCCTCAATCAAATGGAGTAGCTGAAAGGAAGAATAGGACATTGACAGACATGATGAACTCAATGCAGTTAATTGTCACGTCCCGGCCCCGCGAACCGAGGGGCCGCTCGGCCGGACCACCACCTCGCTCGCCTCCGTAGCCGGATTGGACCGGACGCGAACCACCGCGCCTTGGCGCACCGGACGCAAATCACCACGCCTCGGCGCCCATCCCGTGGGTGCGAGGAAGGAATGTGTGGCCCGTTCGATTACCGGGACGTAATATCGTACGAGCCTGGGGTTGCGCCCACACAAGGCTTCATCGTTTAAGTTTGTTTGGCTATCATCGCATCATTCGAGTAAGCAGCGAAAAGAGACATTGTTTCAATGCAATACATTTAGCCAACTGAGTATTTCGGGACAAATCGAGGGACTTGGGTTTCCTTTAGGCAAAGGCATCGTTCCATACATTATGCCCCTTTATACGATAGCATTCAAGAGGCAACAATAGAAACCAGGATTCTGGGTCTTAGGGAGTGAGGCACGCCTATCGCTTCCTCGAACGATCCAGTACCTGCAAGCAAGTAAACTGTTGGTGGGTCATCACTTTTATAAGTACTGGTGAGATCAAACAACTGAACAGAAGCAAGCATTGACTAAAACCAACACTAAGTAATCATGTTATAAAATATTATATTACTAGTGATCTTTCTAGTTTTACCTATGTTCGTTTCATGCAGCAGAAGAATGGAGTCATATTACATTGTTTGGAAACATCTTTTAAAAACAGAGTTTCATATGCAATATTAAGCAAGCAAGCCGTTCGTTCTGTTTCAGGGTGTGCGCAGCGTGTTTCGTGAGACTCCAGGGACAAATGCACAGCTAGACACACTTGCACATCTTAGGGGCAGTCCATATATCCAAGCCAACACAATGAACTAGCTATATGCAGGGCGGTCCCCGAGTATCTCAGGATCGACAGCTGTTGGACCAGCATACCAATGACTCATTATCTGATGCTAATGGGAGCTGTGACCCATGGTGGCTAATGATGCATGCAGTTCAGCTCTTCACCAATAGCCATTGTCTGACCGATGCGAATGTATGGAACACTATTAAATAAACTCTAGTATGCAGACGAGACGAACCATCAGAACAGTTATCGTTGTTGCAGGGCAAGCCGACTTATCATTTGAACACATTTAGGCACGATATGGTTCTCTCGGAGCATAGGTGATAGTGAACATGTTCATGCACTCTTAGACAAGCATTTCAGGATTCTTAGTTAAGCAGACTTGTTCGTTTCAAAGACAAGCTAGGTGAGTTCGTTCATTAACATGCAAGGCAGGTTCTATATTCTCTTATGAAAATATTGTAAGCAAAAAATCAGATTATTATTAAGGGGTGCAAGAATCAAAGAACGAAGTTCTGTCCACTCACCTTGATAGATAATGCCGACACGGAGCGGGGCATTACATACTTACCAACCAACAAAAAGTTTCGTCCTCAAAACTCCAAGGATAAACTTCTCGATATTCCGAGCAGCGATAGTCCTCATCCCTCGCCGTACTCAATCGAAACAATCAAGCAATTCAAGTCCTAAAAATATTTGTACTTTGAGAATATCTATGGACTTATTGTATGGAACGCTCTATTGCAATACCATATCGATAATATCTCAGAGTCATAGCAACGGATTGGGCCAAGAAATCAATTTTTGCTCTGATACCATTTTGTCATGCCCGGCCCCACTAACCGAGGGGCCGCTCGGCCGGACCACCACCTCGCTCGCCCCCGTAGCCGGATTAAACCGGACGAGAACCACCGCGCCTCGGCGCACCGAACGCGAATCATCGCGCCTCGGCGCCCGTCCCGCTGGTGCGAGGAAGGAATGTGTGGCCCGTTCGATTACCGGGACATGATATCGTACGAGCCTGGGTTTGCGCCTGCACAAGGCTTCATCGTTTAAGTTTGTTTAGCTATCATCGCATCATTCAAGTAAGCAGCAAAAAGGGACATTATTGCAATGCAATGCACTTAGCCAACTGAGTATTTTGGGACAAATCGTGGGACTTGGGTTTCCTTTAGGCAAAGGCATCGTTCCATACATTATGCCCCTTTATACGATTGTATTCAAGAGGCAACAATCGAAACCAGGATTTCGGGTCTTAGGGACTGAGGCACGCCTATCGCTCCCTCGGACGATCTAGTACCTGCAAGCAAGTAAACTGTTGGTGGGTCAGCACTTTTATAAGTACTGGTGAGACAAAACAACTGAGCAGAAGCAAGCATTCACTAAAACCAACACTAAGTAATCATGTTATAAAATATTACATTACTAGTGATCTTTCTAGTTTTACCTATGTTCGTTTCATGCAGCAGAAGAACAGAGTCATATTACATTGTTTTGGAAACATCTTTTAAAAATAGAGTTTCATATGCAATATTAAGCAAGCAAGCTGTTCGTCCTATTTCAGTGTGTGCGCAGCGTGTCTCGTGAGACTCTAGGGATAAATGCACAGCTAGACACACATGCACATCTTAGGGGCAGTCCATCTATCCAAGCCAACACAATGAACTAGTTATATGCAGGGCGGTCCCCGAGTATCTCAGGATCGGCAGCTGTTGGACCAGCATACCAATGACTCATTATCTGATGTTAATGGCAGCTGTGACCCATGGTGGCAAATGATGCATGCAGTTCAGCTCTCCACCAATAGCCATTGTCCGACCGATGCGATTACATGAAACACTATTAAATAAACTCTAATATGCAGACGAGACGAACCATCAGAACAGTTATCGTTGTTGCAGGGCAAGCCGACTTATCATTTGAACATATTCAGGCACGATATGGTTCTCTCGGAGCATAGGCAATAGTGAACATGTTCATGCACTCTTAGACAAGCATTTCAGGATTCTTAGTTAAGCAGACTTGTTCGTTTCAAAGACAAGCTAGGTGAGTTCGTTCATTAACATGCAAGGCAGGTTCTATCATTCTCTTATGAAAATATTGCAAATAAAAACTCAGATTATTATTAAGGCGTACAAGAATCAGAGAATGAAGTTCTGTCCACTCACATTGATACATAATGCCGACGCAGAATGGGGCATTACATTAACTACAGGTCTTCCAAACTGCTTCTGGGGAGAATCTGCGCTTACGGCTACGTTCATTTTGAACAGAGTGTCGTATGCAACTTCTGATGTCACTCCTTATGAACTCTGGTTCAAAGTCAGACCCAACTTGAATATCATTCGAGTGTGGGGGTACCTGGCGTATGTGAAGCTTCCGGACTTGAAGATTCTGAAGCTGGGTACAAGGACTACCAAGACCATCTTCCTGGGATATGCTGAAAAGGTGATGTTCGGAGGTTTCTTGATATTGAGTCAAATTATATCATCGAATCTCGCGACACAGAATTCTTTGAAGATAAGTTTGTAAGGCAGAAGAAGATCGTTATTGCAGACATTCCGAAGAATAGTATGAGTGCACATGAGGAAAACACTTCCAATAAAGAAGTAGTCCAAGAAGAAGTTTTCATTTTAGAGACAACGTTCAAATCAGAACTTGTAGAGCCGGTGTCTAAGCGAGTAAAGAGACACAAGGACTTCAGAGATGATTTCGTCACCTATCATGTGGAAGAAGATTTGCTTACCTATGATGAAGCGATAAAAATCGGAGATGATGTCTTCTGGAAGGAGTCTATCAATGATGAGTATGATTCAATAACCTCCAACAACACTTGGGTGTTAGTCGATCTACCTGAAGGAGCAAAACTGATCGGATGCAAGTGGATCTTTAAGAAGAAGATGAAGGCTGATGGAACTGTTAACAAGTTCATGGCAAGACTGGTATCCAAAGAATTTTTTCAGAAGCAGGGGATCGACTTCTTCACACATATGCTCTAGTAGCGCGGATGATGACCATCAGGATGTTGATTGCTCTAAGTGCAATTCATATGCTAGTCATTCATCAGATGGATGTTAAGACAATATTTCTGAATAAAGAATTGACCGAAGAGATTTACATGCAACAGCCAGAAGGATTTTTCATCAAAGGGCTTGAAGACAAAGTCTGCAAGTTGGTAAAATCAATATACGGTCTGAAGCAAGCTCGCAAGATGTGGCACGAGAAGTTTGATAAAGTCATAAGATCAAACGGCTACAGGGTCAGTGAAACGGACAAGTGCGTTTACACTAAGTTCGCTAACGAGAGAGGAGCCATCATTTGTCTCTACGTGGACAATATGCTAATCCTGGGTACGGATCTAGCACATGTCACTGAGATAAAGAAGTTTCTCTCATCTAAGTTAAGTATGAAGGACTTAGGGAAAGCTGATGTTATCCTGGGGATAAAGATCATCCGAACAAACACTAGAGTGGTGCTATCACAGTCTCATTATATTAAGAAGAAGCTCATACGCTATGGATATCAGGATCTTCCAGGGATCGATACTTCGTACATGTGTGACAAGAAGCTGAAGCCAAATCCAAAGGAAAGTGTCAAACAGCTGGAGTACTCAAGCATCATCGAGAGTCTGATGTATGCAACAACTGCTACAAGGCCTTACATGGCTTTCGTCGTGGGGATGCTGAGTCGGTTCACGAGTAATCCAGGAGTGGAGCACTGGAAAGCAGTGAAGAGAGTGATGAGATATCTCAAGAGGATTCAGAAGTATGCACTGCACTACAACGGTTATCCGATAGTGGTGGAAGGATTCAGTGATGCAAGCTGGTATTCAGAAGTAGAGAGCGAAAGGTCCACAGGAGGATACGTCTTTCCCATGGGTGGAGCAGCTATATCGTGAAAGTCGAAGAAACAGACAATGCTCTCTCATTCCTCGATGGAATCTAAGTTATATTCACTGGCAGCTGCAACAGATGAAGCAGAGTAGCTTCGGGAGCTCATGTATGATCTTCCAGTGGTGGGTGCACAGATTTTGGCGGTACTGATTTACTGCGACAACCAAGCGACTGCAGCAATGGCATCAAATAATCTATTCAATGGTAAGAAGAGGATTGTGCGACTGAGGCACATGGCAGTGAATCTTATCAAGATCAGAGTCATTGCCGTGATTGATGTTCGGAGCCAGAAAAATCTGGCTGATCCGTTCACCAAAGGTCTTAAGCGCCAACTGGTCAAGGATACAACAATTAAGATGGGCTTGAAGATATTCTGATATTGTGTCTTTGTAATCCTACCATTTAGTTTTATGATATTAGTTCAAAGAGAAATCTATTAGGCATCTAGCTATTGGTTCAAGGGAGGATCATTGACTGAGAGAATATCAGGAACAATGGGTAGTCCTTTGAGACATTGAGAGATTACGGACCCAGAACCACTATTGTCTACTAATTGTTCTTTTGTGTAGAACAAGTCATGTGGGAGGATGCCTTAGATTCCTAAATGAGTTCTCAGGTATTTTGAATGTCTGGTGTGCTTAACAGGAAGCACGGTAGCACAATACTACAAAGGAGCATAAGGTCTCCATGCTACAATGGGTGACACCACTAAGAGGTTCCTCGGTAAGGGTAATGTCTCGGCTTCGCGAGCCATGTTAGAGCGACGTAGCACCGCACATAGGCATGTAGCTTAATGCTTAGAATGAATAGTGTAGGCAGCACTACAAATAGGTCGATATCCTCATGTTACAGTGGTGTGACACCACAGAGGTAAAAGATGTAAATCCTCGGCTACGCGAGCCATGTCACAACGGCGTAACACCGCATGGAAGCGCAAGACTTCATGTTGGGTAGTTTGGTACTACAAAGAGGCTGGGACCTAATGCTACAGTGGCATGACACCACGATGAGGTGTAGCCTCGGCTTTGGGCTATGTCATAGTGGAGTAGCACCACAAGGAAGCTCGAGGCTTCATGCCAAAGACTCTTTAAAAGAACTCACCTTGAGTGTATGGAAAGAGATATAGGTTGTCTCTTGAGGGAAAACTTATAGACGTCCAAAATACATATACCGAAACCAGGCGTGCATAGGGCCTTTAATGTGCAACTGTAAGCACAGCTGATGTCATTATGTGAGTGGAAAGAATTGTAGCTATGATATAGAATTCAAGGCTTAGTCCATTCTTGTATCATACTGTTGTTCAACCAATGCGAGAAGATTCAAGTCGAAGTGACATCTATCCTAATGCATGTTGGACAGTCACTGTGCGGAATGCTCAACCTATATATATTGAGATATACGAGGGATTGTTGGTGTTTTTGCCTTTGGACTAGTAAAGATAGTCCCACATTGCCTATACCACCAAGTGGGTATCTCAATATAATACTTTGTATGAGTTGAGTTGTGCACATGGGGTGTGGTGGGGCATACGGGTGCCATATGGGGGTATTTTTCTAGGAGGAAAATGAATAACTCCCCATGAAAGCATTTATGCTTTTTGTCATGCTCTTGGAATTATTTCCTTAGGAGCTAAGCCCCAAAGGGGCTTAACGACTCGGACTCGGGCTCAAGGCCACAAAGTGGCGCTTTGTTGGTGCACTTAGCATGTCAGCATCGTCGTAAGACGCTTGTGCGATGTTGTTGCACTCGTACGCACGTTTTATGCACGAGTTTTATGCTCGGGTTGCATGCGCATGTTGCATGATCGGGCGCTGAGCAGGTGCTGAACGGGCGCTGGACGGGCACTAAACGGGTGCTGAACGGGCGCTAAGCGGGCTATGCATTGGGCTACGATTGTGGGATATCAATTTTGTATATTGCTTTTTAGTCCCACATCGAAAAGAAGAGGAGGATGGGCTTCCATCCTGCCCTATATAAAGATCTCTCTAGCCTCCTTTTGAGGCACACCAAAAGTTGAGAAAGAGGAGTCCAAAGGAGTCCATTCGAGTCACACAAAGAGGTGTCTATGAGTGTTCCAGAAGTTCTCTCGTAAACTTACTGGCTCCTGGGAGAAAATCATCGATAGAGAATGAATCTTGCTTTGAGCAACGGTGGTCTTCACCGCTCCAACAAGAATAATTTTTTATTTTGTCTTCTTCTCTTTTTTCTTCTTGGTTCGTTATATCTGATTGCAACTGCATTTTGCAAGAAAGAACGAATGTAGTTTTTATTTTATTGTAACTCTGTTTTGTCTGTCTGCAATTGCGAGTGCAAGAAAGAACGTAAAGTTTATTTTTCTGATTCTTTTGTAATCTTGAGAGCAAGTTGTAATCAGGATCCTTATATTGTTCTTCGTGGAAATCGAGAATCGTCAGAGTAGAAACTTTTGTGTGAACTCTGATCTCGATCACGCGTTCTTCCATCTTTGGTTAAGCCTCGGGACTAACATTTTTGTAGGTTATTCAAAACTTGAAAGTTTGCGTACCTTCAAAATGGGTTACTGCACAATCATTAGGCAACATCGGGGTTTAGTACCATCCAGAGTATTTCTTAACAGGAATGTAGAATGAGACAAATTTGCCATTTTTGAATAGTTCAGGCGAGAGCAGATCTGATGTCCCATATTTTTGTTTTATATTTTTGTTCCCACTTTATTACATGTGGGTCTCACTTTTTTTAATACCGACTAGAACCCATAAATAATAGGGTGGGGACAAAATATGAAACAGAAATAATATGACAACAGATCGGCTCTAGATTCAGGTGGGCAAATTGGTGCCCGCGGACCTATAGGATCTACCCACGAATTGTTTCTCAGATAACATCGCAAGTATTTTTAGGGGCTTGTGCTTAGGCATTTGGAGTAACCATCCTCGTGGTCAGTTTCCACAACCATAAAATTAGTATTTTTTACATCTTCTGTGTCGTAGTGTAAATTACGGTAGTATATTCGAAAACTTTTTTGAAAGAAGAAAAATGAAACAAGTTAGAGATCTTGTGTTTATTGAATAGAGCAAGCAACTTGAGAATATGTGTGATGCTATGCTTATATATAATATTTGTTACAAAGGGTAAACTAGTTGGTAATAAGGGATAACAATCATATCCTTGAAATCATTAGTTGGCACAATCATATCCAGTAGTTAGTTAAAACTATGTACAATATTTTATTTTGAGTGTACACAACTAAATTATAAAATGTATTAGTCTTCATGAATGATTAATGTGAGTTTAACCATATATATCAAGGGAGACCATATAAAATGTATTAGTCTTCATAGATATTTAACATCAGTCTTTAGTTAGCAGAGGAATATACAAATATAGATAGACTTTACAAAACCTTGATTCAGAAAATCCAATAAAAAAATGTAATATAATAAAAAAAAGTAAGTCAATGTCGATATGTCTTCAGGACGTAAAAATATGTAGGATATGACCAACCCGATGTGAGTGCCTCGTTAAAACCTTCTTAGGATGTCAAACTCCAGTAAAAATGCACCTAAGGAAAAAATAGTTCATTAAGCAAGTGATTATGCTTATGGATACTCTCTTGATTTCGATATTATTCCAAACTATGAGCGTTGTAATTCAGAGAGCCTCCGTAATTTGATACCATGAACGATCTTTTGAAAAATGAACTTTGGTAGGGACTTGGTGAACTTGTTGATCAAGTTATCCTAGGATCATATGTGCTTAATTTCCATCTTTTGTTGTTGTTGTTGCTAATGCGAGGAGAAAAACTTTGGTACGATGTGCTTGGTATATATGGTCTCTCTTGATATACCATTTTTTTATCTAGTCAATGTATGTTGCGTTGTCTTGATATATTGTCAGCAGGACATCAATGATAGAAAAGAACCCACTTGCAGTCTGAATGTGCTCAATTATGGCTCACAACCATATGCACTCCTGTGTGGCATCATTGAGGGCGATGAGTTTGGTGTGATTTGAAGAAGTGGTGACCAATGTCTGCTTCGTAATCTTCCAAGATATTGTCATCCCCCAAATGGTAAAGACATAACCATTTTGGAATCTCGCCTTGTGTAGGTCAGATAAGTAATCGGTGTTGGCATAGAGAACAAGGCGGGCATCATTTCAAGGATCAAGGGGGTTTGATTCATTCTGAGATGCATATTGGGTAAGTAGAATAAGCCATGTCCATAGTACCCTTAAGGTAACAGAAGATGTCATTAATGTCATTCCAATGGCACAATGCTAAACATAGCCAAGAGATTCATAACAAATGATATGTCTGGTCTAGTGCATTGAGCTAAGTACAATAATAAGCATATTACACTTAGATATGAAACTTCGGGTATCATTACCTTTTCATCGTCTTCCTTATGATGGATGAGTCTCGTTTAGCATATAGAGAACGAAGAATCATGGGTGTACTCGAGGGTTTTGCTTTGTCCATGTTAAACCGATATAATACGTTATGGGTGTAACTCGATTGATAAACCAAAACACCATTTGTACAATGCTCAAGTTGTAGGCCTTAGTAGAATCAAGTTTTCTCCATATCTTTCATTTCAAGTTCTGACTTTAGGTGCTTAGCAGTTATCTCAAGCTCTTATGGAGTCCTGATGAGATTCATGTCATCGACATATACTTCTATGATCGCAAATCCAAAATTTGATTTTTTAATAAATACACAATAGAATATTTTATTATTCACATATCCCTGACTGATCAAATACTCAATACGTTATACCACATCCGAACAGATTATTTTAATACGTAAAGTGAATGCTTCAACCTGATTGTAACTTCTTCCAGGTTTTAGAACTATATGCATCAATCATACAAAGTCCTTCAGGGTCCTTTATATAAATTTCAGTATCCATCTCCCCGTACAGATACGTTGTAACTACATCCATTAGCTGCATGTTCAGTTTTTCATAAATAACCAAACTAGCAAGGTAGCGAAATGTAATAACGTCAATTACAGGAGAATACATCTCCTCGTGGTCATTCCTAGGGTGTTGAGATAACCCTTGTGCCACAAGGTGTGCTTTATATCGCATTATTTCATTCATGTCATTTCGCTTTCTTAAGAAGACCCATTTGTATCCAACATATTTTACACTGGACGGTATTGGAACTAAAATTTTGAACCCTTTTCTCTTCGCTAAGGAGTCTAACTCAACCTGAATTATTTTTTTCCATTTTGCTCAATCAGTTCTATGCTGACATTCTTCAATGGAATGCAGTTCAATATCACACTATATTATTTCAGTGGCTACTGAATATACAAAAAATCAATGATTGTTATCTTATTCATGTTCCATAACTCGTCTAAGCATACATACTAGATGGAGATTTCCTGATTCTTGTATATGAGAATGTGTCATCCTTTGAATGTGTAACGCCACAGTATTGATAATATTATAATTAATGTAGAGATAAAATGTCTCTTAGGAGTAAAACTAGTTTTGTTGTGTATGAATATTGGATCTAAACGCTCGTGTGAATCACTGTCTGTAACGACCCGTTTCGCTCAAGCGGACTGCCGATTCAAACGATAAAAGTGCAATGTCCCAATCCGCTTTGCTCAGCGAGATAGACTCATTTGAGGCAAAGGATTTCTAGACTTGGCTCTTCAGGAGTTCCGGCTTAGGCTTTCAGAGACACGCTCGGAGTATCGCTCGACCGAGGCGAATCATCGCTAAGGTGGGTGGCTACGATGAACTTGTCTTTGCTTAGCCAGTACACTTAAAATATGGAACAATATATGCTAGTTGCTAGGTGAATCACCCCCTGCATGCTAATAAGAATACAAAGCACCTAGCTAAGGGAATAATCCCAACTTGTATTACTTGTGTTAGAACATGGAAATAAAACTTTGCTTATATGTGGACCCTTGCATGCAACCTTTGCCTTGTGAAACTAGACTCAACTATGCCTCGAGTAAGAATGATATATGTATACTCAGTAGTGCACTGTTCACTCCTACACTGCACGACCCTAGATTATGTCGCTCGGTAAGTCCCTTTACGGTTTCACTCCTCGGCTTACCCTCGGGCCCGAGCCAACGTGAATGCTTAAGTTTTCATTATGAATGCATGCTTGCCTGCTTAGTGTAGTTTGTACACATTGCCTCATTCAATGTTTGCTATACGAAATACCATGCCACTATCAAAAACACTATCGTGTATCGTGCATGCATCGAGTCAGTCAGAAGACGATCAAATAGTCCTTCTGTGCGATATGAACCTAAAAGTATCTGGGACCGTTAGGTCGCCAAGGCAGTCCCCGCACCAGGGGAATACATCAAGGCAAGTTGAGCACTGAAAGAGAATATCTGAATGATAATTATATCAAGTCTATCTCTGAACGAGAATCATGTCAAGTAAATCAAAGAATCACAGCTCGTGGAGCAAATGCTCGGTTCAGAACAAGAATCATAGATTATCATGTCAAGTTATGAAATTGGAATGACCCAAGACTTGCATATCGCGGACAACTTGTGCACAAGGTATTGATTGTTCAAGTTGCTGCAGACGGTCGTCGGGGCACCGGGACCGATCCGATCCGGACAAAACTTTCTGATAGTCGCCTGTTTGTGGGCGGCATGGAGTGAACGCCCCCTTCGCCTCGCGTCACACTCCATACCGTCACGGGAGAAGGTGACGTGTAGCAACTCCTGACCTGACGCATCTAATCGCCCCGAGACTATAACTCGTCCTTTTATGGCTATGCTAGCAACCCCCCGTTCATATAGATAAGTCATCCTAGCTTAGTGGCTATCCGCGTGCGAGTCATTGCATCGTACCCCAAAATCGAAAATACCTGAACGATCTGGAGTTTAACACACTTGTACATATGAACACTTCAATATCTCTGCAACATGCCTGATAATTCGAGAAACTCATGCACCCGAAACGTAATCTCGCTCACAACACAGTGTTTGCATATGTTATTGCCCCTGAATATATATACATGCTCGTGCTTGAATTAACTTAGTTTGCCTTGGACAGGGAAGGACAAATGGTAAGTTGGTAAGTCTCGTCGTGTTTTCTCTTATATCGTACGGCGCACTGCCACACGAGTTAGGCTATTTCATCATTGCCATAAAACTGATCCTAAGGCAAAACTAGAAAGATAACTAAATAGATGGTGCACGAAATCTATTGATCGTATTTGGATTTGTCGAGCGGGCGAGTACCTCTCCACCAGTGGATTCATGTACTGATAACCCACCTGGTTGCTTGCAGGGTGCGGAAGAACCGCGTTCGGTGCGGATGCCTCATTCGTGCGTGCTAAGGCGGGAGTTCACTCTGAAGCCTTAGAGCGTTGCGTCCAGAACTGAAGCACATATACAAGACATAATATTGGAACATTACCTATACATTATTGTACAAATGTAGCCACTTGGCACGCTTTTACTGTTTCAGAGAGAGAGGCTTGAGCGATTTATAATCCCATCTATGCGCCGCCTATAACACTTGTTAATATCAATAAATAGTTTGCTTTACTTCTATACTAGTGTTATTCAATACTTCCGCTATTGATGACTCAGTGAACTTATTATCAATCACCTATGCGTTTATAATTCTGTTGCACTCAGATAATCTGTACGACTCTGTGGCTTAGACCTCTTACCGCCAGCCAGAACCATGGCCTTGCACGGGCTCGGCTTAGGCTCGTGTGGCATCATGCCCAGATGGGTCAAGCGATCGTCTCGCGGGAGCGCTGGCGCGGTGATCTTCGCCTAGCGGGGACGGCCGATTAGCCTATGGGAGATCGGGGCATGACAGATTGGTATCAGAGCTTGGCTTTACGCCTTTGGACTTCGTCTCAATTTTCTCAGTTTTGAAAGCTCGTTCGTGGGTTATATGCACGCTCTCTCTCAATGTCCCGATGGAATGTTCCAAACAATAAGTCTAAATACTTTCAAAAAGTGTATTTGAATGATGTGATTGCTTATACAAAATTGTGATGCTATGGCCTTTGTGTCGACCTGTGCTAAACCTTTGGGATTAGACTCGTGCTAGAATTATGACTTATGTGCAAACCCAAAATACCTATACACGATACCCAACTGGTTAGTGTACGAAATCAAATATCGCCCGAACGGTTAGCTATGCACACAGCCTTTGAGCTAAGTTGTGTAGAGTATCGCGTGCCAAGACCCTTTGGTGCAAGCTAAGTTGCAAACAAGATGGGATATCATTCAAGAATAAGACAAGTCAAACTTAGAACGACAACTGATAGAACCTTATCAGATTATTGCTTAGGCAAATATAGAGAATCATGCTTGGATTTTGGAAAATAGCTCTAACAACATTTTTGAGTTGGAAGATACAAATTGATTGAGGATTTATTTGGATAACTCAATTCCGATTAGTGTATGGATCATTTAGAAATTTCCAAACGGATTCATAGGTCTCGTGCGATAGTCAGATTGAACGAATTGAGAATGTCTTGAATAAATAATAAGGCTTATATCGAATTAGAATTCACGGAAATAGAAATCGATATCTTGGCTAAGGAAACTTTGAGAATCGTGCGAGCAATTTTGGATTAAAACAAACGGATGAACTTGAATGCAATATTGCTCGAATAGAAGTTAGCCCAAAAATAAATATTGTGTTTCGATGAAAGAGATAAGCGATAATAGATTTGGCTTAGAGTTTAGAAGAACGATCTTGAAATCAAGTTCGGAAAGATAACTCTTAAAATCAGTCCCAACGAGAATGATTATCCTGCGGGAGGCGTGGTGGTTTCATGCACGGCGGGGATGATCGAACTCACGGGAACATGTTCGGTGATTATTCCAAACAAACCCGATGAATGGAACGTATCAGAAGATGAAATAGACTTGGTCTTGAATTTTTGAACTTGGTTATTTGAGGAATGCCAAAAGTAGACTATGGATTTATCGAACGGTAACATTGAAGTTGGATGATTTTGCTAGATGAATTATAATCACTGCATGAATGGACTTGACTCGATGGATTTTATAACTTGGATAAAGCAAAGTAAAAATTATAAGATATCTCGATCGTGCTGAAGTAAACCATAACATTCAAACGTTCTTGTCTTGTGCGAACGTAACTCTATGCTCGTACATGTGTCACACCCGGATTAGGATGATTATCCAGCAGAAGCATTGGCGTGGTGATCTCACGTCCAACGAGGGTGATCGAACTTGCGAGAGATCGAGACATGACAACTAATGTATCATCTTGACTTTTGGTTCGACACAGTAAGACAATTTTGGAAATGCAAGTGATCAAAAATATTTCATGGATAAGTTAGCCTAGAACCTGGAATAAATCATGCATGATGGTTTCGTGAACGAATATATAAATAAGGTTGAACAACTTGAAGTTATAAACAAAAGGTTTAGAACTGAATCTAGGCTTGGTGGTTTAGACTTAGAATGGATAGGGATTCCATCAAAACATGTTTGGAGAGATACACTATAAAAATTACTAGGCTTGTCCTGCAACTAGGATATATTTTGGATTTGACTGAACGGACGCGGACCCCGTACAAATGAACGTGCTCTGAGAGTAGGAAAATTTGTGCTCGATGTTTAGAAATCTGAGTGAAATGAGCTTGGGTAGAATACCCCGTGCAAATGAACAATGGTTTGACCCTAGGAATTGGGGCGAGCATCGTGCGATGACTTTGCACGATGAATCGCATGCTTGAACTTGTACCTATGACCTTGTGAGCTGACCTAGCAATTAGGCAGACGACCCTGTGTCGAGTGAATAAACCATTATGACCGACTTTATCGTATTGCTTGAACAAGCTATAGACCTGGGGCATGATGACTTAGAGTTAGACTGGGAACGATAACATATGCTATATTTGACCCGAACGGATGAACGCTAGTCGCTTAACCCAGATAGATCGTGCTTAACGGTAGTGCCTACCTGCATTCACCCTGACAGGCTAACCTGAGCGTACCAGAAGAACCCCGTATTTCTTTTAGTGAATCTCTTTCTCAAAATACTTGATTTTGAGTTGGAATAAAAAATGATTTGGATTTGATTGACCCTATCAGAAGTATCCTTGTGATTCATAAAAACGAGAACCCTCAAGATTTTTGCAAGTAGCTTGTCCGATTTCACTATCTCTAAGTTTGGTAGAATACATATGTTTGAGGGACGCCTTGGACGTGTGCACGATCCAAGACTCAATGAGATGTGAATCTTGAGTGCTAAGACTTCGCTATCGCTGAGTTGGTCGATATGCATGTGCTTGAAGCGCTTCGAATATGTGCACGATCCAGACTCACGATATGATGATCTCGATGCTAGTACAAGTGAATATCTGCATTAACAAGTATAATGACTTGTATAAGTTTGTCCCAGCCCTAAATCATTATTCACGATGGATTAAAACGTACCCCGCGTTAAGCAAATATGTCCGCGCTAAGGCACAAATGAGACCGACTCAGCATACATGCGACATGGCGTAAGGATCGAGTAGGAGATTGTGTTCGAAAGAACCTAGTGGTACCGATTGCTACGCTTGGGATAGATGTGATAGTATGATAGAATAGCCTGCACTCAGGAAGTCTCGAGGACGAGACTTTTTCTAGGTGGTGTATAATGTAACGACCCGTTCCACTCAAGCGGACTGCCGATTCAAACGACAAAAGTGTAACGTCCCGACCCGCTTTGCTCAGCGAGATAGACTCATTTGAGACAAAGGATTTCCAGACTTGGCTTTTTAGGAGTTCCGGCTTAGGCTTTCAGAGGCTCGTTCGGAGTATCGCTCGACCGAGGCGAATTATCGCTATGGTGGGTGGCTACGATGAACTTGTCTTTGCTTAGCCAGCACACTTAAAATATGGAACGATACATGCTAGTCGCTAGGTGAATCACCCCCTGCATGCTAATAAGAATACAACGTACATAGCTAAGAGAATAATCCCAACTTGTATTGCTTGTGTTAGAACATGGAAATAAAACTTTGCTTATATTTGGACCCTTGCATGCTATCTTTGCCTTGTGAAACTAGACCCCGCTATGCCTCGATTAAGAACGATATATGTATACTCAGTAGTGCACTGTTCACTCCTATACTGCACGACCCTAGATTATGTCGCTCAAAAAGTCCATTTACGGTTTCACTCCTCGGCTTACCCTCGGGCCCGAGCCAACGTGAATACTTAAGTTTTCAATATGAATGCATTCTTGCCTGCTTAGTGTAGTTTGTACACATTGCCTTATTCAATATTTGCTACAAGAAATACTATGCCACAATCAAGAATACTATCGTGTATCGTTCATGCATCGAGTCAGCCAGAAGACTATCGAATAGTCTTTCTGTGGGATATGAACCTGAAAGTATCCGGGACCGTTAGGTCACCAAGGCAGTCCCTGCACCAGGGGAATACATTAATGCAAGTTAAGCACTGAAAGAGAATCATGTCAAGTTTATATCTGAATGATAATCATATCAAGTCTATCTCTGAACTAGAATCATGTCAAGTAAATCAAAGAATCACAGCTCGTGGATCAAATGCTCGGTTCAGAACAAGAATCATGGATTATCATGTCAAGTTATAAAATTGGAATGACCCAAGACTTGCATGTCGCGGACAACTTGTGCACAAGGTATTTATTGTTCAAGTTGCTGCGGACGGTCGTCGGGGCATCGGGACCTATCCGATCCGGACAAAACTTTCTGATAGTCGCCTGTTTGTGGGCGGCATGGAGTGAACGCCACCCTTGGCCTTGCGTCACACTCCATATCGTCCCGGGCGAAGGTGAGGGGTAGCGACTTCTGACCTCACGCATCTAATAGCCCCGAGACTATAACTCGTCCTTTTATGGCTTGTCAGCGACCTCCCGTTCATATAGATAAGTCATCCTCGCTTAGTGGCTATCTGCGTGCGAGTCATTATATCGTACCCCAAAATCGGAAATACCTGAACGATCTGGAGTTTAACACACTTGTACATATGAACACTTCAATATCTCTGCAACACGCCTGATAATTCGAGAAACTCGTGCACCCGAAAGGTAATCTCGCTCATAACACAGTGTTTGCATATGCTATTGCCCCTGAATATATATACATGCTCGTGCTTGAATTAATTTGGTTTGCCTTGGACAGGGAAGGATAAATGGTAAGTTGTTAAGTCTCATCGTGTTTCCTCTTATATCGCACGATGCACTGCCACATGAGTTAGGCTATTTTATCATTGCCATGAAATTGATCCTAAGGAAAAACTAGAAAGATAACTAAATAGATGGTGCATGAAACCTATTGAACGTATTTGGATTTGTCGAGCGGGCGAGTAGCCTCTCCACCAGTGCATTCATGTACTAATAACCCACCAGGTTGCTTGCAGGGTGCGGGAGAACCTCGTTCGGTGCGGATGGCTCCTTCGTGCGTGCTAAGGCAGGAGTTCACTCTGAAGCCTTGGAGCATTGCGTCCAGAACTGAAGCACATATTCAAGACATAATACGGGAACGGCCGATTAGCCTGCGGGAGATCAGGGCATGACAGATTGGTATCAGAGCTTGGCTTTACGCCTTTGGACTTCGTTTTGATTTTCTCAGTTTCAAAAGCTCGTTCGTGGGTTATGTGCACGCTCTCTCGCAATGTCTCGATGGAATATTCCAAATAATAAGTCTAAATACTTTCAAAAAGTGTATTTGAATGATGTGATTGCTTGTACAAAATTGTGATGCTTTGTGCCGGCCTGTGCTAAACCTTTGGGATTAGACTCTGCTAGAATCGTGACTTATGTGCAAACCCAAAATACCTATACACGATACCCAACTGGTTAGTGTACAAAATTAAAAATTTCCCGAACGGTTAGCTATGCACGCAGCCTTTCGACTAAGTTGTGTAGAGTATCGCGCGCCAAGACCCTTTGGTGCAAGCTAAGTTGCAAACGAGATGGGATATCATTCGGGAATAAGACAAGTTAGACTTAGAACGACAACTGATAGAACCTTATCAGTTTATCGCTTAGGCAAATATAGAGAATCGTGCTTGGATTTTGGGAAATAGCTCTAACGATATTTTTGAGTTGGAAGATACAAATCGATTGAGGATTTAATTGGATGACTCAATTCCGAGTGGTGTATGGATTATTTAGAAATGTCCAAACAGATTCATAGGTCTCGTGCGATAGTCGGATTGAACGAATTGAGAATGTCTTAAATAAATGATAAGGCTTATATCGAATTGGGATTCACGAAAATAGAAATCGATATCTTAGCTAAGGAAACTTTGAGAATCGTGTGAGCAATTTCGAATTGAAACAAATGGATGAACTTGAATATAATATCGCTCGAATAGAAGTTAGCCCAAAAATAAATATTGTGTTTCGATGAAAGAGATAAGCGATAATGAATTTGGTTTCGAGTTTGGAAGAACGATCTTGAAATCAAGTTCGAAAAGATAACTCTTGAAATCAGTCCCAACGAGAACGATTATCCTGCGGGAGGGCCGGTGTGGTGGTTTCACGCACGGTGGGGATGATCGAACACACGGGAAAATGTTCGGTGATTATTCTAAACGAACTCGATGAATGGAACGTATCAGAAGATGAAATAGACTTGGGCTTGAATATTTGAACTTGGTTATTTGAGGAATGCCAAAAGTAGACTATGGATTTACCGAACGATAACATTGAAGTTGGATAATTTTGCTAGGCGAATTATAATCACCTGACACTGTATGCCTTAAGAGTACTTGCCTACTTGCTTAATGGATAATGATCCTTATTATTCTTAATAAGAAAAACATAACTGCTTGCATAATAGAATAAAAAAATCATTGCTATGCTAAGTCAAGAAAAGAATGTTGTATGCTAATTTACACTGTCACTGCTATCAAACGAATTATTGCCATTCTAATAAAGAAGAGTAAATGAATGGTTGAACATGTCCCTACATTGTATGCTAAAGAAAGCGTAGAACTATATGCTTAGTAAAAGAGAAAGAAGAATTGTTGTCATGCTTGCTTAAAGAGAGACCGATTACATGTTTCATTATTAACGTTGCAAAAATAGAACCGTATGCAATGCTTGTACTGTGACAAAGAGATAATACGGCTTGTTCATATAGAGAAAAGAGATAGCAGATTGTCCGTACAGAGAAAAGAGACTAATAATGCACCCTGAGGATCGGTCCTACGGGATCTTGGGGGAGTGCTATTAGAAGAGAAAGAGCTATTGACCATATCGATCGATTGAACAGAAGTGAATAGATAGAAATGTTACTTGTTGCATGATTGTTTTATCGTAGAGTTTATTTGATAGAGATTGCATTTTGCATTGTTCTGGACAACTTGTACAAAAGGATAATTCTCCGACCGGTTCCTGGGGCACTGGAAATTATTCGCCCTAGGAGGATCAGAGGAACATCCCGAGGCAAAGAATTCCTCGCAATTAAGGGGTATTTATGTCTATTAGTTAGCTGGATCATGCATCACAGCTGCTATTATGAGCGTATACTAGTGCAGTGATGAATCATGATAACACCGCTACTAATCATGAGAAGTAAAGCTCATGGGCCATTATTTAGTTAGGGCGTATGCTAGGCTAGCCTTCTTGCATACCTAACACTTGATGCAGAGACGGACATGGAACCATACATATATTTATGGAAAGTTATTTTAACATTGTCTATGCAGGGATAACCGTCGTCGTGGGTAAGCATCACTGAATAAGTGATGATCATTTGATTATGTTTTCCTATACATGATGCTCCTAAGAATAGTCTCTATTTACATGAAATGTTGTCATCTTGTTCACATGTATTGCTGCTAATTGTTTATGCAAAGAAGTTGCCTTAAGAGAAATGATAGTATCCTGCTTATTGAAAGAACTGAATAAATTAATGGTTATGTTGTCCTTAAGAGAATGAATACGGCTCAAGAAATACGCTGCACACTTCAAGATAGAGCAAATTGATATCATGTATCACTAACAAAATAATACATATTAACGATGTTTTTAGCGACGTTTAGTTCTGACGTCGCTATATTTTATGAATTTAGTGACGTCCTATTATAATGTCGTAGAACATCGCTGTTAGCGACTCTCCGTGACGTTCAGCGACTACAAATAATATTAAGGAATAAGATGTCGCCCAATGTCGCAAGACATCGCTATTGTTTTTATTATAGCGACGTGTAGCAACGTAATTTTGCATACGTTGCTAAATATTTTTAAATCAACGATGTTTAGCAACGTCTCTTTATGACTTCACTAATGTTTTTCATATAGGTTAACGGATTTCATTTCCTCCCATTTTTTCCAAAAAATTCCCAAATTTTTTCACCTCCCGCACGACCGTGCTCCCCACGACCCCTTCGGCTCCACAGCCCGGCGCTGACCGTTCTTGTAAACCCCCTCACCCAAAAATAGATATTTTGTATATATTTTATATTTATTTCATTTATTTTAGATTATTTTAGATTATTTTAAATTAATTAAATTAAATTGATTTTATTAGAACACTACACCGTAGCTTGGACATTAATGATATAGGATGGCCCCAAAATCGGCATCGTCCTTCGTAGGAAGTAGCCTACATAGGAGACAGTATCCGTAGGATCTTCCCGTGGCACAAATTTTGATCATTTAGCATTAGTATGGCACTAGAGTAAAAATCGTAGTCCTTACTTTTAATACTTAGATATTTATGTATATATGATTAATTTATGGTCATTTTTTAATCCCAACTTCCTACAATTAGTATCCCATAATTCTTCATGACATTTTAGACAATTTACCTTTTGTGAGATTTGTATATTATTATTTGGCATTATCATTATCCTTTTAGAATCCTAATTGAATCTTCATTATTATTAATATTGGATAAGATTAACCAATTAGTTACTAATAACCTAATTAGGAAACACCAAATCCTGATCCTACCCATGACCGAAACTCCCCTAATTTTATTTTGTATTTTAAGTAATTTTATTTATTCAATGTTGAATTACCTTAGAATATTCTTTTAGTTAATTAGGAAATGAATTTCTTGATTTATTTAATTACAAAATTATTTATTTAAAATTATTTCTCTAAAACTGTTTTTACTACTATTTATCTCTTGTTTAATATTATAAATGCTTTTAGAATTTATTTCAAGTGCATATATAAATATTCGAATTTTATACAAACATCTTTATATAAAAGTATATATATATATATATATATATATATATATATATATATATATATATATATATATATATATATATATATATATATATATATATATATATATATTGTTAATTAGAAAATGAATTATTTGCATTATTTACTTATATAAATAAAGTGTTGCAACGTTTCTATAATTATTCACATTTTATTTTTTTGAATGCATCTTCCTATAAAATTCAACTTTTAGGTTTTATTGATTTTTATATACATGCATATACATTTGTACTATCTATTTGTCCTAATAATTACTAATTAGAAATTATTTTTATTAAAATAATAATATATATTATCTTACAAATTTTATATATGGAATGTCTATTTATACTGTTGTGCACAATATATTTTTCCTGATTTTTATATATTTTTTAGATTTTTCTATGGGATATATAAAATTACTTTTCTCTCTCTCTCTCTCTCTCTCTCTCTCTATATATATATATATATATATATATATATATATATATATATATATATATATACTAACAACTAAATCCAAAACTTAATTTGGTTTTAATCAAACATATCCCAGATTTTCCCTCATCTACTCCCATGCAAATCCTAAACATTATTCCTATTCCTAACTTAACCCACACACCCGCAGATACCCCCCTCCCCCGAGGACTCGCGATCTCCCCTCTCTCTTCATCTATATATACACCACTTATTTATTCGAAACCTAAATCCTAACCCTAAGACTCTCCTCTTCCCTCCCCAGCGACCCCTGAGCGCCGTCGTTCGAGGCCGCCGCCGCACGGCCGACCGACGATCAGCCGCAGCAGCAGCCGCGGCTATTGAGGCAACAACAACAACCCCATGCCCACCAACTTCGTGGTAAGTTATCTCCCTCATCGTCATATCATTTTACGAACGATTTGTCTGTACACTCACAACCTGACCCCCTAGGAATCCCTTCAAGTGGAACGAATTATGGAGCCCCAGATTGATCGAAAAATTGACCGAAAGTTGGCCAAAAAACTGTTCAAAACAGTTCAGAAATTCAATCCAACCACCCTGTTCATGTCCAATTTTTCACCCAACCCATTTAATATTTTCAAAATCTAATTAAAAGGACTTTTTCACAATATAACCAAAAAATTTATTCTTTTTTTAGTTTTTATTAGTTTTCTTTGTTGGTTAAATTATTCTGATTTCAAAACGACAAAAAACCAGTTTTAAAAATCTTAAAATCTTGCGATACGGAGTGCGCCCCGCCAAACGGGACCATCATGCAGCATACCAGTTGCACCGAAAGTTACGTATGGTATACTCTGACGTGCGGGCTTTTGTGGAAGTTGATTCGGACGTGTGTGCACGTTGGAATCAACCCGTATCCGTAAAAAATTCCTGGATCGTAACTTTTGCAAATAACCACCCTCCTTTGTGTACGCTCATTGTAATACGACAAAACTTGCGCCATTGGATTCGTGATATCACGCTGGTCCTGTGACCCAAGTTTCACGTGATTCCGAGATAGTTGACCGAACCGCCTATTCGCGGGCCCCACGGGTTGATTTGACGAGCGATTTTGTGATCGACTCACTGAAATTCAAAATTGGACATACCGTTGAGTTCGTATCGTCGTTTTAGATTTTTTTTTTGACCTATAATTTGTCCTATTTAGAGATCTTTACCCCTAACACGTATTTTGGTGCAAAGTGGGCCACACATTGACCCGCTTTGACCCAAAATTACTATTTTGCCTCTGTGTTCAAATTGGACGAAATGGTAGAGTTGTTGGACTATCTCGCTAATTCCGGAGACATTGGTGATATTTATTTCAGCATCCGGAGACGTTCATTCGGAGGCAGTGGTTCTTGATCCATTGTGCTTAACGTCTGGACGTTTACATTACACAGATTGCTTGCCAGACAAGTATACCTTGCCATGATGACTGTTTATTTACATTCACTATTGTATGTTTCATTTATGTTACTTAGTTCTTATTTATTTATATTATGCATATTGACTAAGAGTTAAGAGACTACCCCATAAGTTGAGGCATCATTATGTTTTATTTGGCTGTAATACACTTCTTACACGAGTTGTGAGTCTTATATAGATCACGAACTTACGTATTGATTGATCATCAGTACGTATGGGACGTATGATAGAAAATAACTGCTAATAAAGATGTGTTAGAAGACTTAGCAGTTATTAGTAGTCCAGGAACATGGACTATCGTGGTATAGTAGTTCAACCCTTGTCCTTATTTGGTTGTAGGGTTGGGCTATTGTACTACGATAGGCTATGAACCAAAGTTACGACGTCGATACTTGTACTTCGTCTCGGCGTAGTAGCTGAAACGTGTCATGGATGTGACACGAATAGAGCATAGAGTGGAAAGAACAACAAGTAAGGCGTTTGTGCTCCTTTATACTTTCCCTTTTGTAACTCGTACGCTCCGCTGGAGATGCGTGGTCAGATGACCCTTATATTATTTACAGGCGGCCTCTGACGTTCAAAAGACGTCATGCTTTTTAGGCTCCTGATTCTCTGAGAGAATCATGTCGATCCCATTTTTAGCTAGATAGCCTACGTGTTGGAAAGTTGTTCTCAAAAGTGCATTCAAATAGACGGTTAGGCGACCATTTGGATGTTTATTTTTAGTACTTTATTGGCATGCTTCTATGTATCTTGTTACGTCCCTCTGAGGACCTGGTCCCTTTCCATGTGGAGACGATCTCAACGATTTGCAGGAGCACGGACCCAGACTTCCTATTTCTCTATATTTCGAGGAGGTCTTCCCTTCGAGCCTCTCTGATCATTAGGTGATGTACTTATTATATTCCTTTCCTATTCTAGTTTGGTTGTGGATTTATCTCCACCCAACTATTAGTTCTTCTCGACTAGTTCATATTTGGTTTATTGACATATTTAATCATTTATTTCTTTATGATTTTTGTGGATGAGATTTAGTTATGTCCTGTGACTTATGACAATTATATACCACTTATGAATTATCATTCATAATACAGCGTACTTATGTTTTATTGTTTCCATATATTGGAGTTTTCATATACAAACGGCTGGCATGCTTACGTATTTCTAGCCCTACGTATTTTGGGACTGGGGTGTGACCGTGCTCCCCCTTCGACCCCGGGCACCCCTACTCTTCCACCACCGAGCTCCTCCTCTCCGGGCTCCTTCTCCTCCACCGAGCTTCTCCTCGTCCTCTTCGGGCTCCTCGATCCTCTCCGACTCCTCCTCCTCCACCACAAGCTCCTCCTCCTCCTCCACCGAGCTCCTCCTCGTCCTCTCCAGCTCCTCGATCCTCTCTTGGCTCCCCTCCTCCATCGTGATCTCCTCCTCCTCTCTGGGCACCCCCTCCTCTCTCAACCCCCTCCCCTCCGGCCACCCCCTCCTTAGGTAAACCCAAACCCTAACTCGGATACACACACACACGAGGATACTAACCCCAACCCTAACTCGGACACACACTCATACAGGCGAACACACACAAACACACACACACACACACACACACACAGACACTAACCCTAACCCTAACCCTAACCCTAACATGGACACACACATACACACACACACGTAGATACAAATGGACACGGACACACATGGACATGGACACACTTGGAAACACACCCTAGTTAATATAAAAATTTGGTTGCATAATTTGAAATTTTGGTTTCATAATTAGAAATTTGGGTAGTACATAGCTATTTGTGTTCATGTGTGTCCATTTAGATAGATATTCTCTATTTGATTGTCGCTATGGCTATATAGTAGTTTGATATAATTTTTATTATGTATTTAGTATCATATGGACACACACACACGCACTAGTGTCAATTAGTAATGTATATGAGTGCCGAGTGGTAGTGTCCTTGGGTGGATGATGGTGTATTTGTACTAGTGTATCGTGTGTGTAAGTGTGTATTCAAGAGAGTCTGTGTCAAGTATAGGTAGTGTCATGGATATTAGAAACTGTATCCTAGTGTCAAGATACAAGAGAGTATCAATATAATATTATGTAGTATGGTATGTGATATCCACATAATATACAAATACATAGATTGTTAGTGCCTAGAGTATATGTTGGTACCAAGATACCAATTGTCAAATATAGTTAGTGCCTAGAGTGTATGTTGGTACCAAGATACCAAGTGGAAAGTATAGTTAGTGTCATAGGTATTTGAAACTGTATCATAGTGTCAATTTTATAGTTTGAAGTATCGACCGATACTGAGCCGATACGGCCGATATCGATACTGTTTGGCATATCCCGATCCGATACAGACCGATATCCGATACCGATACATGTTCGACAGTTAAGTGCCTATTAGAGTTCTACCAGAAATCTAGTAGACTTTTGGAAATATAGTATAACTCTAATAGCCTCAAAAGTCTTGCAGAACTAAAAAAAATTAGAGAATGGCTTACATTGAATACATGATGTCACACATATCCTTTATTAGTGTTCACATGTGTATCCATATTTGCATCCATTTGGATAATATACTTGTACAATGTCTATTCATCTTTGCAGAAGTATCTAGAAATGGATCTGAATTACTACATGTATCATCGTTCGTGGATGTACAACCATCATCCTGATGACATGTGTGGTGTGTGGGATAAATTCATACATGAAGTGAAATAGTTCCTGTAGTTCGTCAAGACATTCCCTCCGGACAACCGATTCAGGGTTGGATCACGCCTGAGCAGTGGTCTGCTATGAAGGCGAGATTCGATGAACCCAGGTACAAGGATGTAATGCCCCGCTCTGCGTCGGCATTATATATCAAGGTGAGTGGGTAGAACTTCGTTCTCGGATTCCTGCACGCCTTAATAATGAATCTGAGTATTTTGAAAGCTTGTTTGCTTAAAAGAGAATGATAGAACCTGCCTTGCATGCTAATAAACGAACTCACCTATGCTTGTCTTTGAAACGATCATGTCTTCTTAACTAAGAATCCTGAAACGCATGTCTAAAAGTATGTGTTTGCATGAACATGTTCCACTATCGCCTATGCTCCGAGAGAACCATATCGTGTGCTTGAATGTGTTCAAAGATAAGGCAGCTTGCCCCGCAACAAAGAATATAGTCTGATGGTTCATTTTGTCTGTATCCTAATATTTATTTGATAGTGTTTTCATGCATTCGCATCGGTCGAACAATGGCTATTGGTGGAAAACAACCATATATCACGGCTGCTACAGAGATAGTAGAAAGCAACCATGTGTCACGGCTGCCAATAGTATCAGATAAATGAGTCATTGGTTAGCTGGATCAACCGTTGTCGATCCTGAGTTACTCGGGGACCGCACTACATATAAGATAGTTCATTGTGTTGGCTTGGATAGAGGACCGCCCCTAGATATGCATTTGTGTCTAGATGTGTATTTGTCCCTAGAGTCTTTGAGTATAGCTCACACGACACGTTGCGCACACGCTGAAATAGAATGAACGTCTTGTCTTGCTTGCTTGCTTAAGATCGAATATGAAACTCTGTTTTCAAGATGTTTTCATAAAGAAAGTAATATGACTCTGCTATCAAACTGCATAAAATGAACATAGGTAAAACTAGAAAGATCACTAGTAATGTGATATTTTATAACATGATTACTTAGTGTTGGTTTTAGTGAATGCTTGCTTCTGTTCAGTTGTTTATTCTCACCAGTACTTATAAAAGTGCTGACGGACCAACAGTTTACTTGCTTGCAGGTACTGGATCATCCGAGGGAGCGATAGGCATGCCCCATCCCCAAGACCTGAAAATTTTGGTTTCGATTGCCTCGAGTTGCTATCGTATAAAGGGGCATAATGTATGGAACGATGTCTTTGTAAACAGAGAACCAGTCCCTCGATTTGACTCGAATACTCAGTTGGCTGAATGTATTGCATTGCAACAATATCCCTCTGCTGCTTACTCGATTGATGCTATGATAGTCAAACAAACTTTAACGATGTTGCCTTGTCTGGGCGCAACCCCAGGCTCGCACGACATCACGTCCCGGTATCAAACGGTCATACGCACCCCACGGGAGCGCCGAGACGCGTTGATTCGCGTCCGGTGCGCTGAGGCACGGTGATTCTCGTTTGGTCCCGCCGTGGGGGAAGCGGTGGTCGGGAGGCCCTCGGGGCCGGGGCGTGACAAAGGAAAGGTCGGAGAAGGCAAATATGGCTAGGTCAAGGCAGAAAAGTGGTGTGATGGCTCAATTTCCATGACGGAATATTTTCGTCGTATGGTATGTATTCTATTAAATATATATTATTTTAATAAAAGTATGATAAGATATTTAATTTTAATAACAAACAATATAATTTTCAACAGGTACAGAAGGGTGACGATTGCAACATGGTGATCGTCTTCCTGGCCACCCATCGGAAGGGCGAAAAGCTCATCGATGAGAAGGCCATGCAGACCTATGTACATTTTACTACCTTGTGTTAGTTTTAATACAACTTAAAAATATTCTTAGATATCTATATAGTTAGTAATAAGTAACTTAGACGTTAGCAACCACTTTTCTAGGACGAGTATCTTAAACTACGTGAGCGGGTGACTTCTCGTGCACCTGCAGAGGGAGGGGCTGGTACTTCCTCGCAGCTCTCTACAGCTCCATCAACGGACGAGCTCTGGATGACCGTCGTTGGTGGACTTCAGAGGTGTACATGCTGCAATACAGGATCCTACGGCGCCTTTATTGCGATGTAGTCCTCTAGGCCCCACTCTGTCAGTATGCATTTCTTGCAGCCTTCACAGGCGTCGGCACAAGCCCAGGAGAGCGTTGACCGTCAGATTGCTGACCTGCACGACGAGTTGCTATGGAGGATTACGGAGCGACCACAGTCTGCGCCACAGATGGACGATGCGACGAACACCGCATGTTTTGATTCGCTCGAGCATAGCCTTATGGAACTCAGGACTCTGAGCCAGACGACATATCACAGCCTTTTGGAGCTCAGGAATATGAGCCAAACGACAAAGTGCAGCTTGGCAACTCTGGCCTCGTCTACGGAACACAGACAGACGGAGCTGGAGGGGTCGCATACGGCCATGAGTGACTCACTTGCGAGGATACATGCGGCGTAGGATTTGTTGAGTCGGTCAGTGGCGGAGAACACTTCATGGGTAGTATCTGCCGTGGATTCATACAATGCTAAACTGCTAGCATTGGAGCAGATACGTCCTCCTGGTCCGCTGGCACCAACTCCGACTCCATCACTTCCTCCTCCATCGGCATCGGTGATGCTTTCACAAGAGCAGTATGAGTTCTTTATCCCAGATGTGCGACGGTGCTCCTCCTGATCAGTAGTAGTTTTTGTTTGGACAGGTTTTAGTGTGTTTGTATGTATTGGCCCATTCTTGGGTCTTTGATGTATTTATTTTACACTTTTTATTACATTCTGAGATACATGTGACACTTATTTTAAATTCATTAATCTACTTCTTGAGACATATTTAGTGTAATATAATTTTGTAGATTTCTTTCTATGTGAGTTTAGTTTATTATTCATATTAACTCTATGTGAATTTACCGGTGTTGAGTGTTCCACCGAAGGGGTCGTCCAACACAGAGAATTCAATGGAGGGTTGCTCCAGGTCTATTTATATAAACTATAATTTTATAGCTGCAGGTAGAGTTTTATTGGGAAATATTTTACAAAACTTGCCATGTCAGCTCTGTTATAGCAAAACATCGCTCATAATGTCGCTAATATAGCGACGTGTTGCGACCAAAGCTTACGTCTCCAATTTAACGACGATAAGTCGTTAATCATCTATATTTTGCGACGTCTTCTCGTCGCAAATATACGTCACTATAACGACGACTAGCGACGTTTTTATTGTTAGCGACCATGTAATACGCGACAAAGTAAAAATGTCGCTAATTACGTTGCCAAATTATTCTTGCGACGTTGGTTTACATATTAGCGACATTTTTGGATGTCGCTAATATGTGTTATTCTGTTAGTCATGAATTGTCCCTATTGTATGCTTGGATATGAATATAAAATCTGATTTCCAAAGATGTTTTTAAAGAAATATAAAATAACTCTGATCTTGTACAACGTGAAATGAACATAGGTAAAAGTAGCAAGATCACTAATAATACAATATTTTCTCACATGATTACTTAGTGATTATTTTAGAGAGTGTTGCTTTTGTTCCTCGCCAGTACTTTTTCCAAAGTGTTGACCCCACCAGTTTGTCCGCAGGTGCTGGGTTATCCAAAGCGATATCAGATCCTCATCCTTAGGAGCCAGAAATCAAGAGACGATGCCTTGAGATGTTTGAGATTCTTTTGTATGAAGGGATGTAATGTATGGAATAATGTCATTATATTCTGTATAGCTCAAGAGAGATGTAAGCCAATTGACAATGTGTTGAAAGCCTTGTAATCATTTCAGTTATCAATAAAGAGATTGTTTCCTTATACCATTGTGTTCATTCACTTTTCTATAATATTGTGCCATTGCTTCTAACTCTGAATAACTTATTTTGTTATTATACAAGTCATGGCCTTGTGCAAGGGCAACTTAGGCTTGCACTACATCACGCCCAATGATGACTTGTGGTCCTTCGAGACCGGGACGTGACAATAACAACTCGATTCCCTCTCTCTCAATAAAATAAAATATTCCACAAGGCTTACAACTTAAGAACTAAACAATGATGTTCCATACATTATGTCCTATACAAATTGCTAATATCTTCATCTGTAATTCTTCAAGTTGCCAACCGAGATCTAACGCCTCATCACATCCAAGCAAACTCTGCATCTGAGAAGATCTGGTAGGGGATCAATACATTGGAGAATACAATATTTAAAGGCCTATAGCCAACTCAACTAAAACTGGCATGTTAAATTAAGTGAGTTCAAACAAACTTATATAGTCTTTCTAATCTCGATTAGGATCAATTATATTTTAAAGCATTTATGTGTCCACAAGCATAAAAGTGTCATGCAACAAAGTTGATCCTAGCCAATATTTACCATCCTTTCCTGCTTACAAAGATATTACTTTATAATATATAAACTCGTGATATGTATGTCCATGTATCAACTGTTAGGATTCAAAAAATAATATTATATATATATATATATATATATATATATATATATATATATATATATATATATATATATATATATATATATATATATATCAAATGGTGATTCTTACCCATTTGCCTTTTTCCTGCAAACAAGGCTTATCATATTCTTTCTAGCAAACTGAAGGCATCATTAGCTTGCAACTTAATCTATATGAACGTCAATGGAACCACAAACCATCTTGGACTCTAGTAAGATGCCGATCCTTCCAGTTCGGATAGCTAGCTCCATTGGAGGCCCCGAATCAACTCGTGCTAGTACGTCAGCACCATTTCCCCAACCCGACACGATCCATGTGCCCTGGTGGTCATTCGAGAAATAAAACTTTGTGCACAAATTTTTCATGACCATGCAATATGTGAAAACAATTAATCTAATAAGAAAATGAATGGTACCAAACTAAAATAACTTACAACACATATCTATTCAGCATATACCACATCAAATCTCTTATGCATTACCATATACCTCGAGACATCGCTTACATCATTCTTTCCAGTACAAGAATAATATCTTGGCGACCCGACGATCCCAAATCTTTTCATGTTTCTATCTATGAAACAACAGTAGTATACTCCACTAGATACATTACCTCAACACTATATTCCACATCTAAAACATAGAAATAAGACAATAGTTTATATGATAACATAAAAGCAATTCTATATTACATATGTCTATCAACAATTTATAATTTTATGTTCTTTAATAATAAGTTACGGAAATGAGATTACTCTTTTATCTATCTTGGTTCTTCTCTGTTTTTAGCATGTAATAAAACTCATAGTATAAAAACTAAATATGCATCATTCATTTTATTATTGTGACGGTAAATGAGAGAATGATCAAAACCACCTACATGGAAGAAACATATATATGTCTCGACCGAGCAGATCTATGAGTAAATTATTTGCATGAATCCAAGTCCAAACGGCCATTCGAACCAACAAACTGTCACGCTCCAATCTCGGAGGATCATAAAGTCACCACCGAGTATGATATCGTACAAGACTAAGTTGAGGTGGCCTTGCACAATAACAAAACAAATTGGATATATATAGAAGCAGTGGAACTTAAATGCAAAAAACTAAATAATAAATAATTAGACATGAACAAAATAACTTCTCTTATTGTTAACTTGAACGGGATTAAAAAGTACTCGCACTACCAAAATATGATGAAATAGCGACATTTTTAGTGACGTTCCTCACTGACGTCGCTATTATTTATGAATTTAGCGATGCCAGAAAGTAACGTCGCAGAACGTCGCTGTTAGCGACTGTCCGCGACTCTTAGTGACTCCAAAAATTATTACGGATGCAGATGTTGCCAGATGTTGTAAACATCGCTATTATTTTTATTATAGCGACGTTTAGCGATGCGATATTCCATACGTTGCTAAATATTATGAAATTCATGACGTGTAGCGACGTGATATTCCATACGTCGTTAAAATATTTTCATATATGTTTACAGACAAATTTCATTTTCCCCTTCCAAAAATTTCTAAATCTGATTTTCCTCCATCCTTTCCTGCACGACCCCTCCGGCTCGACCGTTCTCCCCCCTCGACCCCCTCTGGCTTCGTCGGTGCTCCCCCTTTCGTCGCCCTCCAGCTCCTACGGTAAACCCTAACCCTCTCTCTCTCTCTCTCTCTCTCTCTCTTCGTGACCCCCGTAACCCCCTCCGGTGCCGACCGTCTGAGGGTTAGGGTTCCGACCGTGCTCCATCCATGACCCATCTGATCCCGATCCTGACCCCCCTCAGTCAGGTAACCATAACCCTATCTCCCTCTTGCCGATACGACACAGACACACTAACACAGACACACTGACACGACACACACACGCTGACACTGACACTGACACGATACACGTTGTGTAATATATATATATATATATATATATATATATATATATGTGTGTGTGTGTGTGTGTGTGTGTGTGTGTGTGTGTGTGTGTCCCCAAGACAAGCCTTGCTTTTATATATATGTGCATAACATGTTTGTTAAAAAATCTCTTACATGGATTTTTGAGTTGAAAACTTTTACTTGTACTAATTATGTTCGGGTATGGGTAGTACCTTGTGCGTGTGTGTCAAGTGTCAAGTGTTCTCTTTATAGTTTATAATTAAGCCTAATACACCAACTTCAATATTCCAATACAGAACAACTTATATTGATATAAATTTGGATATGTATTTTACTCAAGATATTGTGTTTGGGTATGGGTAGTACCTTGTGTGTCAAGTGTATGAGAGTCTATGTGTTCCTTATGTGTGTGTGTGTGTGTGTGTGTGTGTGTGTGTGTGTGTGTGTGTGTGTCAAGTGTATGAGAGTATCCAAGTTAGAGGTGTGTATGTGTATATGTTTGAGTGATGGATGAGTGAGCTAGTGAGGATTAATAATATATATAGATACATACATATATAAGGGTATATAAATATACAGTCATAGAAGTAGGTATAAATATGTGTTGAGTGTCAAGAGTGAGTGGCCGTGAGTGTATGTTGGTACCAAGATACCAAGTATCAAGTATAATTAGTGTCATGGGTATTTAAAATTGTATCCTAGTATCAAGATACAAGAGAGTACAATATGAGATTGTGTACCATGATATATGATATCCACATGATACACAAATACCTAGAGTGTTATCAAGACCAATGTGTATACTGGACACTCTGAAATCAAGTGTCCATGTCAGCCCTTCTCTGAAAAGTAAATTTTTATCTGTAAGCCTTTTTGAGACTTTTAGAGTTCTACCAATTTTTGAAAAATCGTAGAAAAGACAAAGAACGAAAGGAGTAAAAATCATAAAAACAAAGAACGGAAGATCCTAGAAAAGAAAATTTATAATACTTAGCATTTTCTAGTATTTTAGAGAAATTTGGTAGAACTCTAAAAGCCTTAGCAGGCTTGCAAAAATAAATTTTCTTTTAATATCAATAATTATTTATGCATATTATATAACTCTCTATTTTACTTCTTGTAGAAAATATATTTTTATACACCACACCGGGCCGATAAGATCGAGGAGCAATTTTCTGCAGCCGTTGCCAAGATGATCCGTGATGGGATCAACGACCAGAAGGATTGTGCATTTCAGAAAATCGATCTACGGTAGGATCACGCCTGAGCATGGACTGCGATGAAGGTGAGGTTCGACGAGCCCAGGTACAAGGAAAGGTCGGAGATGGCGAAGGCGACTAGGTCAATGGCAGAAAAGTGGTATGGTGGCTCGATTCCCATTACAGAATATTTCTGTCATCTGATATGTATTCTATTGAATATATATTATTTTAATAAAAGTAGGATAAGATATTTAATTTTAATAACAAACAATATATTTTTAACAGGTACAGAGGGGTGAGGAACATGGTGACCGTCTTCCTGGCCACCCATCGGAATGGCGGAAAGCTCATCGATGAGAAGGCCACGCAGACCTATGTACATTTTACTACCCTGTGTTAGTTTAAATATAACTTAGAAAATATGCAAATAGATATCTAATAGTTAGTAATAAGTACCTTAGACGCTAGCAACCACTTTTCTAGGACGAGTATCTTAAATTACGTGAGCGGGCGACTGCTAGGGCACCTACAGAGGGAGGGGCTGGTACTTCCTCACAGCCCTCTATAGCTGCATCGGTGGACAAGCTCTGGATGACCGTTGTTGGTGGTCTTCAGAGGGGGTACGAAGTACGGTACGGGATCCTACGATGCCTTTGTTGTGACGCAATCATCCAGGCCCCCACTATTAGTGTATATTCTTCGCAGCCTTCGCAGGCATCGACACGAGCCCATGAGAGAGTTGACCGTCAGATTGCTGACTTGCGTGACGAGTTGCTACGAAGGATTACGGAGCAGGCCCAATCTGCGCTGCAGACGGACGATGTAACGATCACCGCATGTTTTGATATGCTCAAGCACAGCCTTATAGAGCTCAGGACTATGAGCCAAACGACAGAGCATATCTTGGCAACTCTGGCCACGTCTACAGAGCGCAGACAAACGGAGCTAGAGGGGTCGCATACAGCCATGAGTGACTCACTTGCGAGGATACATGCGTCACATAATTTGTTGAGTCGGTCGGTGGCGGAGAACACTTCGAGGGTGGTATCTTTCATGGGTTCATATAATGTTCGACTGCTAGCATTAGAGTAAATACGTCCTCCTGGTCCGCCGACATCGACAACAACTCCATCAATTCTACTGCCTCCTCTATCGGGACCGGGGACGCTTTCACAGGAGCAGTATGGTTTCCTCTTATCCCAGATGCGCGACAACGCTCCTTCTCCTCCTGATCCACAGTAGTTTGGGACATTTTTAGTATGTTTGTGTGTATTGGCCCATTCATGGGTCTTTGATGTACTTATTTCATACTTTTCAGTACATTATTTGGATGAGGCGGATGTAACATTATTTTTGATTCATTTATTTATTTGTTGGGACATTCTTGCGTGTATGGATATTCTTGACGTGTTTGTGTGTGTACCGGTGTTGAGTTTTTATCGAAGGGGTCGGTGAACCCAGGGAATTCAACGAAGGGTTGCTCCGGGTCTATTTATATAAACTGTGATTTTATAACTGCAGACAGACTTTTGTTGGAAAATAATTTTAGAAACTGCATCTATTTAGCGATGTTTTGCGACGTTTATCGACGTCTACCGACGTGACAGTGCGTCTCTAAAATGTGTCAAAAGGTCAATGACTGGAAGCAGCGACGTTGCTAACATGTGTCAAAATGTCGCTACACGTCGCTAAATAGCTGACATGGCAATTTATGCCATGTCATCATTGCTGTAGCAAAACCTCGTTGGTAATATCGATGTTTTAGCGACATTATGCGATAATATACATCGTCGTTGATGTACTGACATCGAGTCACTAGACGTCTGTCATGCCTCAGTCCCAAAATATTAAGGGACTAGCCACGTTGTAATGGCCATCAACACAACTCCAATGGACAAACCCAATTTAATAGACTCGTTAAAGTGCACTTAAGCTGTAATATATACATATAAATGTCTATAATATCTTGTAACAGTTTATATTTCTAATCTCATCCACAAATAAGAATCACAACACAAAGGGATGATCTAATCAAAAGAATAATAAAAATAAAATTATCCATCAACAAGGGCAGTAAAAGTAATATCGCGGGGAACAACCCGTCATCAAAATAATAAAAAGAGAAATAAAACAAAGACATATGTCCAGTAGTCACTAAGGCAAGTCCTAATGTCTAAGAACCATAAGCATAAATAAATAATGAAATAACTGAGTGCTCAAGAGGAGTCCTCCGGCACAACCTCGTCCTTTGGTGCAAGTACTGCTCATACGTCAGATCTTGTCCTATAAACCTTGGGGTAACTATCCTCGTCTGTACTTGGGGACATAATCCAAATCCAGGTCCTTAGGGGACGTATCAAGGTACAATAAACACCCAATCCAAAGTAAACAGTATAATACTATAAAACAGAAAAAACTACTATAACCAACTATGTGTCATGCAAATGAGAGCTCACTCATACTTAGGCAGGAGACTCTCAAGGCTCTGTGTGTGAATCCCAAGCAATCTAATAATAATAAACTAAGGGCTCTGTATCAAGAACCCAAAGCAGGCAAGTAAATATCACCAAAGCTCTGATACAGAGGCTAAGGAAGATATATATATATATATATATATATATATATATATATATATATATATATATATATATAACTCGTTGTACTAGTTAGAGGTCATGATTTTGCGTGTTATGGACATGAGACGTTGTGGACATGAGACGTGAGGTTACATTGGGAGGGAAGAGTTTTATATATATATATATATATATATATATATATATCATGAGTCCTATGATCCTATGCAGAGTTACCAAGAACATATCTAGAAAGACTCTGTCACATGCAATAGTGTCAAGTGTCATATAGTCTATCATGCTGAAATACAAGCATGCATCAAAGGTACGAGGTAATGACTCTCTATCTACGATACTCGACTCCGCTGATGGACGTTACCACCCGAATCTGGTTTGGACAAAAAGTACCGTAATCCATCCCCAGGGTGAACATGTACATCAACAATGCATATAAATATAATATCTAAAATATAAGAAATAAATAAGTACTGTGATCATCTTGGCATGGTTCACTTCTCTGCTGCCTGCTTCTACGGTACTGTCTGACTGATGTCCTCACCCGAAGGTGCAATGGATCTAAGTTGTACTATTATAATATGTTCTAATCAATACTAGACAATCTAATCTAATTAACATAGACGAATAAGATCGTTGCACAGTGCCAACTAGTATTGTGACGTTCGTGCCAACAATCAAGTAGTCTTATGGCATATGATAGCATGCTAATAAACACGTACCATGCTATTTTATTTTACATTATGATAGTCTCATACATCGTGTCATCATACGTACATTTAGGTAATTATATGAGTTCCGACACGCAAAATCCTAAACGTACGTCGATATGACACGATGTCCCAAAATTTATAACAATGCCAAACTATACTTCGATCATGCATATAGCCTCTAAAACACGCATGTCAACACCAATTAATACTGAATTAAAATAATTTAGATTCTGAAATTATTAGTTATTTAGTGAAAAATACTAAAATAATTGTCGTTGCATGTACAAAATTCTGTTGCGCGTCAACTAGGTGTTCTAGCAACTTGACTACTACTTTGTGCATGCAAGGGTGCCAACTTGCATAATAAATTCATTTAATATATAAAATATATTATTTTATATTAATTAATTAATTAATTTATGGAAATTAATGTTTTAATCATAAATATCATCATGAAATCAAAACTAGTTTAATAGGATTACAACATTGCCAAGCATTGGTTTGTGTCATCTAAGAGTAGTTTTGCACAACAAATTAGGGTCTCTCATGCATGAGAATTTTATCATTCATCATCTAACATGTTTATGGTTTCATACAAGGGTTCTCACAAGGAAAAATAAATGACAAAAATAAGTTATAAAACTTACGCGATGGAGATTACCGAGGAGGCTTTTCTTGCGACACAGACCTTTTGGAGCGTCAAACAGACTCCAAACTTCACGAAACCGAAGAGGGTGCTTGGGGACTTCAAGTATGATGTAAATATTTAGTTTGGAGGGGGTTTTGAGGGTTGTGAGGGGTTGGAACGGTTGCTGCAACTAGCAGTACAGTTTCGACCTATAGGGGAGGTCGATATCTCCTATGGGGGTTGGCGACTTGTGGGGGTTGAAGTGGGTGATGGGGAGAAATGAAAATAAAGTGGAGAAGAAGATGAAAAGGAGAAGGAGGTCGTGGAGAAGAGGGGAAAGGCTGTAGGGGCAGCCACAAGAAGAGGGGAGTTAGGGTTAGGGTTTGTGAAGGGGGTTTGCTTCATATATATGTAGTTAGTTGTTGGGCCCTTTTGGTTGAGTTTTTAATAGGATTTAAGGTTTGGTTTAGACCTAAGAGGTTTAGTTTAGCCATTAATAGGGCTTTGGGTGCACTTGGGTCTAGTTGTGTGGGTATTGGTTGAGTTTGAGTGCAAGTGCATAAGAATGTTCACTTTCGTGTCTCAAATAGGACAGTTATTGCGTTATTGGGTTATTGTGCACGTGCGAGGGTTTAAGTGTCAATATATATATAAATAAATGAGGGATGAGTGTGGGATAGTGTACATGTCTCATGAAAATTGGTTTGAGTGTCCAAGTAGGGTGTTTGGGCTCGGTTGGGTTCAACTAGCCAATTGATGGTAAATTTACAATGTCGTTGGTTCATGATGTTTGTTAATATTTTTGGAGCATGGAAAAGATCAAACAAATTCAACATCTATGTCAAAAAAATTTATTAGGTACAATCAAGATTGGTAATGTGAACTTTATTGGAAGAAAAAAGGTTGTGCATTGCTCAAAATAACCAAAAGTCATGTATATATATATATATATATATATATATATATATATATATATATATATATATAAGATTTTGATAAATTAATACTTGAACCTATTTAATTAACAAATAAATTAAAAATACCAAATTACGCCTATACCAAAATGAGGGGGCTTATAACATCGCTAATAACAAAATAATCGGCGACGTGGACACATCACAAATATACGTCGCTATAGCAACGAATAGCGATATTTTTGTTGTCAGCGATCATGGATTACGCGACAACCCAAAAACGCCGTTAATTACGTCGCCAATAAATTTTAGCGACATTTTTTTACCTATTAGCGACGTCTTCTGGTGTCACTAATATGTATTATTTTGGTAGTATCTTGTTGAACAATTGAAAATGAATTTTTTTTTTTGAAACTAAAAATAGCTACAATGTCCATACATCATATGAAAAAAACCTTCAAAAGGAAACTGCTAAACTTCTATGAAACTTTAAGGCTCGAACTAGATTCCACTAGATTGAACAAGATTCTAGCGCCTCTGAGTACCCTCTTATCTCACAATACCTATGGAAATGTGGGTTAGTACATTTTCATGTATTGGGGAGTAGCGGATTAACCCAACTCACCTAAAATCAACACAGTAAACATGTGAAGCTCTCAACTAAGTGATATTTCTTGTCTGGGTTCTTTTTAACAATTCATAATAAGTAACATAAACAATAGAGATATTACTTATGCAGTGATCCTTACCTACGACCGACTGTCTAACCCTACAACATATAAGGATTAAAATAATTTGAGTGTATATATATATATATATATATATATATATATATATATATATATATATATATATATATATATATATATATGGTGTCCTTTCTCCAAGCCGGGCAGTGGCTATATAAGCCACCCAACCGCCCAGGGAAGGATTCAAACCCATAACCTACCCGTGGGTGTCCCCCCGCACTACCACTAGGCTAATGCCTTAGGGACACACACACAAAAACAGACATATATATATATATATATATATATATATATATATATATATATATATATATATATATATATGGTGTCCTTTCTCCAAGTCGGGCAGTGGCTATATAAGCTGCCCAGGGGGGATTCGAACCCATGACCTACCCGTGGGTGTCCTCCCGCACTACCACTAGGCTAATGCCTTATATATATATATATATATATATATATATATATATATATATATATATATATATATATATATATAATTCTATGTCCGTCTCTACATCAACTGTTAAGCATGCAATAATCTTATCATATGCATGCGATCTAACTATAAGATGATCGATGCACGACTTTTCATGATTAGCAGCCGTGACTTATAGTTCAACTCTTCATTAATAGACTGGCACCCCCTGATCGCGAGGTCTTACAAGCCTCATGGTGTCTATTCCCTCATAGGCCAAGTGATTCCTAGTACCCCAGAAATCGGTCGAGAGATTACACCCATGTGCACAAGTTATCCAGAACAATGTATGAATATAACTTTAATCAGATAAAATACTACTATGAAATAGTTGAACAACAAATAAATATTTATATCCTCTTCTTTTACTTTTCCATATGGCCATGTCGTGTTCTTCCATACAATTATATCTTTACAACATATGATAAAGGAATATGCAATCATTCTTTCGGTCACAAGTAAGCAACAGTTCTATGATTCTATTATGTAATTCATTTTTTTACTTACATTTATTGTTACAATATTATTGATCGTAGAGACGCAAAAATAAAAAAGACAACTAATTTTTTGGTAAGGCTTGAAGATAAAGGATCGCCAAGTCAGAGCCACTCACCAAAAGGAAGAGTTTCGAAAGAAAGAGGAACTTCACGCAATGATCACGTATCACCTATGCGCCCACCTAAAATCGTTGGAATATCCAATTAATATAGTTCTTGCTCCTTCTCTTAAGGTCCGAAATGAATGCAATAAAAGCAAACAATAAAATCAATTATCAAAAATGACACGAAATGCATTAATCAAAATTAAGCGAAAATGTTCAACAAAATAATAATAAAAATGATGGAAATAAGCTCTTATATATTGAGTTCCTTCGCCAATCATGATTATCTGCATTTTAGGACTTAATGCTATCAGAGCCATCCATCAATTGGAGATGGTCTACCTGCGCTGAAAGGGACACTATAATTCCATCAATAGTCTAGATGGCTTATGGACAATAACTTTCATATAGATAGACGACATAACTAATAATGTCTTATCCAAGGAAGAGTATGTTATTACTCACTTACAAGGAAGGACAATATCGATCATGGGTAAGAATAACCAAATGGTGACGATTTATATGTTTTACATTCCTGTTCGAAATTGATTGTTTATTGACCCTAAGTTAAGAATACAATATCACTATTCATAATATTACTGCCACATGACAATTTTGTTAATTTTGGTGAGTTGGGTTAATTTACTGCTCACTAGTGCATTTCATATATATTGACCCATGTTTCCATGGGTACTGGGAACCTAGTAGACGATCAGAGACCCTGAAAGCTCGTATGACTCTTTTGAAGCCTTGCATTCATTTTGAAGCTTTGAATTATGAGAAGAATACTCCCGCTGAAGATGTTTTACTTTTTATAATAAGGGGTGAGATGTATGGAATGATTGTAAATTATTTATTTATTGTGCAAGTTGTAAGCCAAGTTTGGCAATTTCTACTCGACTGTTTGAGAGCCTAATATTTTTTGCTGCAAAATTTATCAATAAAGATCTATTTCAATTTTGTCACTCATTGTTTCCAGTATACGTATTGGGAGCGTATTATTTCTCCCTGACATGTTATTAATTTGGTTGCTTGAGACTAGACCCATTCTTTGGTTTGTCTTAGTTCTTGGTTTATGGTTTCGTCGGTTTGGTCATGAGTTGAACCCATAGTCTAAACTTCAAACCCTAGCTATATAACCCAACTTTTTTCTCTCTCCCTCTTCATTATTTCTTTTCCTTCTCTCTTAGGTTTTTCCCTCCCTCATAGACAAGTACACATTGCATGAGAAATGGAGAAACCTTCCATATTATTAGTCTATTATGTTTATTGTTTGATTTTAAGCATATTTAGAACTTGGTAATTTCGGATTTGGTGGATGGAATGATGTAGATCTAAATTTTTATGAGTGTGCGTATTCTTGAGTTTTTCTTAGTTTTGATCTTTAAAGCTTGTTGTTTTTGAAAACTTATTGTTCTAGTATGATTGAGCATTTCATTTAGAGCAATTTGGATTTTGAACCGCTTGATTTGGAGTTAAGATGAGGATTTTATGGTAGAGCTAGTTTTTCGGACTCTTGAAGTTTTTTCCATGACCGAACTTGCTATTCTGGGACGATGGAGTATCATGCGACCCAGCAACATGTGCCCCCTCTAGCATGCGCCCATTTTGTTGGATGCAGGTCTGCTTTGTGCATGCTTTCAAAAGTCGGACGCATAGTACCTTGAACGCATAGAAATCTACTAAGGCCTGACTCCATGCGTCCATGAGATTTTGCGGCCACCAGCCATGCGTCTTTTCTTTTGGGCACATGTCTCTACACGACTTTTGTGTCTTTGCACGCCTTTTTGTGCTTTTATCTTTTCTCTCTGACACTTATGTCTTGTCACATCAATCACCTTTATGTTACTTCCTTGGCACTTCATTTATTGCCCATCACTTCGGCACTTGTCCCAAGTAGTGGACTTTTGCCCGAGTATGCGGCCTAGAGGATCATGCGGCCAGGTTTTAATGCGGTCAGTTGGTTCATACGATCTGACCTTCTTGTGCATGACTTAGACACGTATTACCCTTAGTGACTCCCTGGGTACACGTAGTACTTTCTTGTTGGGATCATTTATTTTTATTTGGAATATTTTTTATCATCCTCTATGTGGTTAACCCTGGTTATTGCTTGTGTTATGATTCTAGGGGAGAATGGACTCAGTAACCCGACCATGTACTAGAACTCATGCTTATGGTATTGGTAATTAGACTCGAATATTGTATCTGTGCTGATATAATTATTCCCATATATTGTTCATGATCTGTGCACCGAGGTACGACATACCGTGTTACGTGTTAAGTGATTTATATTTGGGTTGTGCATCGAGAATGCCTCCAAATTCCTGAACGCGTGATACTCTATATATATATACTTTTCTCCCAACACGAGCATGATATGTGAGTCAAGTACCAAAGCGTGGCTAAGATTTTGATTGTTGAATGTTGCATACACGCTCGGGTGAATCCATATTGAACTTTCATGGATTCGTATCTAGCGTGCCCGTACTTTGTATGACATCTTAAGAAAAATTCTCATGTGGCCACGCCTTGAGATTTCAAAACAATATAGGATTAATTAAGCAACTAAAAGTAGTAGTAAGATTGGGAGAAAACGGTATTCCGAGATCATGCCAACGAACCTTCCCACAGAGATTCATTCTAAGTGCGCTATGGGCTGGCCACCACAAATACTGTATATCATCCGCCTTAATGGAGTACATTATCTGACCTATTATAAATAATGCCGAGCCATTGTTTTACTATAGGAACATCAGAACCACTAATATCGTGATCTAGCATAGTGGCCCTACGTGGAACTGGTACAATTCATGAAGTGTCTGTATAATCATTTTATTTTGCTCGGTTAGCCATGTTCGGCAATGGCATAATCTGAGGATACCTTTTATGCATTATTCTGAGATAACCTCAGACTCCACAATTAGTAAGCCGTACAAGTGATTGACCAATCTTATTAATTTACTTGGTTGTGATTGTATTATTCTGTTAGTAGCCTAGGAAAATAGACTATCATAGTGTGATGGATTCAACCCTTGTCCTTGTTTGGTTGTAGGGTTGGGCCTTTGTGCTAGGATATGCAATGGACCTAAGTTATGACACAGAACCTATATTATTACATATTTATTTCTTGGGTTTTTGTTTCTCTATTTTGTGCTTCCTTTGTGTTACTTACTATTTGGGGTCTAACCCCACTAGGTTTGCATGGCCAGGTTTCGAGCTAGCACCCGAGGATCCAGCATATTTTCCTCTGACTCATGGCGCGTACTAGGAATATGGTCACCGAGGATAACGAGTGGGTTGTTTCTTCCCTGCTCTTCATTGTACATTTTATCTTTTGGGCGTTTAGCCACTGGCACCTGTTAGCCGGCACGTCTGGACATTAGTTTCTTTTCATGATTGTATATAAACTAGACTACAACTGTAATATTATCATGTACTTTTATTATTCCACCAGCTTCTTATTTTGTACAGTTGGTCTCCAGAATATCTTGAGAAAGCATTTGTGATGCCTTATTATTTTATCATATATGCTCTGTGATTACTGTTTCTTATTTGATTGATTGAGACATATATGTTCGTGTGACCCTAAGTGACCTGATTGTAGCATGCACCCCCTTGTCTAGTTACAGCCGTGATCGCCGTACGACGTATAGTTTCTTGTACGGGATAGCTGGCCGTACCCGTCTCCGTATTCTGGTACTAGGGCGTGACAAATTTTATTATGTGTTATTCAATTTCTCTGTATCCGTCGCAATTTTTTATAAAAAATATATGTTTCACAAATGAGCACGAGCTCCTTGTGCAAGCACAAGTTAGGCTTATACGACATAACATCTAGTGATGACTTATCGATTTGGTGGAATCGGGACATGGCAAAAGTAGTCACTTCACCGCTTCACCGAATATCACAAGATTGCTTAAAAGTATTAAAAGAGAGGGAGAAAATTTTGTTGTAGTAAATTTGGTTAAATTAAGCCCTATTTACAGGAACTTTTGGATGCCAAATAACGACTAATACCCATAGAATATAGCTCTTATGGCGGTATTTTGGTTATTTTTAGCAAAATGACCAAAATTTTCCTTATTAATAGGATTTAGGAGTATTTTGGTAAATATACCCTCCACAATTTTAATAAAATAACCGTTAGAAGATTTTTTTTTTTAACCAAAATATCCCTCCGAACGTTTATATTAACGACAATAAGGGAAATATTTTAATAAAATACCCTAAAATTATTAATGAGGTGGGCCCGAGAGGGAGGCGTTCCAAGTTGATCAGGCCAGGGACTGGGCTTGACATCGTGCCGGTTCGACTAGGTTGGGGAGTCGAACCATATTCAGACCGAGTTTTGGGTCGAGTTGGTCCCAGCGGGGCCTACGGGCTAGTGTATTAAACCTAGCCCGAACCCGTATTGCTTGTGGGCCAGGTCAGATTGACCCGCTGACCAGGCTCGTGCCAACTCAACCGGGGTTTGGCCGTGCTGGGCTTGGGCCAAATTCCGGACCGTACGGCCCAATACATACCTTGATCGTCATTTCATGATCCAAATTCTAATATGGACATCTTCAAAACCTAAACTGTAATTTTCTAGTATGTTTGGAACTCGGACCATGTATATTTGTTAAACATATGCCCTAAGGACACATGTAAGAATAATTAATGAATAGTTCTAAGTTACTTTTTATAATATTTATTGGGTGTAAACGATAATTTCAAAGCAACAAGTTACTCCTTTTAATGTTTATTGGGTATATATGACAATTTTTAATGCAAAATGCTAACAAAAAGCTACTTCTTTTAATGTTTATTTGGTGTAAATGACAATTTTTAAAGCAAAAAGTTATTTATTAATTGTCCTTAACATGTGTCATTAGGACACATGTTAACAAAAGGACTTCGCTATGCCTATAACCCCCTTACAACTAAGGGGATTGCAATCGCCATGTCGACGACCTCCATTGGGGAGAGAGGGGAGAGGTGGGATCGGGTGGGACCCATATAGCAGGGGAAGAGAGGGTTGTAGGCATTGGTTATTAATTTAGGATAATTCTAAAGGCACATCAAAAGTTTCTCATGACAACCCATTACTTGGTACTAGTCCAGACTAAAGTAAATTTTACTCAGGACAACCAAAAAATTACTATGGGCTGCCCTCACCCCCTACTCCCTACCCCCCCCCCCGTCACCTGGGACCCCGACCGTGCCACTATCGTCGTCCTCGCCCTCGACAGTCTCGGCTCTCTGGCGACCTCGCCCTCGTCTGCCCTCACCGCCCACGCCCTCGCCGTCGCCCTCGGCCTCTCCGAGCGGTCAAAGCGTCCTCCGCCGCTCGAGGAGGGTCTGGAAGAGCGGCCAGAGAAGCTGCTTGCAGAAGCCGTGGTAGAACCGACCGAGGAGGTCGGTGGGGAGGAAGGCCAGGACATACTTGAACCGCTCGAGGAGGGTCTGGAAGACCTCGTCTTGGTTGGAGGAGGCGACGTCTGTAACGACCCATTCCGCTCACGCGGGGAGCCGATTCAAACGGCGGAAGTGCGACGACCCGACCCGTTTTGCTCAACGAGAAGACTTGCTTGAGGCAAAGGATTTCAGACTTGGCCCTTCAGGAGTTCATACTTAGACTTTCAAAGATGCGCTCTCAGTATCGCTCGACTGGGGCAAAATATCGCTAAGGTGGGTGGCTACGATGAACTTGTCTTTGCTTAGCCTGCACACATAAAATATGGACGATACATGCTAGTCGCTAGGTGAATCACCCCTTGCATGCTAATAAAGAATACAACGCACCTAGCTAAGGGAATAATCCCATCTTGTATTGCTTGTGTTAGAACATGGAAATAAAACTTGGCTAATAGTTGGACCCTCGCATGCTACCTTAGCTTCGTGCTAGTAGACTCCGCTAATGCTTCGAGTAGATCATTATATACTCTTCGTAGTACACTTCTTCACTTTTTTACACTGCCCGCCTTATAGATTATGCCGTCCGATATGTCCCTGTACAATTTTACTCATCGTACTATCCCTTAGACCCGAGCTAGCGTAATCGCTTATGTTCTAAAGTAGACTATACCGCAAGTTTCCTTAAGCTTATGTTTCAGCATTGTTTCAAATGCTTGCCTGCTTTATATATTCGCTATACTTGTTATAATTTCATGCCACAATTAGGTAACACGATCCGAACCTTGCATCTATCTAGTTCACCAAAAAAATATCTAATAGTCGTTCCGTACAAGTATGAACCTGAAAGTATTCGGGACCATTAGGTCACCAATGCATTTCTCGGATAAAAGGATTGCATCATGTCAAGAAGCAAGAATCACAACTCATGGAGCAATACTCGTGCAGAACAAGAATCAAGAATAAACATGTCGTATCGTGAATCCCGTGAATCTGAGACCCTAGACTTGCATGTCGCGGACAAATTGTGCACTACTTATATTCAATATGTTCATGCGGACGGTCTCCGGGGCACTGGGGCCAATCCGATCTGGACGGAACATCTGTTAGTCTTAGTGTTCGGGCATTATGTCATGTAGCGCCTCGTGTACCTTTTGTTGCACGCCATTCTCGCTCAAAGACTAAGTAGTCTCGTGTTCGGGTAGGATGACATGTGAGCCTCATGTTCTTTGAGTCACATACAATTCTCGATCAAGACTACATCTTGGTCCTTTATGGCTATGCCTGCGACTCATGTTCATATAGATAAGTCATCCTCGCTTAGTGGCAATCCGGGTGCGAGTCATTGCATCGCACCTAGTAATCTGAAACGCCTGAACGGATATAAGTATTAGATATTTGATCACTTGAATAATTTTCTGTAATACTTCTGGATAATCCGTATAACTCGTACACCTGAATTAGAACCTCGCTCGTGATACTCGTGTTTGCTTATGCGATTTCCATGGATTTTATTATATATATTCGTGCTTGGTTTAACTTGGTTTTATCATTGGACAGGGAAGGACAAATGGTAAGTTGGTAAGTCTCACCGTGTTACTTTTATATCGTATGGCGCACTGCCCCACGAGTTAGGCTTGTACATAATGCCATGAAACTGATTCTAAGGCAAGCGTAGAAAGACAACTTAATAGTTTGTGCACGAAACTAATTGAACGTGTTTGGATTTGTCGAGTGGGCGAGAAGCCTCCCTAACAGTGTATTTATGTACTGATAACCCATCAGATTGCTTGCAGGGTGCGGGAGAACCCCGTTCGGTGCGAAAACCTCTTATGCGCACTAAGACGTGGAGTTTGCTCTTGAGTCTTGGAGCATTGCGTTCGGAGCTGAAGCACATATACGAGACATAATGTTGGAACATCGCCTATATATCATTCCACAATTGTAGCCACTTGGCACACTTTTATTATTTCGAGAGAGAGGGCTCGAGCGACTTGTAATATCGGCCTAACACCGCTTGTTATACTTATTCAATATCAATAAAGTGCTTATTTTACTTCCATACTTGTGTTATTCACTACTTCCGCTATTGACGACTCCGTGAACTTGTTACCAATCGCTTGTTCGTTTCTTCTCCGCTGCATTCGGACTGTCTGTGTGACTTTGTTGCTTAGTCATTTTATCGCCTGTTCGAATTCATGGCCTTGCACGGACGCAACTTGTGCTCATGCAGCATTACATTCCTGATGGGAACGGACGTCCTGCGGGAGCGCTGACGCGGTGACAATCGCCTAGCGGGGACGACCGATCCTGCGGGAGATCGGGGCATGACAACGTCGACGGGGAGGGAGCCGATGTCACGACCCACACCTACGCCGCAGCATCGGCGGTAGAACGCTGTCTAGGTCTACTATCTAGCTAACAATCTCACACAATCAATATATATACCTGTCAAGATCTCAACTCCAAGCGGAGAAAACACAAGTACTCAATCACGAATCTAAGCACGATAAGATAACACAGAAGTCTAACAACTACAAAGTCTAAACAACTGCTACTAAAAACAACCACAATAATAATAATACAACATCCTGAATCATATATAATACAAGTCTCAAACCAAAACCGGGGACAAATCCGGTACCAAAAGCTAATAAAACAACAACTGAGGTCCTAGTGATCCCGGCTACCAACCCGGAAGTCACTCCTAAACTAGGGGGGTCCCTGTTTGCACCATCGACAGGCTGAGGTCCATAAAACGTCGGACACCAATTCTCCGGATCCTCTGAAAAATATATCCAGTCAGGATTGGAGCAAGTACACAACAACAGTTCCAGTTAAATGATAAAAACTATAAAGCAGTTGTAGCAAGTAGCAAGGTAAAGGAAATAAGTATGAACAAGAAATATATACATATCACTGGTGCATAAAGTTAAAGATGCATGAATATCAGAAGCAAGATAGTAATGACTGCAAGATACAAGAAATCTAAACTAATAGCAAGTATGTGCACAGAACGTGTAGTGAGTCCAGCAAGAATACATGTAATGAGTCAAGTCCAGAAAGTATAAGTGAGACCAGCAAGAAATGCAAGAGCGTCCAGACTAGAAAGAATGAACTCGTGTCTCTGAAATACCTGTTTCGACATGTAAACGGCTAGGGGTAAGTACGGCTCACCGTACACTGGGTGTGCGGCTGCTATCATTCCAGATTAGACACGAGGGGGATGATTCCAGTGATTCCAGTTAGGAATGTTTACATGTCTACTCGAGTATTTCCCCACCCCGACTAGTACAAGTGAATCCAAGACCCGACACGTAAATCAAGTATAAGTCCAGCCAGAAACATGAGTGATGCCTGTAGTGAGTCACGATGTGATGCCAGTAGGTGATTCCAGAATAGAGGCCAAAAATATGAAATATACGTGTCGCAAGTAAATGAATCCAGAAATATTAGTCCGTGTCGTGCCAAAAAAATCAGAGAATACTATACTAGAAGCTGAATCATAATAATCATCAGATAATGGAAACTATCAGAGAATGTACTCGCCTGACGTCTTGAGCAACTAACGATCCGAACTGGCGTCGCAAGAACCTATTGCGAAAAGCAAGGTTAAACGGGGTTCTAAAGAGTTAAACATATATAAAATAGCTAAAAACAAGCTTCTAGGGTCGTTCTAGGTCAAACGGGTCAAACCGGTAAAATCTGGATCAAAAAGTCAACTCTAGGTCAAAAGTTGACTTTGACGGTCAACCGG